>CM039502.1:77217718-77650089 GCA_022432975.1 Begonia masoniana
TTTTTTTTTTTTTTTTTTTTTTTTTTTTTTTTTTTTTTTTTTTTTTTTTTTTTTTTTTTTTTTTTTTTTTTTTTTTTTTTTTTTTTTTTTTTTTTTTTTTTTTTTTTTTTTTTTTTTTTTTTTTTTTTTTTTTTTTTTTTTTTTTTTTTTTTTTTTTTTTTTTTTTTTTTTTTTTTTTTTTTTTTTTTTTTTTTTTTTTTTTTTTTTTTTTTTTTTTTTTTTTTTTTTTTTTTTTTTTTTTTTTTTTTTTTTTTTTTTTTTTTTTTTTTTTTTTTTTTTTTTTTTTTTTTTTTTTTTTTTTTTTTAAAAAAAAAAAAAAAAACCTTTAAAGTATTAAACCTTACAAATCAACTCCTGACGGTGGACTGGTCCTAGAGAACGTGGGGCCATTAAGAACAATAGAATGGTCTCCCGTTCTCTCTCATTTCCTTATTCAAATTAATTTTATAAATATATCAAACGACATTAAATTTAATTGAAAATTTTAACAGATCTTCACCACATCATGAAAATATAATCTGAAAATTTTCATGATTTTCTAACACTTGTACGATTTATTGTAATTTAGTGAATTATTTTATAAAATATATGTAAAACAATTATAATAAATCATACAAGTGTTATAAAATCACAAAAATTTTTAGATTATCTTTTCATGATGTGGTAAACTTGTGGTAAAATTGGCAAGTAAATTCAATATTGTTTGGTAGTTTTTTAAAATACCTGTCTTTCATTATTCATTAAAATTACAATAAATCGTACAAGTATTAAAAAAACACGAACATTTTCAGATAATTTTCCCATTATATTTTAATCATGTGGTAAAAATTTAAAGTAAATCCAATATCTTTTAATATATATTTTTTAATTTAATTTAATTTATAAAATGAAGAATGAACGAAGGGTATTTTAAAAAAATATCAAACGATATTGGATTTACTTGAAAATTTTACCTAATTTTTACCATATCATGTGAAGATAATTGGATATTTTTGTGATTATCTGTGACAGCCCGAAATCGGACCCGATCGGGATCCGAGAACCGAGCCGTCACTCCGGGACATTTGCAGAAAACGGGGACAACTATTTTTTTTTCAACTTTTTAACAGTAACCGGAAGATGCAAGGTGTGAACAGTAACCGGAAGATGCAAGGTGTGAACAGTAACCGGAAGATGCAAGGTGTGAACAGTAACCGGAAGATGCAAGGTGTGAACAGTAACCGGAAGATGCAAGGTGTGAACAGTAACCGGAAGATGCAAGGTGTGAACAGTAACCGGAAGATGCAAGGTGTGAACAGTAACCGGAAGATGCAAGGTGTGAACAGTAACCGGAAGATGCAAGGTGTGAACAGTAACCGGAAGATGCAAGGTGTGAACAGTAACCGGAAGATGCAAGGTGTGAACAGTAACCGGAAGATGCAAGGTGTGAACAGTAACCGGAAGATGCAAGGTGTGAACAGTAACCGGAAGATGCAAGGTGTGAACAGTAACCGGAAGATGCAAGGTGTGAACAGTAACCGGAAGATGCAAGGTGTGAACAGTAACCGGAAGATGCAAGGTGTGAACAGTAACCGGAAGATGCAAGGTGTGAACAGTAACCGGAAGATGCAAGGTGTGAACAGTAACCGGAAGATGCAAGGTGTGAACAGTAACCGGAAGATGCAAGGTGTGAACAGTAACCGGAAGATGCAAGGTGTGAACAGTAACCGGAAGATGCAAGGTGTGAACAGTAACCGGAAGATGCAAGGTGTGAACAGTAACCGGAAGATGCAAGGTGTGAACAGTAACCGGAAGATGCAAGGTGTGAACAGTAACCGGAAGATGCAAGGTGTGAACAGTAACCGGAAGATGCAAGGTGTGAACAGTAACCGGAAGATGCAAGGTGTGAACAGTAACCGGAAGATGCAAGGTGTGAACAGTAACCGGAAGATGCAAGGTGTGAACAGTAACCGGAAGATGCAAGGTGTGAACAGTAACCGGAAGATGCAAGGTGTGAACAGTAACCGGAAGATGCAAGGTGTGAACAGTAACCGGAAGATGCAAGGTGTGAACAGTAACCGGAAGATGCAAGGTGTGAACAGTAACCGGAAGATGCAAGGTGTGAACAGTAACCGGAAGATGCAAGGTGTGAACAGTAACCGGAAGATGCAAGGTGTGAACAGTAACCGGAAGATGCAAGGTGTGAACAGTAACCGGAAGATGCAAGGTGTGAACAGTAACCGGAAGATGCAAGGTGTGAACAGTAACCGGAAGATGCAAGGTGTGAACAGTAACCGGAAGATGCAAGGTGTGAACAGTAACCGGAAGATGCAAGGTGTGAACAGTAACCGGAAGATGCAAGGTGTGAACAGTAACCGGAAGATGCAAGGTGTGAACAGTAACCGGAAGATGCAAGGTGTGAACAGTAACCGGAAGATGCAAGGTGTGAACAGTAACCGGAAGATGCAAGGTGTGAACAGTAACCGGAAGATGCAAGGTGTGAACAGTAACCGGAAGATGCAAGGTGTGAACAGTAACCGGAAGATGCAAGGTGTGAACAGTAACCGGAAGATGCAAGGTGTGAACAGTAACCGGAAGATGCAAGGTGTGAACAGTAACCGGAAGATGCAAGGTGTGAACAGTAACCGGAAGATGCAAGGTGTGAACAGTAACCGGAAGATGCAAGGTGTGAACAGTAACCGGAAGATGCAAGGTGTGAACAGTGGCCGGAAGATGCAAGGTGTGAACAGTAACCGGAAGATGCAAGGTGTGAACAGTAACCAGAAGATGCAAAAAGAAGACATAGTTTTAAAGACAGAATTTGTCAACATTTAACAGAAGGACAAACAAACAGAGAGCATAAAACATAAACGTTTCAAACCTTCAAAACCGATTCGAAATATGATTTTGAATTTTTCGAACATAACAGTAAACCACGGCAGAAACTTAAGAAAATCAAATTACATAGATAGCTCTAAAACCAGAAACCATCCATGCACAGGCCAACAAAAAATATTCCAGAATACTTCAGAACGTAATTCAACTGTCAAATACAGAGGTTTTGAATATCAATACAGATTTCCAAAAGTTTTACAGAAACTTGACATACATTTCAAGTTCACCAAAATAGAAGTTTTAAAACAAAACACAAAAGTCTATACAGGACTCGACTTAACTTTCAAAATATACACGCTCACAGGAATACATCTTGTCTGACTGCAGCAACCATCCCGTGAGCTCCTCCCTCCAACTACATCAACTCGTCAGTTTGAGGATCAAGCTCCTCATCTGGAAAATCCATACCTACAACAGGAGTTCAACTATGAGCCTAGAGCTCAATAAGAACATGAAATGAAATGCAGTGATGCATGGACTTTTGAAATACGTTAACATTACATTACTTAACATTGCGTTTCACTGGACAGGAAAGGTATAAGTGGGAGAAGGAGCTGGCGTAACAAGATGTACATGCCACTTTCAGGACATAACAGGAGTACTTGACAGGATGTCAGTCCTCGTCCACACTTAACCATACATTTTCTTTACAGGATTTTATCTTACTTACTTCAAAACCGGTGCTGAAAACATTTGCATGATTTTACAGGAAACGTGTATACATGAATAAGTGAAATGCTTAAACTTAACATTCACAGATGACAGAATGAATACAACAGGAAACAGAATATAACGGAAACACGTTTAACTTAAAACATAACCTAAAACCTATCTACCCGAACCAGACCTTAGTACCTCCGAGTTGTAGGGCCTTAAGGGCCAACGTAGATGCATGAACTTACCTGTGGTCCGAAATGCAGCAAGCTTGAACGCACGAGCACCGTGGCTCACGAACCTATAGCATGCATAAACGGACATTAACCCTAAACCTCACGAAACTAGCAAATAAATAAACTAAAATCGTTTTCTATCTAAGATGATTACCTTAGACCGAAAAGCAGGAGGAAAATCAGAGAAGGAAGAAACTCCTTGCGTTGGTTTTCTTCAATCGAAAGAGAGAAGCAGAGAGGAAAATGAAAGAGAGCAGAGAGGGAAATGTCTCACGTAGGAGGAAGAGAAGGAAATGGGATACATGGCTTGTCTTCTTCCACAAGTTTGCCAAGTGTCAATCATCCATTTGATTTCTCCCACCAACCTTAATTTCTTCCTAATTTGCCCTTCCATTGGTTTTTAACTAAAACATTATTTAGTTAATCGATTCGGTCTCACGAATCACCCTCGTTCGATTAAACACATCGACAATATTATTAAAAACAATCATTGCATTAATATCGGAGAAATTCCGCTTACATATTCGGGGAATTATTACATAGGCAAAAATGCCGGGTGTTACATTCCACCCACCTTAACAGAAATTTTGTCCCCAAAATTTGCCTAAGCAAAGAGGGTCGGATATTGGGCCCTAACATCCGCTTCTCTTTCCCATGTGGCTTCCTCCACATTATGATTTCGCCACAAAACTTTCACCAATGGAACCACTCGATTGCGCAACACTTTGAGTGACATATCCAATATCTGTATAGGCCTTTCTTCATAGGTCAGTGTTGGCATGATATCAAAGTCCACCTGTTCCACGATCTGGGTTGGATCTCGCACACACTTTCTCAGCATCGACACATGGAAAACATTGTGAACTCCATCCATTGACGCTGGTAACTGTAGTCTGTACGCCACGCCTCCCACACGCTTCAAGATGGGAAAAGGGCCAATGAACCTTGGGCTGAGCTTCCCTTTCTTGCCAAATCTCATTACACCTTTGAAAGGCGACACCTTCAGGAATACTTCATCGCCTTCAGCAAACTCCAATTCTCTCCGTCTCCGATCCGCATAACTTTTCTGTCGACTCATAGCAGTGTTGATTCGTTGTTTGATAACAGCAATCACCTCAGACATCTGCTGTAATATCTCAGGGCCGACAAGTCTGGACTCTCCAACTTCATCCCAACATAACGGAGATCTACATTTTCTGCCATAGAGGGCTTCATATGGAGCCATGCCGATAGTAGCCTGGTAGCTGTTATTATAAGCGAATTCAATTAACGGCAAATATCTACTCCAAGGAGCATGAAGTTCCAACACGCACAACCTTAACATGTCCTCCAATATCTGAATTGTTCTCTCAGATTGTCCATCTGTCTGTGGGTGAAACGCCGTGCTGAAATCCAGCTTTGTACCCAAGGAGTTTTGCAAGCTTTTCCAAAACCTGGAAGTGAACCTAGGATCCCGGTCAGATACAATTGACACAGGAATACCATGCAACTTGACAATCTCATTAATGTACAGCTCAGCATACTGATCCATGGAGAATGTCGTCTTCACAGGTAGAAAATGGGCCGACTTCGTCAATCTGTCCACTATGACCCATATGCTATTGTGGCCTTTAGCCGTTCTTGGAAGGCCGACAACAAAATCCATCGTGATGTTCTCCCACTTCCATTCGGGAATCGGGAGAGGCTGAAGCGTCCCAGCTGGTCGTTGATGTTCAGCCTTGACTTGTTGACATATCATGCAAGACTCCACATACTTGGCCACTTCATTCTTCATATTTGGCCACCAGAAGTGAAGCTTCAAGTCCTGATACATCTTCGTGCTTCCAGGATGCACAGAGAAAGAAGATGAGTGGGCTTCCGACAAGATGCTCTTTCGTAACTCTTCATCATTCGGAACATACCATCTATCTCTGAACTTCAGAATACCATCTCCCGAATAGCTGAACTCGGAAGAGGCCATAGGTAACTTGCTCACTATATCGGCCATCTCCTTTGAATTAGTCTTCTGGGCTTCCTTAATTCTGTCCAGAATAGTTGGCCGTAACGTTAGATTTGCCAGTATGGCCGATAATTTAGAAACTACCTCTAGTTCAAGCCTCTGAATTTCTGTCCTCAAAGGCAATGAGATGGTAGCCAAGGCCGGGTGCATAGTAGACGGCATCCTGCTTAGCGCATCGGCTACCACATTGGCTTTCCCCGGGTGGTATTTAATCTCAACATCGTAATCTTTCACGAATTCTAACCATCGCCTTTGCCTCATTTTCAACTCCTGCTGAGTAAATATGTACTTCAAGCTTTTGTGATCCGAAAACACCTCACATGATTGCCCATACAAGTGGTGTCTCCATACTTTCAGTGCAAAGACCACTGCCGCTAACTCAAGGTCATGAGTAGGGTAGTTTTCTTTATGGCTCTTCAATTGTCTGGACGCGTATGCTACCACTTTCCCTTCTTGCATCAATACGCATCCCAAGCCAATTTTCGATGCATCACAATATACGCTGAATTTGCCATCTTCAACTGGCAATACTAACAGAGGAGCAGTGGTTAATTTCTGCTTAAGTGTCTGAAAGCTTACCTCACATGCTTCAGACCACCTGAATTTGATGTCCTTCCTTGTTAAGCTGGTCATAGGTTTTGCTATCACAGAAAATCCCTTGATGAATTTCCTATAATAACCAGCTAGTCCGACAAAGCTCCGTACCTCACTTGCATTCCTCGGCCTTGGCCAGTCTCTTACAGCCTCAATCTTGGCCGGGTCCACAGATACTCCTTCAGTAGACACCACGTGGCCTAGGAAATTAATCTTGTTCAACCAGAATTCGCACTTTGATAGCTTGGAAAACAATTGATGCTGTTTCAGAGTCGATAGCACCATTGCCAAGTGCTCTTTATGCTCCTCTTCATTCCGAGAATAAACCAGAATGTCGTCAATGAAAATGATCACGAATTTATCTAAGACATCCTGAAATATCCTGTTCATCAGGTCCATAAATGCCGCCGGAGCATTAGTCAACCCGAACGACATCACCAAGAACTCGTAATGTCCATACCGGGTCCTGAAGGCGGTCTTTGGAATATCATTTGCTCTGACCTTCAACTGGTAATAACCGGAGCGCAAGTCAATCTTGGAAAATACCCGAGCCCCTTGTAGCTGGTCAAATAAATCGTCGACCCTCGGCAACGGGTACTTATTCTTGATCGTCAACTTGTTCAGCTCACGGTAGTCAATACACATCCGTAGGGACCCATCCTTCTTCTTAACAAACAAGACGGGAGCACCCCATGGGGAGAAACTTGGGCGCACAAAACCCTTGTCCACCAGTTCTTTCAGCTGAGTCTTCAACTCCTTCAGCTCTATTGGTGCCATGCGGTACGGATTCTTCGATACTGGTTCAGCACCAGGATACACATCGATTTCAAACTCAATTTCGCGATCAGGTGGCAACCCCGGTAAGTCATCTAAGAAAACCTCAGGAAAGTCTCGGACTACCGGAATATTTCGAAGTTCCACCTCATCTTGCCTTCGTATGTCTATTACATGGGCCAGGAATCCAATGCACCCTGACTTCATCAGCCGTTGAGCTTTTAAGGAAGATATAACAGGCATACGGTGTTTCTTCGGTACCGCCTGGTAAGAGAATTCTACTTCATTCGGGCGTCTAAACGTTACTAGCCCGGACCTACAGTTGATGGTGGCATGATGTCTAAACAGCCAGTCCATCCCTAGAATGACATCGTACCCTTTCATACTGATGACGATAAGGTCAGCATACAATTTCTGGTTTTCTACTGACACTATATCACCCCGTACCACCTGCTCGGAGTGCATAAACTCTCCGGACGGTAGCATAACGCTGTAAGGCTGATCTGACGACGTACTACAAAACTTTTGTCTAACTACGAAGTCTATTGCCACAAACGAATGTGTGGCCCCCGTGTCCCATAAGGCATAAGCAGGTGCATCACATACTAAAATTGTACCTGTAATCGCTGCATGCTGAGCTGCGTCATCAACATCTTCCATCATCGCAAACACTCTAGGCACAGCACCGATCGGCCTCGTGTCAGGTACTGGACAATCCCGGACTTGATGGCCTTCTTTACCACACCGGAAACATTGGCCAGTAAAAAGCCTGCAGCCTCCTGTATGATTCTTCTGGCAACGTGGGCAGACAGGAAGCTGAGGAGCTACCATAGGTCTCTTCCCTTTGTCCTGGTAAGTAAGGGTCTCATTGGGCCTTTAATGCCCCTGTTCTGTTGCTGTTGAGGATGTACATTCTGAATCTTTTGTTGTTGTTGTTGAGGAGTATTTCTTATAATTCCTCTTGGTGGTTCTCTTTGTCTCTGGGACTTTATTTCTAAAGCCTCCAGTTGATAAGCCTTGGCCACCACTTTCACATATGGTGCCTCATCAAAACCTCCAGTCGTGATTCCTCGAAGAAGGTCCATCTTTAAACCTTGAATAAACTGGTGCACCTTGTTCTCATCAGTGGCCACCATGTGTGTTGCATATCGGGATAGCGACTCAAATTTCTGAACATACTCGGCCACAGATCCATACTGTCGCAGCCGAGAAAATTCAAGTAACTTCTCCTTTCTCACTCCTCGGTCAAAGTACTTCTCGTAGAAAATCCCCTTGAACCCTTCCCAGCTCAATGCCACTGTAGACGACTGTACTGCATCCCACCAGAATCCAGCACTTTCAGTGAGATGGAACGTGGCACAAGTAACCTTCTTGTTGTCTTCTACTTCTGCATAACTGAACATCTTCTCCATAGTTCGAATCCAGGTTTCAGCACGGGTCGGGTCTGTAGACAACCCATCAAATGAGGGTGGCTGAAGTCGCCGGAATCTGTCTCCACTATTGTCTCGCGGTGCATTATCACGATTGTTATTTCCATGGTTGTTGTTTCTGTCGTCTTCTCTGGCCATCATTCGATCAACCATGCGGGATTGTACCCCCACCAGCTCTGTCAACCGGTCTATGGCCCGAGAGCTTTCACTGGATCCTTCCTGATGTCCTCTCACCATTTCTAAGATAGTCCTATAAGCAGAATAACAGAATAACCTAATTTAATAAACAAAACTTTTACAGGAATTTAAACACTTACAGTTGGTGGAGCGATCTCACGTGGCGGGTTGCGCAGTCAGACATTTCACAGAATCGGTTTTAAAACCTTATCTCTCTGATACCATAACGAAGATGCAAAGTGTGAACAGTAACGGAAGATGCAAGGTGTGAACAGTAACGGAAGATGCAAAGTGTGAACAGTAACCGGAAGATGCAGGTGTGAACAGTAACCGGAAGATGCAGGTGTGAACAGTAACCGGAAGATGCAAGGTGTGAACAGTAACCGGAAGATGCAAGGTGTGAACAGTAACGGAAGATGCAAGGTGTGAACAGTAACCGGAAGATGCAAAGTGTGAACAGTAACCGGAAGATGCAAGGTGTGAACAGTAACGGAAGATGCAAAGTGTGAACAGTAACCGGAAGATGCAAAGTGTGAACAGTAACGGAAGATGCAAAGTGTGAACAGTAACCGGAAGATGCAAGGTGTGAACAGTAACCGGAAGATGCAAAGTGTGAACAGTAACCGGAAGATGCAAAGTGTGAACAGTAACCGGAAGATGCAAAGTGTGAACAGTAACGGAAGATGCAAGGTGTGAACAGTAACGGAAGATGCAAGTGTGAACAGTAACGGAAGATGCAAAGTGTGAACAGTAACCGGAAGATGCAAAGTGTGAACAGTAACGGAAGATGCAAAGTGTGAACAGTAACCGGAAGATGCAGGTGTGAACAGTAACGGAAGATGCAAAGTGTGAACAGTAACCGGAAGATGCAAAGTGTGAACAGTAACGGAAGATGCAAGGTGTGAACAGTAACGGAAGATGCAAAGTGTGAACAGTAACCGGAAGATGCAGGTGTGAACAGTAACGGAAGATGCAAGGTGTGAACAGTAACCGGAAGATGCAAGGTGTGAACAGTAACCGGAAGATGCAAAGTGTGAACAGTAACGGAAGATGCAAGGTGTGAACAGTAACGGAAGATGCAAGGTGTGAACAGTAACGGAAGATGCAAAGTGTGAACAGTAACGGAAGATGCAAAGTGTGAACAGTAACGGAAGATGCAAGGTGTGAACAGTAACCGGAAGATGCAAGGTGTGAACAGTAACGGAAGATGCAAGGTGTGAACAGTAACCGGAAGATGCAAAGTGTGAACAGTAACCGGAAGATGCAAAGTGTGAACAGTAACCGGAAGATGCAAGGTGTGAACAGTAACCGGAAGATGCAAAGTGTGAACAGTAACCGGAAGATGCAAAGTGTGAACAGTAACGGAAGATGCAAAGTGTGAACAGTAACGGAAGATGCAAAGTGTGAACAGTAACCGGAAGATGCAGGTGTGAACAGTAACGGAAGATGCAAAGTGTGAACAGTAACCGGAAGATGCAAGGTGTGAACAGTAACCGGAAGATGCAAAGTGTGAACAGTAACGGAAGATGCAAGGTGTGAACAGTAACCGGAAGATGCAAGGTGTGAACAGTAACCGGAAGATGCAAAGTGTGAACAGTAACCGGAAGATGCAGGTGTGAACAGTAACCGGAAGATGCAAGGTGTGAACAGTAACGGAAGATGCAAAGTGTGAACAGTAACGGAAGATGCAAAGTGTGAACAGTAACGGAAGATGCAAAGTGTGAACAGTAACGGAAGATGCAAAGTGTGAACAGTAACGGAAGATGCAAAGTGTGAACAGTAACCGGAAGATGCAAAGTGTGAACAGTAACGGAAGATGCAAAGTGTGAACAGTAACCGGAAGATGCAAAGTGTGAACAGTAACCGGAAGATGCAAAGTGTGAACAGTAACGGAAGATGCAAGGTGTGAACAGTAACCGGAAGATGCAGGTGTGAACAGTAACCGGAAGATGCAAGGTGTGAACAGTAACCGAAGATGCAAGGTGTGAACAGTAACCGGAAGAGCAAGGTGTGAACAGTAACGGAAGATGCAAAGTGTGAACAGTAACCGGAAGATGCAAAGTGTGAACAGTAACGGAAGATGCAAGGTGTGAACAGTAACCGGAAGATGCAAGGTTGTGAACAGTAACCGAAGATGCAATCGGAAGACATAGTTTTAAAGACGGAATTTGTCAACATTTAACAGAAGGACAAACAAACAGAGAGCATAAAACATAAACGTTTCAACCTTCAAAACCGATTCGAAATATGATTTTGAATTTTCGAACATAACAGTAAACCACGGCAGAAACTTAAGAAAATCAAATTACATAGATAGCTCTAAAACCAGAAACCATCCATGCACAGGCCAACAGAAAATATTCCAGAATACTTCAGAACGTAATTCAACTGTCAAATACAGAGGTTTTGAATATCAATACAGATTTCCAAAAGTTTTACAGAAACTTGACATACATTTCAAGTTCACCAAAACAGAAGTTTTAAAACAAAACACAAAAGTCTATACAGGACTCGACTTAACTTTCAAAATATACACGCTCACAGGAATACATCTTGTCTGACTGCAGCAACCATCCCGTGAGCTCCTCCCTCCAACTACATCAACTCGTCAGTTTGAGGATCAAGCTCCTCATCTGGAAAATCCATACCTACAACAGGAGTTCAACTATGAGCCTAGAGCTCAATAAGAACATGAAATGAAATGCAGTGATGCATGGACTTTTGAAATACGTTAACATTACATTACTTAACATTGCGTTTCACTGGACAGGAAAGGTATAAGTGGGAGAAGGAGCTGGCGCAACAGGATGTACATGCCACTTTCAGGACATAACAGGAGTACTTGACAGGATGTCAGTCCTCGTCCACACTTAACCATACATTTTCTTTACAGGATTTTATCTTACTTACTTCAAAACCGGTGCTGAAAACATTTGCATGATTTTACAGGAAACGTGTATGCATGAATAAGTGAAATGCTTAAACTTAACATTCACAGATGACAGAATGAATACAACAGGAAACAGAATATAACGGAAACACGTTTAACTTAAAACATAACCTAAAACCTATCTACCCGAACCAGACCTTAGTACCTCCGAGTTGTAGGGTCTTAAGGGCCAACGTAGATGCATGAACTTACCTGTGGTCCGAAATGCAGCAAGCTTGAACGCACGAGCACCGTGGCTCACGAACCTATAGCATGCATAAACGGACATTAACCCTAAACCTCACGAAACTAGCAAATAAATAAACTAAAATCGTTTTCTATCTAAGATGATTACCTTAGACCGAAAAGCAGGAGGAAAATTAGAGAAGGAAGAAACTCCTTACGTTGGTTTTCTTCAATCGAAAGAGAGAAGTAGAGAGGAAAATGAAAGAGAGCAGAGAGGGAAATGTCTCACGTAGGAGGAAGAGAAGGAAATGGGATACATGGCTTGTCTTCTTCCACAAGTTTGCCAAGTGTCAATCATCCATTTGATTTCTCCCACCAACCTTAATTTCTTCCTAATTTGCCCTTCCATTGGTTTTTAACTAAAACATTATTTAGTTAATCGATTCGGTCTCACGAATCACCCTCGTTCGATTAAACACATCGACAATATTATTAAAAACAATCATTGCATTAATATCGGAGAAATTCCACTTACATATTCGGGGAATTATTACATAGGCAAAAATGCCGGGTGTTACATTATCTTCCCATGATGTGGTGAAGATGTAGTAAAATTTTTAAGTAAATCTAATGTCGTTTGGTATTTTTATAAAATTAATTTGAAGAAGAAAGTGAGAGAGAACAGGGGACCGTTCTGACAGCCCCCTGTTCTCTAGGACCGGTCCTCCGCCAGGGTTGATTTGTTAAGTTTTGGATAGTTTAAGGTTTGATTTGTTATGATTAATACTTTAAATTAAAAAAAAAACGATAATTTGATAGTGAAATTGGTTTTAACTCAAATGAAATTAACTACTGATACCCTATTTCTCATTCTAGAATTAGAGAAGTTCCAGAGAGACAACTAAGAAGGAGCACTACCAATGTGTTTTGTCGAAGAATAATGCTACATTTTTCTTATTATTCTACCATCTTAAAATACTTGTTGACGTGTCAAACAATTATTAGTACAATTAATGTAATAAATTAATCAGTGAGTATTTTAAGAGGGTAGAATAAGACGGTAAACATAGTATTATTTTTTGTCGAATCACAATGAATCTTAAATTAAGTGAGATTTTTGCAATGAATAATCGTAAGTAAATGAAATCGTCTCTGGTTTTGCTTTCTTTCCTTAAATTTTGGGTTTTTAAATGTAAAGTTTGATGTATATTCGAGTTTTTCGTCAAAGAGGTGTTGGATTGGGGAGATATAAGTTGGATTTAAGAAAAATCAAAAGAGATCATAAAGGTAAGTTTCGATTTAACTTTAGTTTTTTATATTCCTTTCTAGTTTAGGGTTAGATTTATGGATTATGATTTGAAATTTGTGGTTTATGTGTCAGCTCGCCTTGGACGACTCACGATTCTGTTGATTGTGAAGGTCCAGCACATACAAATGGAGTTGCACAATCTCACATCGCTTAGGAGAATGTAAAGTGAAAAATTTATAAAAAGAGTTCTCTTCCTTACCTAGTGCAACACGTTTTACACTAATTCCAAAAACAAAACCATAAAAGATTCGCCCAAAGTGGGTAATATTGTATTGGGAGAAATGAAGATGTTACAATTTAAATATTGAGATCTTTGCACGAAGCGATGAAATTGAACTTTAGAATCAATTTTTATTTGTTTAAATTCGGATTATTGGAGGAAGGTTGAAGTTTTTAGAAGTTTTGGTGCGATTTTTTGACGCAGCGGACACCCAAAGCTTAGGCTTTGGCGACCAGTCGATAGGTTGGTCAAACTGGACTTCTGAACAATTAGTTTGGACATTTGAACATGAAGGACCGGAAGCTCTCATGTCAATGCGAGCATCTGGACCAGCAATTGCGACAATTTTTTTGGTCGACTAGATAGTTTGCGGGTTGACTAAGACATGTTTTTAAGCTTGGTTTTTCATTAAATTGATTCATAACATCTCCGATTTGGTTTTATATCCTTGTTATGGATTCCAACAAATTTTTTAAAGGTCTTAAAAGCGTATTAATGTTGGTATTAGATGCTGAATATTTATTGTTTTGGTATTCTAGTTTTTGGACACTTAATCTTGGTATTTGTGGTTACTTAATCTTGGTATTTGTGGTTACTTCATTTGATATAGAGATTTATTTTTATGTCAAATATTGCATTATTTTCATAAACTCTTATTTTGAGACTTGCTATCATATAATAAGACATGTTTTGTCTCTAAGACATGTCTATGTTTCATACTTTATGTATTTTTTTCATTAGACATATTTTTATTTGAACATGAACATTATTTTATTAATCACGTTGGTCGTGTAAACTAAGTTTAATAGACCCATATGAGCTCTTGTTTTGTTAAGCACATTGATCATTGAAGAATTTGTTTATTTGTTAACTAAAGTAATAAAACAGTTGTATGTGTCATGTTTGAGATCAAAATCCTAAAGTCGTTCATGACTTGCTGTTGCGAAAAATCGTGATACGCAAGTGCACGTGTCGCAAAAGTAATAAAGTGTGTAAAAGTATGAGTGTCGATCCCACGAGGAATAATTATGTTAAATATTGAATATCTAATTGTTAATTTAATTTGAAAAGAAATAATAATTGATTTTTGGATTTTTAAACTAAAATAATTCAAATAAAAATCAAGCAACAATTTAAATAAAAGACTTGAATATAAAAGATTAAGATTATATGACGAGAAAATCCAGGGTTCCGATTTCACTTAACTAATTCTATTTATTAAACCTAATTCAAGTAGTTAAATTCTATTCCGTCGTGTTGATGGCAATTTCACGAAAATATTTATTAATCTCTCTCGAGCAAAAACAAACTTATTCAATTAACGAATTATCACCTCTCGGTCTCTAATCCTGAGAATTAATTGAATACATTAAGAATGAGAAATTATACTACCACATGAACGCATTAGCTATCTCTAGCCTAACATCCTTTTCATGGCAAACTATTCAGTGCACGGTTAAATTCTCCGCTCTCGCATCCCGAATTAACCCTAAAGTACTTAGTTTTGGTGATCAATCAACCCTAAGTATTACGTTCAGAATAGATTACTCAACACAGATAAAGAACAGAAAATTAAATACTTGAATCAAGAAAAATAAACAATCATAGTAAAGCTACATCGAAACCCTAGAACAAACGTTTTAGTTCATGCTAGAATAAAAATAAACAACAATAATAATACTAAGTTGCATAATTAAAATGAAGAAATAAAAGGAAAATAAAAAATAGCTGTCGCCGGAATTGCTCCTCGCCGAAAATCGCCTCGGTGAAGCTCTCTGCCGCTGCTCTCTCGCCCCGTTCTCTTTTTTTAGGTTTGCGCTTCGGTATTTAATGTGATCTTAATGGTTGAGATTTAATTTTGCTTCAGATCAATGGCTCGGATTAAAACACGTTATCTTTCCATATAACAGTTGCTTGGCGATCGGTCTCTGGCTGTGTAAGGCGCACGGTCGCTGCATTCTTCTGCTCCATCTTCATGTAAATGTGTGGCAGCGATCAATCTCTGTAGTTTATAGGAATTGATCGCTTCCTCTTTTATGTGTAATGTAACATAGCGATCTATCTCTGGCAGTTGTAGAGATCGATCGCTGATTCTCTTTAAGTGCTTCAACCGTATCAGTGTAGCGGCGATCGATCTCTGCATTAGATGGAGATCGATCGCTGCTTGAAATTTATCCAATAGCAGTTCACTGGCTGGCGATCAGTTTCTGGACGGTTTAGAACTCGATCGCTGCTTGCTTCCTGTGGCGATTATAGTGTGTGGCGATCGATCTCTGTGAATTCATGGAGATCGATCGCCACTTCTCCTTCAATTCTCTTCATGTATGGCTACCGATCTCAAGATTGTTTGGAGATCGGTAGCCACTTCTTCTTTATTCAACATTTTCAACATTTTCTTTCTGTTCCTATTTGTCTGCACACTCACGCAAATCTCGTCAAATTCTTCCAAATCACTTGAGTAAAACTTATCATTTCAAGTATTAAAGAATATAAATAAGTGCGTAAAATACACACTTATCACACCCCCAAACTTGAATGAAAGCTTGTCCTCAAGCGAACACAAATAATCATAGAAAATCAAACAAAATTTATTCAAGAATTAAAAATTAAAGTCTGCAAAACATTTCAAATTTCTATGGTAAAATTATTTAAGTCATAGTTCGCAGCATTTCGTCTCAGCTTGATAATTGCATGCAAACAAACTATCTAGATAAACACTTTCAATAATATCACTCATGATATCACATTGATAGAAACTTAATCAGAAATTCTTGTGTGTGTTCGTGCTCAAACTCATTCTCATTTAACTGATAGATCTATAATTGTGTCTTATGAGAAGGGTAATAAAAATAACTCTCAGGGTCACTCCATTCACTCTTATTGTTCATCAGTCTTGCCCATAATTCACTAATAACACATGTGAATAAACAGAATAAAAGTCGATAGGTCTTTAATTAAGCTTGTAATGTAAGGCCGGGTTATAAGGTAGGAAATTTTTGGATTCAAGCGAAACTCTAGAGCACAATCCATCCTTATGTCACCCTCACTCCTTACACTCACTTGAACTCTTTTCTAATCAGTTAACTTAATAATCCCCCCAAACTTGTCTATCTCTCTATTTTTCAAAACTAACTCCTTTGTCAATGTCAAACATAAAATACAAATAATGATAAGAACAACAAATTAAATAGCACATAAAAGATTGTTCTACTATTGAACAATTCAACTTTCTACCTTTTTTTTTTTTTTTTTTTTTTTTTTTTTTTTTTTTTTTTTTTGCAGGAACAATAAAATCTCAAAATACTAACAACTTAGACAATTGACAAAAGACTTAGCTTTGATTCTCATCACTACTTTCTCCAACTCTCCCCATAATATGTACCAACAACCCTGTGCTCAATAAACAGGATAGTCAAAATAATTTCATGGTAGGCTAAGTTAGGGTTGACAAAATAGTGGTAAATGAAGGCTCAAATAGGAGACTAAGGGTGCCATTTAAATGACACAAATGAGGTATGTCAATAAAAGCTCAAACGATTCAAAATGGCCTAAGTCATTCTCTTATTTCTGCAAAAATCATAATTTGTATTCATGAATGCAGGGCAAAACCAAGAACAATTTAATACTCACTAATCACTCACTAATTTTAACTGGAGCTCACTCCCTTTCAGTGTTTACACTCAAGCACTCCCTTACTATGTTTAGGCTCTCGATCTCAAGACAACAATTTATATCATTATCAGCTAAATTTAAACAAGAATGAACAATTCCACACAAACAAGTCTAACTTCCTAAGTTCCAATCAATGCTACTATCACAAATCATACTATCTCAGAATCTATTCAGAAGTTGAAACATGCATTAATCAACGTTGCAGTCATCGACACTTTAAACAAATGAAATAAATAATCATACCATAAAATTCAAAATATTAAGCAGACTTACTAATCTAAACATGTTTATCAATTTAAAATAATATCCAAATAAACCCCCCCCCCCCCCCCCCAAACTTGAAATAAACATTGTCCTCAATGTAAAGAATAAATCATACACAAAAATTAGGAAAGGGGATAGTGTACCTCTTGTGGGGCCCGGCAATGGTGTGGTAGAGCTTCGGTCGAGAGAGCAATCTATCAAGAACTGTTTTTTTTTTTTTTTTTTTTATAAACAACTAAATAAAGAAATAAAAACCGAAAATGAAAATACTTGAAACGGGAAATGAAAATACGAGAGAAAAAATTAAGTAAGAAGAAAATAAAAAGAAAGAAAGATAAAAGGAACGAATTAAAAATAGAAATAGAAACAGAATACAATAAATAAAATAAAGGAAAATAAAAATTATAAGGAAAAATAAATTCAGGAAAATAAATGGCTAATTAATCTAAAATAAAAATTACTTAGAACAAGAAAAAGAAAGATAAAAAGAAAAGAAAATAATAAATAACATAACAAAAAAAAATTAAAATTAAAATTAAATAAAATGATAAAATGAATAACAGAATTTAAGATAACTAAATTGGACCCTATTTAAAAGCAGAAAAATAAATAACATAAAAGAAACAATAAATAAATAAAAAGACAATAAAATAATAAACTAAAGAAAATTAAAAATAACAGTAAGAAAGAAGAAAAAATTAAATGATAAAAAGAAAATAAAATGACTTAATCGGAACCTATTTAAAGAAAAATAAAATAAAAGACAAGAAATAAAGAAAATAGAGAAAATAAAATGATATAAGAAACTAAAACATAAAAATAGAATACTAATAATAATGATAAGAAATAAAATAAAAACAAAAAATAAAAATAAATAACAAATGGGTTACAAGAGATGATTATTTTTATTTTTATTTATTTTGTTGTTTTTTTTTTTTTTTTTTAATTTAATACTAATAAAATGAAATAAAAAAAATAATAAAAAATAAACAAAACTAATGCAAACAAAAATTGAAATAGCAAACTAAAAAGGATACTTGGATGGGTTGCCTCCCACCAAGCGCTTGTTTTAGCGTCATCAGCTTGACGTTGTAAGCCTCTTGCTAGTCTGGTGCACGGAGAATAATGGTTGTATCATTTTTAAACATCCCGTTAAAATACGGCTTTACTCTTTTCCCTTTTTCTAACTTATCAATTGCCGGAAGCTCTTTGACTGAAAAATTATCATCAATTGGCTCATCGCTAGCTGTGGGGTAATTCATTGATTTATACACCTTGAATGTCACCTCGTCATCGTGAACTTGCAATTTGAGCTCTCCTTTTCTAAGATCAATGATAGCACCTCCTGTTGCCAAAAATGGACGACCTAATATTATTGGGATGTCACGGTCTTCGTCCATATCAAGAATCAAGAAATCTGCGGGAAAAATAAACTTGTCGACTTTGACAAGGACATTTTCAATCAACCCATACGGATGCTTAATAGAGCGATCGGCCATTTGCAGAACTACACTTGTGGGCTTTGCTTCACCTATACCAAGCTTCCGAAATATGGATAGAGGCATCAGGTTAATGCTGGCTCCCAAATCGCAAAGTGCCCTTTCAAATATAGAATCCCCAATTTCGCATGGAATAGTGAAACTTCCTGGGTCTTTCAGTTTTTGCGGAAGCTTTCGTTGAATAATAGCACTGCATTCTTCCGTCAAAGCGATCGTACTGCCGTCTTCGATCTTACGCTTATGAGACAAAATATCTTTTAGAAATTTGGCATATTTAGGCATTTGCTCCAGTGCCTCAGCGAACGGGATGTTGATGTGTAATTGTTTGAACACTTTCAAGAATTTTTCAAACTGCTTATCCAAATTTGCATTTTTCAGGCGTTGTGGGAAAGGGACTTTTGGGATAATTTTCTTTGGGATGTGGGGTGGAGCTTCCTGTAGCTCTTGATCCTTTGGTGTGGACTCGGATGATGACGAATGCACTCCGTCATGTGCGACCACTTTTTTATTTTCTTGGGTACAATTTTCAATCACTGCTCCACTCCTAAGTGTAATGGCATTGCATTGTTCTCTGGGGTTGATTTCAGTGGAACTGGGCAATGCACCTTGTGGGCGACCATTTAATGCAGCTGCCATCTGGCCCATTTGAGTTTCTAAACTTCGAATTTGGGCTGACTGATTCTGTAAGGTGGTTCTTGTCTCAGCCATAAATTTATTTGTGTGCTCCCCCATTTCAGCAATTAAATTATTGGTGCGCTCTCCCATCTTGGCAATTAAATCCTCCAAATTAGGTTTTCTTTCTGGAAAGGGAGGTCCCGGTTGATTAGCTTGTGGCATCTGAAAGGCGTTATTCGGGTTCTTCCACGAGAAATTCGGATGATTGTTGTGCCCCCCATTATAGTAGTTACCTGAATTTTGAAGTGTCGGTCTATTATAATTTCCCACATATTGGGCTTGTTTAGATGAACTTCTAACCATTTGGTTCCCTTGCTGACAGTTTTCACTCGCATGTGGTCCTTGGCACCATTGACATTGCATGATCGGTGACTGAATTGCATTAACTATAGCTTGATTTCCTTGGATGTGCTGAGTGAGAGATGCAACTTGTGTAGTCAATGCTCTTATTGCTTCCATTTCTGGTGTATTTGACTGCCTCCTCAAAATCTGACGTTCAACCGGGCACTGATCATTAGTTAGGGATAACTCTTCTAACAGGTTAAATGCCTCCACTTCTGTCTTAGATAATAGTGATCCACCAGCTGCTGAGTTGACAAGCGTCCGTGTAGAACTTGATAGGCCGATGAAGAATGTCTGTATTTGCATCCATTGTGGTAGACCATGCTGGGGGCATTTACTCAAAAGCTCCTTGAATCGGCCCCATGCTTCATAGATTGTCTCACCATCAAATTGAGCAAAATTGGTGATCTCATTACGGAGTTTCGCCATCTTTTCAAAGGGAAAGAACTTGGATAGAAATTTCTGTGCTAAATCATTCCATGTTGTAATTGAATCTGGAGGTAAGGAGTGTAACCAATTCTTTGCACGATCTCTCAGTGTGAAGAGGAATAACCTGAGCTTGATAGCATCCTCGGAGACATTATGGTATTTAAAAGTATCACAGACCTCGACGAAGCTAGCAATATGATCCTTGGGGTCTTCGTTAGGCAAACCACAAAACTGATACTGTTGGATCATTTGTATTGTACCCGGCTTTATTTCAAAATTATTGCATGTGATAGCCGGTTTCCGAATTGCTGATTGAATCCCGTCCATGGATGGCATAACATAATCCAACAAAGTCCTTCTTTCGACTGCCTCAACCCCGACCATCTGTGGTATGTGAGCATTTTGATCATCTGCATTTTGATTAGCTGCCATAATTGCTTGTCTTGTTTCCCTTCGATTTTACGGCAAGTTCGTTCAATTTCAAGATCGATAGGGATTAGGTTGGCAGTACCTAATTTTCGCATGCACCTGCAATGTGCAAATAATTCAATTTAAGCTTACAATAAAATAAAATAAAATAAATAAATAATAATAAAAAAATAAAATAAAATTTCAAATATAAACTAAAATCAAATAATTCAAAGATTAACAAAATTTATTCCCCGGCAACGGCGCCAAAAACTTGTTGCGAAAAATCGTGATACGCAAGTGCACGTGTCGCAAAAGTAATAAAGTGTGTAAAAGTATGAGTGTCGATCCCACGAGGAATAATTATGTTAAATATTGAATATCTAATTGTTAATTTAATTTGAAAAGAAATAATAATTGATTTTTGGATTTTTAAACTAAAATAATTCAAATAAAAATCAAGCAACAATTTAAATAAAAGACTTGAATATAAAAGATTAAGATTATATGACGAGAAAATCCAGGGTTCCGATTTCACTTAACTAATTCTATTTATTAAACCTAATTCAAGTAGTTAAATTCTATTCCGTCGTGTTGATGGCAATTTCACGAAAATATTTATTAATCTCTCTCGAGCAAAAACAAACTTATTCAATTAACGAATTATCACCTCTCGGTCTCTAATCCTGAGAATTAATTGAATACATTAAGAATGAGAAATTATACTACCACATGAACGCATTAGCTATCTCTAGCCTAACATCCTTTTCATGGCAAACTATTCAGTGCACGGTTAAATTCTCCGCTCTCGCATCCCGAATTAACCCTAAAGTACTTAGTTTTGGTGATCAATCAACCCTAAGTATTACGTTCAGAATAGATTACTCAACACAGATAAAGAACAGAAAATTAAATACTTGAATCAAGAAAAATAAACAATCATAGTAAAGCTACATCGAAACCCTAGAACAAACGTTTTAGTTCATGCTAGAATAAAAATAAACAACAATAATAATACTAAGTTGCATAATTAAAATGAAGAAATAAAAGGAAAATAAAAAATAGCTGTCGCCGGAATTGCTCCTCGCCGAAAATCGCCTCGGTGAAGCTCTCTGCCGCTGCTCTCTCGCCCCGTTCTCTTTTTTTAGGTTTGCGCTTCGGTATTTAATGTGATCTTAATGGTTGAGATTTAATTTTGCTTCAGATCAATGGCTCGGATTAAAACACGTTATCTTTCCATATAACAGTTGCTTGGCGATCGGTCTCTGGCTGTGTAAGGCGCACGGTCGCTGCATTCTTCTGCTCCATCTTCATGTAAATGTGTGGCAGCGATCAATCTCTGTAGTTTATAGGAATTGATCGCTTCCTCTTTTATGTGTAATGTAACATAGCGATCTATCTCTGGCAGTTGTAGAGATCGATCGCTGATTCTCTTTAAGTGCTTCAACCGTATCAGTGTAGCGGCGATCGATCTCTGCATTAGATGGAGATCGATCGCTGCTTGAAATTTATCCAATAGCAGTTCACTGGCTGGCGATCAGTTTCTGGACGGTTTAGAACTCGATCGCTGCTTGCTTCCTGTGGCGATTATAGTGTGTGGCGATCGATCTCTGTGAATTCATGGAGATCGATCGCCACTTCTCCTTCAATTCTCTTCATGTATGGCTACCGATCTCAAGATTGTTTGGAGATCGGTAGCCACTTCTTCTTTATTCAACATTTTCAACATTTTCTTTCTGTTCCTATTTGTCTGCACACTCACGCAAATCTCGTCAAATTCTTCCAAATCACTTGAGTAAAACTTATCATTTCAAGTATTAAAGAATATAAATAAGTGCGTAAAATACACACTTATCACTTGCGATTGCCTAGTATCATTGTTTGTTTATGCGTATGACGTGACATTCTCAGAGTTCGTAAGTAGCTTTATTTTCACTGAGATTTTTTTTATTTAATAATAGATGTCTATTTTACTTATGTATCACATTACCATAAAAGTTTTCTATACTTAAAATTCTGTTTGTTTTCTACTTTATTTTTATTAAATATTTTATACATAATATGCTCATATTTTTTCAAAACATTTGCGTTGAAATTAAAATTCTAATCCTACTGAGTTTAGTCGACTCGCCTCGATGTTTTGAAAACTCTCAATATTCAACTCATAAGTAGGCTCAAGTAACCATTTTTCTTAGCTTTATTATAATTTGGGAGTTTTATTCTTATAAGATTAGACAATCAATGAGATTTTTGTTGACATAATTTTAGCCTACCATTATTGAATTTTGACTGTAAATTTGTTTTTAACTATTATTAAACTTCCGCCACAACGTTAAGTAACCACTCATATATCTTTCCTCCATAACCAAAAATACTAATTTTCCACCAACTTCCCTAGAAAAGTATTCAACAAGCTTCTAGTTCTATCCAATGAACAGACTATTGTTTTATTTCTGCACAAGTCTCGAACCCCAGCTTTCAAAAACATACCCTTTTTGTCATCCTCTATAAATGCATTTTGTTACAGAGCAGGTCCTGGTGACCCCGATGGTGACGAGGGCGATAATAATCTATTATTTAAACTTAAATAGAAGTTTCTATTACACGCTTAACTAGACAATAGTTACGTGCCATACGTTCATGTAAAAGTTAGAACGACCTGAAATCAGACAATAGTGAGGAGGACAACTCTGTATCGAGAGAGATATACAATTCAAAAACATTTGGACAAGGTGAAGATGAACAGTTTATAAATAAATTTGCTTAGAAAAAAAAAGTTGAACCTAGACAAACTCATGTGGAATTTGTAGAAGGATCAGGTAAAGTCAAACGTCCACCATTTGATCTAAATTTTCTAGAAAACTAGCCAATTTTAATGAACATAACTCGTTGCAATAAAAATACTTGATAAATCTTGACTTGTCGCCAAACAAATTGTGAAGTAACCCATAATAAAAACTTAGGCCACTTAAAACTTCATAAAAATAAATAACGTGTGTAATAAAATTGATTAAAATCAACTATATACTACAGCTAGTTTACTTGATGCTATTATTTTTAAGAGAGGAAATTTTTTTGTAATAATATGCAATTTAATATATGATTGTCAAGTTAGATGATGACAATACAGCTACTTTGAGCTTTGCCCTTTGAAGAGCTTTGAATATTCTTAATATAAACCTGTCTAGATCGTAATGGTATGAGTTGGCCACAGATTTAAGCTTCTTCTATATGAAGTGCGTCACGAGTTCTTAGTACTATTTATATGAAAAATGTTAACTAACTTCTCTAATTTTACATGTTAATTTTGTTTTATGACGTAACGTTTTCGTGTCCCTTTATTAATGAGTAATTAATTAAAATACATTATAAATAATTAAAGTAAGATCATTAATAAACCACCATCATCATCAGAAAGTAAGACTAAATGTATAATTAGAAGATAAATTGAATATTATTTGTCTACGTACAATCATGGTGGGTAGACTAACAGTGCAAGTAGGCGTTGGTTGAGTTCCTTAAATGAGCAAGTCGACTCGTGGAAATGGTGGCATAATGGGTTCGGTTCGGTTTGATTTTGGACATAATTGGAACCGAACCGAGTCTGTTCGGTTTTGGATAAAGAAAAACAAAACTGAACAATTGGTTTTCGGTTCTCGATTTTTTTGGGTTTAAATTTGATTTTTGTGCCGGTTTTGCTCGGTTTACTCGGGTTGAGTCTGTTTTGATCGGTTTAAGTCTAAAACTTGAAATTTTCAATGTAAAAAGAATATAAATATTAAAATCAGTTCAGTTCAGTTTTGAAAAAATGAAACAGAGAATAATGTTGACTTAATTAGTGTTTAAGTCTAATTAAGTTTTTGATGATGTATTTGGATGATAAATATGTAATTTGATTATGTTTGTTAAATGAGAATAATGAATTATGTTTGTGTATTAATCTGTTGGAAATACCCTTAAAAAGGGTATTTTAGTTTTCTAACAATATTGGTTAAGTGTACAGGGCTAAAAGTGTATAAAATGTTCACATTAACCAATAGCTAAAAGACAAAGAATGGCATCCACCGATAGGAAAACGACAAAAACAGTGGAGTTTTAAAGAACCACACATGCTGATCGCTAAACGACAAAAGGCGAAGCTACATCTGCCGATGGAGTTCAAGGCTTGCATCTGCATCTGCCGATGGAACTTCAAGCCTGCATCTGCCGATGGAACCTCAAGCCTGCATCTGCCGATGGCGTTTTCAAGTTGCATCTGCCCATGGAATGTCAAGATGCATCTACCGATGGAACTTCAAGCCTGCATCTGCCGATGGAGTTTTCAAGCTGCTTCTGCCTGATAGCATTTTCAAGCTGCATCTGCCAATGGCGTTTGAAGATGCATCTACCGATGGCGAGCTGAAGTGTTGCATCATCCGATGGCTTTTCAAGTTGCATCCACTGATGACGTTTCGATTGTTTAAAGCTGCTTCCACAGGTGAGCTTCCGCTAGAATTTAAAATAACTGCGAAGCTACAGTGACGTCGTTTTCAGCATTAACTCCAGAACTTTAATGGCGACGGCGAACAGCAATTTCATACACAACGGATATCTGCTTCAGTATGGATGCTTCCCAACGGTAACATTTCCATTTGAAGAAAGAAGCATTCAATTCTGTGAAGAAAAATAAGACAGAGTATTTAAGCCGAGGTTAGAGCACGAAGACATAACTTTTGCGAATTTCATTCTTGAGCCATAACTTGCAATTAATCATACTCTGTATTATTCATCTACATCTCTCGACTCTTAAACTTGAGAATTCGTTTTGAGAGCCTGTAGTTTGTTTTACTCATTCACTCAAACCTGTAAAACCTGAAAGGCAGTGGATTGACGCCCGTCAAGTTCAATCCAGATCTATAAAAGGCAGTTGATCGGAGCCCGGAATTCCGATCTGTTTATTCTCGTTGAGGAGAAGGTTAAGGATCTTCAAGGGGGAACCTTGAAGCGTGGATGTAGGCAAGGGTTGGCCGAACCACATAAAAACTCTTGTGTTGTTTTTCCTCTCTCTCTCTGTTATTTGTATTACTGTGTTTGTTTGCTGATTAGTTTAAGAAAAATTAAAAAGGGTCTAATTCACTCCCCTCTTAGATAATCTCGATTCCTACAAATAGAACAAAAAATTCTCGGTTATGTTCCAAAATTGGTTTTTGGTTAATTGAAACCGAACTAAACCGAGATTTTCGATTCGGTTCCAATTAATCGAAAACCAATTTTGGAACAAAATTGAGAATTTTCGGTTCGGTTAAAATCCCACCAATTCCTAACCCTACGTGGTAAGCTCGTTTATCAAACTGAACTGATTCTTAGCCCTACGTGGTTAGCTCGTTTATCCCGGGCCAGAATGAGTTGGTCTGCCTAATTCTTGGGCTCGGCGGTGTGGCTTAGGGGTGGGCACGGGCCGGCTCGGTCCAGTCCCGAGCCCGGATGAGACGACCCTAACACTGTACCTAATTTTTCCGTATTATGTTTTTTTATTTTTTTTATACTTAAAACTTTAAACCTAGCGTTTTAGCGGAAATAAAACTTTTAATGTCGAAATCGAAATCGGAATTGAAATCAATGAAGTCTACATTTATAAACCATTTAACAAAACCTTAAAACAATTTAAATTAAACTTAAAACAATTATTTTAAAACAATAAAATCAAAGAAAACACAGCGGGGCAAAAGGGGAAGTTCCCCTTGAAAATGAAGGGGCGATCGATTGCCCCTCCTAGTGGCGATCGATCGCCCGTTTGGAAACAATGGGGCGAACGTTCGCCCCTCATTGTGGCGAAGGTTGGCCACACTCCCTGGAAAAATCCAGGGAGCGGCGACTGTAAGGGGCGATCGATCGCCAAGTCCTCTGGATTTTCCAGAGGACTTGCGCCCCTCTTTCTCTTTTTCTTTTTCTCTTCTTTCCTTCTCTTCCCCAGCTTCTCTATACGCCTAACACCCCTTCACCATTTCATCAACACAAACATCAAATATATGTTCAAACATACTCACTCAAAATCATTCATTCCTCACTTCCTCAATCACCCAAAATAACAACTTAAAACTCAATTAAAAACATAACCTAATTTTCTAAAAACAAACTGTGTGGTTCGGTTTAAAAACTACGAACATTTACCTAATACCAAACATTTACAAAATACATTTTTTTAAAATGTTTTAAAAACTCAAAACGTAAACTATCAACTATCAGAACCAAACACCCTAAAATGTTTCTATACAATCATCAGCCCGACAATTCCCAAAAACCCTCAAAACGCCTAATCATGAGTCCCACGGGTCAAAATGTGCCTCGACTGCGCCAGCGCACTCCCGCAATCATCCTCCGTCAACTGCATCACTCCTCAGGTGGAGGGATCTCAGTCCTCACCTATGTCGAAGTCACCTACACCATATAGACACACTATGAGATAAAAATCTCAGTAAGCTCTACGTAAATGCAATACGTGCTGTGCATATGAGTTCGTAAATCATGCATCATTTCATTATCTTTACTCTGGTTGTCACCGAGATCTCATCCCCCTAAATGGAGAGGGCACATCCAGCGGTCGGACTACCCTTTCCACTTAGAAGAGGGGGGTACACGCTTACAACACGTACAGCCGTGCTTGAGCCCCATCTCGCATGACCTATAACTGTATAAGTACATATTAGATGCGGTATTGTGACAGACCCCTTCGTGCCTACACAATATATCAATAGCCCCTCTCCAGGCTGCATCGCCATTTTCTTTAAAACATTGTGCGAAAATTCATTTTCTATGCATAATTTAAAACTGTGATGCATGAACAGTTACGTACTTAAAGTAAACAAACAACATACATACCGTCAAGACAATAAAAGCTATTAAAAGCATATCCTATCTAACTACCCAACCAAAACAATTTTAACTAAAAGTGTCACCAAAATTCCTCGAGACGACCTCGACGTACGGTGTAGGCCAATCGGCCAGAGAAGATCACGAGAACTTACCTCGTGTCCTGTTGCAATCCAAGCTCCGTCCACGAGCATTCACCTAGAGCAATTTCACATTATTGTCGTTAAAACGAGTTTAAACAATTTAATGCTCAAACTAGCAAAATTCTTAACTAAGAAATTTCTTCTAGAGCTATAACTCAACTAATCGAGGCAGTTTCAACAAC
Source organism: Begonia masoniana (assembly GCA_022432975.1). Taxonomy (NCBI): domain Eukaryota; kingdom Viridiplantae; phylum Streptophyta; class Magnoliopsida; order Cucurbitales; family Begoniaceae; genus Begonia; species Begonia masoniana. The sequence continues at coordinate 77,245,564 of CM039502.1, forward strand.
CAATTCGCACTCGATACCCCGAAACATCCATTTATGAGTTCTCCCTAAATTCTCAAATTTTAACATTTCTCACAATTCGATCTAACTTTGTCCAATAACGTTCAATACGTCTTTTATAACCATAAACTCGATAAACCTATCGATTTCCAACCCTAAATCACGTTTTTCACAAACCCTAAACGAAACCCTAATCGTTTTTAACTCCGTAAAAACCGAACAATAAGCTTCCAAAGCTTAGAATCATACCTAGAGCGTTGATTGGAAGAGAAAACACGAAGAACGGGTCACCAGAAATGGGAGAATCGCCGGCGTTGAAGAAGATCGCCGTCGAGAGGAGAGAAATCGCCGTGAGAGGGAGAGAGAGAAAAGAAGAAATCGCAAAAGTGTTCTGGAGGAGAGAAAAGGCTTTTGCCTTTTAATAAAAATTGACTTGTAAAATGACCAATTTGCTCTTCCTTTGTTTTCTATTCGTTTCGTCTTTCGTTTCGTTAATTGTCTAACGATTTAGTTTCTCCAAACTTCCTTATTTCGCCAATAACTCAGACTTATTATCTGGGATTTATTAAAACTGTCTGTTCGCAAAACGGACCTCGTTTACTATTTTTACTACAACATCCTTTATATTTCGAGGAACATAATTCTCGAAAATTAACGTTACTACTCCGAAAATTCTCGTAATTTCCTTAAAATTCCTATTAATCATTATGATCATAATAAAGTTCTCTTTTGCAAAACGGACCTGATTTGACATATTTACAAAAATGCCATCATATATTAAAATATTAATAACCCGTAAAGTCGGGTATTACACCGGACTAAAACCAGATTGTGCTTTCTGGATTTTTTTTTCCGCTCCGGTCCTGGGAAGGATCGGGACGAGACCAAAAATTTGGTTCCGGTCCTGGTCCGGTCTCAGTTCCTCCCAACCTATTTTTTTTTTTAACATAAAAAAATTTCAAATCAAACAACCCCAAAATTCTATTTTATTTAAAAACGTTAAACCTAAATAAAAATCCACAGGCATTAAATATAATTAACAAACTAAAAGTCTAAATCCAAGTATCAAACATACAAACTAAAAGTCTATATTCAACTATCAAACATTAAAATGAAATTTAAGAAACTAAATTCAATATCCAAAATAAATTCTACTATCAATCATTAAAATGAAAGTTAAGAAACTAAATTAAACATCCAAAATTAATCTAATTACTTTAAAACTTAAAAAGTAAAATCTAAATAGTAAATCTAACTCAATAGTCAATTTAATTCCAACAACCAATCAATCAATTCAAAACCATTACATATAAACATTAAAATGAAGTCAATTATCAAATCATCGATACGTGATCGATACGTCTCTGGTTTTTTGTTCTAACCGAAACAGCCATCATCATCTCTGATTAATCAACCAACCAATCAACAAAAATTAACCATAATTTATCAACTAACAACAAAGTAAAAAATAATTAGCCCTAATTTTTACTTCCATAAAATTTACACAATACAGTACATACAATGAGTGAGTGAGGAGTGAGGACAATAGCATGGAGACAGAGCACGGAGACGAAGCCAGAGATGAAGACGGAGCCGAAGACGGAGACAAAGTCGGAGACAGAGACAGAGTTTTGCGTCTTGTGAATCGGAGGACTTGATCATTCGATCACCACGAGAGTCGGGAGCAGGACGTCGGTCACTGGTCGCTGGGGACGAGAATTGCTCGGGAGTTGCGAATCAGACTTCAGGTCTCGCTAGTTCAGAGTTGAAGTCGACGCTCAGGAGTCTGGAGTTCTTGTCGAGTCGAAGGTGTAGGATCGTTTTTACCTAAGATGGGTGAATTAAGTTTTTTGCTTCTTATTATTCTTATTAATTGTGATCACAATCAAATTAATTGTTTGCTCTAAATTATGCAAACTTAATGATATCAAATTAAGTTGACGACATGATTGTAATCATAAACAAGTAAAGAGTTAAGGAAAAAGAGAAATTGACACCGAGATTGTTTACACGGTTCGGCCAACCTTGCCTACATCCATGCTCCAAGGGCTCCCCTTGAAGATTCTTATCTTCTCTTTCACGAAAATCTTTGATTGAACTTCACAGGCGTCAATCAACTGTCTTTACACCCTTGATTGAACTTCACGGGCGTCAATCAACTGCCTTTACAATCTCACTTGGAGAGATTCACCCTTTTACAACCTCCAAGTAAAATTTTGAGTAAAGCTAAAAAAACACACTCTCTCAATAAAGAAATCTCAAGTGTTTGATCTTTGAGAGAAGTGGAGGATTGAAGAATAATCGCAAATGTACGCACTTGAAAGTTGAGAGAAAGTTTTTGATCAGCTTGTTGTTTCTCCATAATCTTCATTCTTTAATTTATACTATTTTTGAATTTTTTCATCAAGTGGTCGACCTATCTTGCCATTGGTCGACACCTTGTTACCGTTGAGTGTAGAAAAAAGACCGTTGTGAATAGATCTGGCCGACACCTTGGAACATGGGTCGATACTTTGTTACCGTTGGAGTTAGCTGATTTGTTTGTTGAAATATGTTTTAGTTGAAATCTTCAAAAATGTGGTCGACACATCAGTCTTCTTTGTATTCAAGTGTCGACACCTGCAAAACCAGGTCGACACTTGATTTAGCCTGTTTGCACTCAGGGTCGATGTTCGATTCTTCTCTGTCTCCATTTCTTCACAAATTCGGTCAACACTTTCATTTATCGGTCGACGCCTGTTTTGCTTCTATTTGTTCTTGGGGTCGACACTAGCATTTGGGTTCGACACTCGAATTAGTCGAATTTCCTCTGTCTCCATTCCTTCAGAATTTCGGTCGACACTTTAATTTCCTGCTTTTTTTTCTATCATGAAAAAATCTGTATGCATTCACTCATAGAAAATAGGATTAACTCCGACTCACCATTGCGTATTGGTACTTATCAAGTATAGAATAGATCTGCTTCTTTTTGTTCCTACGAACCTAATTTTTCCATTATTACTAAAATAATAGAATAGACCAAATAGTAATCATTTCTGATAGACACTTGAAGCACTCTGAGCTGGGTTTTTTTCCTTTTAGCTATTACACACTTGATAAACTTCATTAGAACTAAATACTCTTCTTCAAGGGCATTCTCAATTTAGATATTTGCAAAAATATTTATTCCTTAAGTTTTATCATCTATCACTTTATAAAGATGTATTTACGTTAAACACATTATAATTAAACATCATCAAAAACTCATTATCTTAAACTCATTTTAAGGTAACAGAAGGTTTAGTCTTCTCTTCAGACTCTGAACTCTGAAGTTTAGAGTTCATTTTAATTGAGGGTTCAGCTGAAATGTTCAGTAAAAATCGGTGGAAGGGTTTTGTTTTTAAACCTTTTGTTCGGTCTGGTATTTCGGGATTTCGAGTCATAGACCGAAGACCAGACCGAGAACCCATGAAATTTTATCATTTGGACCCAGGATCGGACCGTGGTCCACTGATTTGAAACCGAAACTGGTAGTTCAATCCGATTCTCGGTCCCGGGTCAATTCTGCCCCCTCCTATATGGCTGCCGGCTCAACAAGTCTAGTTGCAAGTACAGTGACGTCTGGTCCATTGCTGGGCTAAATAAGACGTCATATAAACGTCATGCGAGGAAGATGGAGTAGCAGACTAGACGATTAAGGATAAGGGTTAGGATGTGATTACGAGTGAGTAGGGGAGATATTCTTCATCATCATATCAGCTTTAGATTAGTGGGTCGTCCCTGCTCCTTTTCGTCAACGATCACTGCCCAATTGCTCCACCCATTCCACCATCCTTTCAAATCCAAAACACTGTTTTGCTTTTGACCCATTTTCCCATCTCCATTCTCCACCGTTGATCTCAATGATTGGCCCTGCAAAATTGAAAATCAGTATATTTGTTGAAACGATCGAGCTCTTAAGGCGCTATCAATGGGGTTTGGGTTATGACAAGAACAGCAGCACCTTATATTTAGTGGCAGCGACCTCGGTCAGAGGAGTTGGTATATTGGCAAGCGGACTGACTTTTATCGACGCTACTTCTTGGAATTTTCCTGGTTGGGTTAGTTTTCTCCTTACTTTTCTCGCATTCCAGATATTCTCATCCATCTGATCCGTCGGAGCTTCAGAGAAAACTCGGTTACAACTTCTTCTGATACCTTATTTCAATAATATTTTGTGATTCGTTGATTTTTATATCACGAAGCTTGTGTTCTCTTGGCTTGTTTATTCTTTAATTATTGGTGGTTGTTGTTTCTCCACCCACCTACTTTGGCAATCAGGAAAACCTCTTTTAGGTTTTAGAACACCGAAAAATCTATAACGAAAAGTTTTCCCCCTTTGATCCCGATAATTTTCCCGTAAACTTTAATTTTTGTTTCCCTTTTGTCATGGCACTTTAGTTGGTTCATTTCCTTCCTCCTGGATTTTTACTGATTTTCGAGGTTGTTGTCTGACTTTGTGTGACTTTGGATCTTCTCCATCAGGTATCTGTTTCTGGTTTTTCTTATTTGATTTGCCGAAAATATCTTCATGTATGGCTGATCCTTCTTCATACTTTGGTTTCTAAATAATATGTCGATATTGGTGGTATGGCTTTCCTGTTCTTGAAGCCTGATGTGCTTAAACCTGACATATACCGATTGTGAATTGTTCTTTTGGACCCCTCTTTTCTTTTTTCTTCAAAATCCAATATTTTCGCTGGACAGAAAGATCTGATCTCTTAAACCCTTTTTTATATTGTTCATGGAGTCCCTTTGAGATTGAATTTCTTTTCGCTCTCTACATCCATTATGTTATCGTTCGACTTCTTTCTGCTGTATCACTTCACATTTTACCATGAAATTTTATGAACAGGCATGCAAAAATGGGAATTTTCTCTAATTCTAAGTTTTCTATTTCTTCTCAAGTGTGAGTGAACATAGCGTGAAGTGATTTACAAGCTACTCTCATAGCATTATGCCAAAGAAAATATTGGCAATATATATGTAAATTGTACAACTTGGATCTTGTTCACTGATTGTGATTGTTCAAGCTTTCAAATCTCACAAATCTTACCATTATCAAATAGAAAGCAGACAAGAATGCTAGGATTACTACCAATCTATCACATTTCATCAGCTGTCAAAATCTGTGACTGTCTTTTATTTGGTTTAATATTAGGAGACTTCTGCTGCTGCTGCGCTCTTTCTCTCTCTCTGTCTCGCCTAGTAATATCTTTCTACAATTTTTACATGCAGGATTCAAATTCTTCAGTGCAGTCAAGGTAACTCTTAGAAGCTGAGATTAAATATATAAAATCCATGTCTTTAGTAAGATCTGCAGAGTCATCTGTTATGGCATATGGAACTTCCAACTTTCACTCAATGAAGGGGAGTAATAATGCTACAAGCCTGTCCATCCAGACACTTGACTCCGACGAGCAAAAGGCAATGTACACGTCTGATTCTTACAGCAGTGAGAGCTATGAGAATTATTTTCTCGATTCTCCAACAGAAGAACCTATTGACGTATCATACTCCACGATCTATAGCCGTTCATTTCACCCACAAGTGGATTCCTATCAGCTACGAGCAGAAAGCCCCTTTGACCCTTCACTTGTATCAATCAGACAGCATAGCTCTTATCCATCGAATGTGGAAAAAGCTTACGTTGAAAGTCAAAGTACAGATCTAGTTGACTTTGATGAAGACCAGATTAGACTGAAATTACAAGAATTGGAGAGAGCACTCCTTGGTGATACTGATGTTACTGATTATGGTGACGAAGCCTTTATCACGGCCAAAGGCATGGAAATTGATGGAGAATGGAGTGATTCCATTAGGAATGAATTGAGTCATGATTCGCCCAAGGAAACTTCAACTTCCGATTCCTATCTGAGTGGTATTAGCAGTGAAAAGGACACATCACAAGTAATTTTGCAGAAACCGAAGCAATTGCTTTTAGATTGTGCGGCTATGATCTCAGACGGAAACGTCGAAGAGGCATCAGCCATGATAAGCCACCTACGCCAGATGGTTTCCATCCAAGGAGATCCGACTCAGAGGATTGCTGCTTACATGGTGGAAGGTCTTGTAGCTCGTATGGCTGACTCTGGAAAATTTCTGTACAAAGCTTTGAAATGCAAAGAGGCTACAACTTCTGATCGGCTGGCAGCTATGCAAATTCTCTTCGAGGTTTGCCCTTGCTTTAAATTTGGATTTATGACTGCCAACTTTTCGATCTTAGGGGCGTGCAAAGATGAGAAAAGAGTTCACATAATAGATTTCGACATAAACCAAGGGACTCCATACATGGCATTGATTCAAATGCTGAAGACTCTACCGGGCAAGCCGCCTCACCTGAGGTTAACAGGGGTTGATGATCCCGAGACGGTTCAACGTCCTGTCGGGGGCCTAAAAAACATCGGACAAAGGCTTGAAATGCTGGCAAAAACACTGGGAGTGTCATTCGAGTTTCAAGCCGTGGCCTCCAAGACTTCGTTAGTGACGCCCTCGACGCTAGACTGCCGACCAGGAGAGGCAGTCATCGTGAATTTTGCGTTTCAACTTCACCACATGCCCGACGAAAGTGTTTCAACGATAAACATGCGGGACCAGCTTCTTCGCATGGTTAAAAGCTTGAAGCCAAAACTAGTGACAGTTGTGGAGCAAGACGTCAACACAAACACAAACCCGTTTTTCACAAGATTCGTAGAAGCTTACAATTACTATTCGGCCATATTCGAGTCTCTCGATGTAACACTCCCTCGAGACAGTCAGGATCGGATGAATGTGGAGAGGCAGTGTCTTGCAAGGGACATAGTTAATATTGTGGCATGTGAAGGCGAGGAAAGAATAGAACGATATGAAATGGCGGGAAAATGGAGGGCAAGGATGGCAATGGCCGGATTTACTTCTTGTGCAGCGAGCTCGGATACGATTGAATCGATAAAGAAACTCATCGGGGAGTATTGTGACAAGTTCAAAGTGAAGGAGGAAATGGGCGCCCTTCACTTTGGGTGGGAAGACAAGAACTTGATCGTTGCCTCTGCGTGGAGGTGAGTTCATGTGAATATTTTCATGTTGTAATGAAATCTCGTTTGTATTACTATTAATCATCTAACATTAGTTTTAAGGCTTTATCATGTGTTGTAATGAAACCTCTTTTGTATTACTATTAATCATCTAACATTAGTTGAAAGCTTATCATGTCAATGACCATTGCAGTGGCATTTTCTTTTTTAAAATCATTCTTTGATTGGATTGAACATTTCTCAATATTTACATGGAGCTATTGGAGAAAACAATAATACACTGAACAAGCAATGACGGTATCTGGAGAATAAGTATCGGCTAATATAAGAGATTGAAACTCCACCTAGGTTTGAATTTCATGCCTATTTTCCTCCCATTGGAGCCACGGCAAAGCACACCGTTGTTGCCTCCAACTTCTCGGAAAAGTGGGGCTAATATTTGAGATGATATTAGAAAATGTATGGCTCGTTATCTTTGAAACTCTCGTAAAAACGTCAATACGTAAGATTATAGGAGGACATTTCAGAACTTGGGGTTGTGGGTGTAAAAATGTCATCCACAGGAAGGTAAGATTCTCTTTCCACCAAACAAATGAAGGGATAATATCCTCTCGTAATATAAATTTATAATTCCAAATAAAATTTTGAAGAAATTGCTCTGTGGGAGCTTTTGTTGTTGTACACAAGTTGAGAAAATAGGAGGAAAATGGCAATGGAGAACCTGCAAATGAGCACTCTGTATGCTGCTGCCAGAGCAGGGGCTCCTCAGTGTTGTCATTCATTTTCTTCCAAGAAGACGCTTCATCTTCCTAAATACACAGGATTGAAGAAACCCTCTTTGGCATTTTCCCCTTCTCCATCTTCTTCCATTCGTTCAGTCTCTGCCTCGAATAAAAAGTTCAGGGTCTCCTGCAAAGCTCGCGAAGCTGTGGATGAAGGTTAGCCTACTTTTTCTCTTCCTGTTCGTCGTTCTCCTCCTCCTCCTTATGTTTCATTCGATTTCAAACTGAAACTAATAAGCAGTGATAAAATGGCGCAGTTCGAGTGGTGACAGATTCAAGCTGGAACGAGCTAGTGTTGGGAAACGAAAGCACAGTGCTGGTGGACTTTTGGGCGCCGTGGTGCGGACCTTGCAGAATGATAGCGCCGGTGATCGAGGAGTTAGCGAAAGAATACAGAGGTAAAATCGCATGTTTCAAGCTCAACACAGACGACTGTCCGACCATCGCCACCCAGTATGGAATCAGGAGCATTCCCACTGTGCTCGTCTTCAAGAATGGACAGAAGAAAGAGAGCGTGATTGGGGCTGTGCCTAAGTCGACCTTGTCTGCCTCCATTGACAAGTACTTGGATATGTAGTGTCTTCTATCTTCTTCCATTTCTGTTGATGAGGGTTGCCCATTTCTGAAACGAACGAATCGTCTGTTTTTTATGTACATGATGTTACAATGAATTCCATAGCTTTTACTTTCCCTACTCGTCTTATCCTAAAATTCAAACCATGGAATCGTATCAACAACATAAGCTTCAGATTCTGTCGAGAAACCTTACCTATGTTTTCCATGATGAGAAGAAGCCTATGTGAAGAAGCAATGGGACAAGTGTGGTGTACAATCTCATTTTGAGACGGTGAAAATTAAGTTCAATTTGTGCAGATTTCAGTTCAAATAATACGCTAAAAGAGGTTTGATAAGCGAAGGATCAAGGAAACTTCTATTTGGTTATCAAAGTTGCGCGGATTGCGAGACGTTTGATAAAATGCCTGAAAGAACTGTTGTGGCATGTACTGCAATGATCGAACGAAGAACGATATACTTTTTACTTGATAAACACGCGAACTGTAGGGATTTGCCAATGCGAAGGGATCGACGTTAAAAACGCCTCAAAATACAAGATGCAGATCCTTTATGCCCATCATCAGTAGTTTTAAAAATTGAATCCTTCGATTCAGTAGTATCCCTCCAAAGGGGTATGGACTTTTGGTCTGTATTGATTATACAACACGAAAAGAGTCCGCTATCCGCTTCAATTCATCGGAGTGCCTCTTCCATTGAAGTCCTAGAAAAATACAAACAAATCATTCTTCAGTCATCTGGTTTTTATCCTTGCCAAATTTGATGGAGAAAGTAGTTTTACCATTTGCCATTATGCTGAACAAGTAGAGGCGATTCCCCGCAGCCGTCGCCGTAATCAGAGCATGAGGTGGTTCCAATTCAAACTGGTAATATGTTCTTCCCCCGTGCTCCGAAACTTTCATGCTTCTGACCTTTCCGTCCACGTTTTCTCCGATCACTTCTGGTCCGAACGCACTGATCACTTTCTCCGGAGGTCCGATCCTTTCAATGGTTGCGTTGTCGCCCAGATCTTTTGTGAAAATGACAAGAAAAGTCTCAGTTCGTCCCGATGAAATTGTGTAAAAGCAATATCAACTTACCATTTGAAAACCTGAGAACAGGAGCGACGATGACGGAGAGGCGTCCTTCTTTTGAACTACCAAACCTCAAGTCGATCTCTGTGCCACCCAGATCGGCTATCGACACGGGAACCTGCGAAATAGATGTGGGTTTTGACTGTGAAGATTGGAAGAATCTGTTGAATTCATTAAAGAGGTAGGAAAGGTTTGCTGAGATATAGCATAAATTACCTCTTCCCAATCTTGGGGAACTGAAAACAGATAAGGGATGATGGGACTCCATCCTACGCCATGGCCTCCAGATTTCTCATCTGGTCTGCGATATGTTCTCCAACCTGTCTGAGCAAACAATGAAATCAACCAATTTGAACAATTTTTTTTTTTTTTTTCTGAAGAGGCTTCAAACAGTTTAGAAATGACAAAAAGTGAATTGCAGAAAGAATTAGGGCAAGGGTTGAGATTGAACAAACCAACCTTCTTCATCTGGTTCAGAAAGGCCAGGAATCCTCCCTGCTAGAGGACCTTGCTTCACCACCGCCGATCCCTCCATTGGTGATCCATAAAAAACTGCAGAGGAAAACAAAGAAATCCCAGAAACCAAAACCCCTCTCCGTTTCAAAAACCCCCGTAATCTCTCTCTTCCTTCTTCATCAGTTGATTCACTCTCCCTTGAATTCACCAAACTCGTAATTCTGGACAGATAATTTTGAGGAAGTAAACAGGGAGATGGAGCTCTTCCCAGATGAGTCTTCCCGGAGAAGCCGCAGCTTGTAGATGCTAAGGTCGTCCCCATTTTCAAAAACAGGAAATCTGAAGCTGCTGCTGCTGCTGCTGCTGCTGCTGCTGCTGGTGGCGCCTTCTGACGTTTTCTTACGGCAGAATGCTTTTGTGTGGACGCTGTGTAGCTGCCATGGACGAGCAATCCACATTTTCTGTTCCAAAAAATATACAATAATTTATTATCTGACACGTGGCCCTTCAACTTGTGATAGATGAATCTCACTAGCACGCATTTAATACGGGTGAACAAAAACCGATCCGGTCCGGTTTTAAGGAAAATTGGAACCGAAATAATAAAATTCGATTTTTAATTTTTAGGACCGAGACTGTTTTTATTTTTTTAAAGACCGGACTAGAACCGGATCTGAATTTCTGTTATGGTTCTAATCCGGTTCCGGTTTTCTCATTTTTTTTTAATAGTTTAAAAAAAGAAAAAAATTCAACAATTACAATAGTAAGCACTAAGCCACCCATCTGAATATACTAACCAAAAAGAAGAAAATCAAACAACAACGATGAAACATTCATAAATTTTAAGAATAAATTACTGATTTTAATTAAGATAAGTAGAATTTTCCTAAAATCTTATAAATCCAAATATTAAAGGAGTTTGGCCCACTGAAAACTCAATTTTGGAAACGGAAAGGAAAAGCTAGTTGAGAAGATCAGTCTTGCTGGTTCTGAAGGAAGGAAGCAAAGAAATGGAAAAAACCAGTAGAGGAAGAAGAAGATGTCCTCATGCTTAGGGTCGGGGTGAACAAAATTATCCTACCAACCAATTACAAATTACTCACACAATATGACATTAATATTATATTCAACAGAAAACTAAAATCATAATTGGCAAACTCAAAATTCATCCTCACTCTTAACTTAAACTATAGCAAAAGAAAAATATTTACAGTTACTGAGTCTCTCATCCAGAATGATTCACAGAATGAGCTAGTCCAAATTTAAGTGCACAGCCTCACAATTGTTCTACAATCCTGTAAAAATGAAAAAAATACCACATGTACACGTAGTCACTACAAGATGCAAAAAAATATTATACTAATAAAAATATAATTAAATAGAAAATGAAGTAGAAACAATCAAACATACAACGATATTCTCACTATTCGCTAATTTTAATTAGTTCGTCATCTTCACCTCGTGATATAAAATCTGCAAAATAATATAAGTCTTAAAATAAGTATATAATTAGTAATTACTAAAGAATAAGAGTAAAATTTAAAACATACTTTTTTCAAACTCATCAATCACATCATTAAAGTTTTCTAAATTATGGTTTTCCTCACGAATCCAGCTTTGAGTGCAAATAAGCGCCTCGACAGTCTTTGGTGATAAAGAACTACGAAAAGAATCAAGTACACGTCCACCACAACTGAAAGCTGACTCCGAAGGAACTGTAGAAATAGGAATAACCAATACATCTTTTGCAATTTTACTTAATATTGGATATTTCAATGAATTCAATTTCTACCATATCAAAATATCTTGATTTTCCGAAAACGTTTCCAATTCCTCAAATAAGTATTGATCAACTTCCGTCCTATTGCTTGCAGCACCTCGCTGACTATTACGATTACAAAATTTCTTAAATAGCTTATCATAAGCAGAACCAGTTATTTGTTCTGTGGATGAAGATGTCGCAACACTAGTTCTACCATAATCCTGTGATATTTCAAACCCCAAATCCATTTTGTATTGAAAATATAATCTATTAATCACGGTTCATACTTTACTCACAAAATCTGTAGCTTTATCATTGTCAACCAACATTGTAAGACAATGTTCGAAAAACTGTATCTTACATCTTGGATCTAAAACAACTGCAACATACATCAAGAAATTAATATTATCATAATTTCCCCAATACTTGTCAAATTTTCCTTGCATTTCAATAGCCATTTTCCTCAATGATGGATCGTCACACTCAGCATACTCCATGATAACCAATTTCAAACTGCAAAGTTCGCTAAAATATTTATTTGATGTCACATGTAAAGAGGCTGAAACAGTCACAGTCGTATCATAAAAAAATTTTAAAAATTTAATAAGTTTTCTAATATTCGCCCAATCTGTTGTAGTGGGAGATGTATCCCCAATCAACCCACCAATGAAATTACTATCGGTTTCCATTAACTTGTCAAAAGATTTTTCAAATTTTTCAGCACTTGCTAACATCAAATATGTAGAATTCCATCTTGTAGACACATCAAGAGAAACACTACTTTTGCATGCGATTTTAACATTATCAGCACAATTCTTAAAATTTTGTAACCTTGCAGGTGATGATCGAACATATTTAACATCTCTACGCACTCTATCAATAGCCTCTTGATGATCTTTCAATCCATCACATACAATTAAGTTCAATATGTGTGCAAAACATTGCATATGCATGTATTGTCCATTCAAAACTAAACCATTCCAATTTCGAACACTTTTGATCAAATATGAAATTGCAACATTATTTGAAGAAGCATTGTCAACTGTGACAGTCAAAACATTTTCGATTCCCCATTCAAACAAACATCTTTCCAATTCTCTACCAATTGTATCACCTTTATGATCCAAAATCAAACAAAAATTTAAAATCTTCTTATGAATGGTCCAATCACTATCAATGTAATGACCAGTTAAAACCATATAATTTATATTCTGAATAGAAATCCATGTATCTGTAGTCAAACATACTCGTTGTGATGTTCTTCTAAAGTACTCTTTCAATTTCATATTTTCTTTTTCATAAAGACTCAAAATATCACGAGCAACTGTAAATCTAGACGGAAGCAAAAACTTCGGTTGCAGATATTGAGAATATGTTCTAAAGCTCTGTCTTTCAACAAACTTAAAAGACAATTCTTCGTTAATTATCATCTTTGCAAGTAGTTCTCGACAAATAGCAATACTAAAACATGTAATTTGTTGTCTCTTATTATTCGTATTCTGAAAGCTCAAAGTTTTTTGCTTCACATCTATATTTGCCAACAATTTTGCACAAATACGGATGTGTTTTTTCAAACTTGATGTCCCATTTCTGAGTGTATCACATGCATATGTTTTTCCACAATGATTACATTTTGCTCTAGAATTAGTTTCATCAATAGCAAAATAATTCCAAACATCTGATTTGTTTTTCCTTTCCCTTCGAACATTAACACTAGAACTCCCTACATTTTGATTATCATTAGTGCTTTCCGTTTCCATCCTATAAAATACAAATCAGAACAAATCCAAATTAGAACAGCACATCAACATCAATAAATAACTAAAAAACCAATCTAATAATCTAATAATCCAACAATGCACATCGACAGTGTGCAAAAACCAAAAAAATACACTGCACAGTGCACACAAAAATCAGCTAATGCACACTGGTTACTGGCAGTGTGCATAAACCTAAACAATACAGTCACAGTGCACTCAAAAATCAGATTATCCGTAAACAAATGAGATAATAAAACCGGCTTGGTTCAACAGTTTTAAGAAAGTAGAGGAGCAAGAAAAAATCTTCGTGAAAGGCCGAAGTACTCAATTGACAATTCCCCCTCTGAAATCTGAATCCAATCTGTATCTCGTCTGAATCTTCTTTGAAGAAGCTTAGAAGTCAGTGACTACTGACTCGTAATGCTACAGCTTACATTAAGATATACAGAGCCACGATCTTCACTTTAAAACGAGTAATGCTATAAAAATTGCTCTGATATTATAAAACGAGTAATGCTGCTTACCTTCGTCGGAAGTCGGAAGTCGGAAGCTTTGTCGAAGTCAGAATTCGGAAGTCGAGGTCGGAAGTCGGAAGTCGGAAGTCGGCAACTGTGGTTTGGCGTCGGGTGACTGCGGTCTGCGAGTGCGACTGTGCGAGAGAGAGGCGGAGTAGAGCCGAGAGCGTTAGGGCTTAGGTCAGGGTAGTGAATACTGAAAAGTGAAAAGTGAAAGTCTGAAACAGAATACTCTGTTAAATCCGGTTCTGGGTAAAAATTCGGTTTTGCATTATTAATCCCAAAAACCGAACCGTATTTTCGGTTCTACTTAAAAAAAAAAATCGATTTTCGATTATGTAATTTGCAAAACCGACCAGAATTGGACCAAATTTTCGGTTCCAGTCCGGTTCTTCGGTCCAATTCGGTTTTTGCTCATCCCTAGCATTTAACTAGGGGTGCGCATGACCGGACCGGACCGGACCGTGGACCGGGAATGGGACCGTGGACCGAGAACTGGACCGGACCGGCGGGTTCGGTCCGGGTATGGTCCATAAATCTTGGACCGAGATCCGATCCAAGTTCAAGCCAACCTTGGACCGAGGAGTTTCGGCCCAGTCCTCGGTCCAGCGCTTGAAATCCCGAAGAACCAGGACCGGACCGAAGCACCTAAATAACTCGCTCAGACTCCCTGTCCTGAGTCTTCGCCGTGTTTGCGAGTGCCGGCGCTAGTCACTGCGAGTTCAGTAGTCTCAACTCGCCACTCGAGCCTAGTTCGTCTGTAGGGAAGCTTCTGAGCAGGGTTTTGCAGAATTATCGGCAGTTCTTTTATGTTACGGTCGCAGAGGAGTTGAAGCTCCTGGCAGATGACCGCAACGCCGCTGTTAATCGCATGGATCTCAGTGAAGGATCAGATGAGGCGTTGCTTCACAAGTTTGTGTCTACGCATTAATTTATCGCTTGTCGTGTATTGTGGTTGATCAGTTTGTCGTGGTTTTTGTACCTATTTGATGAATCTTTTGAGTTTTTAGTTGACATTCTGTGTAGAGGAACTATTTTATGAGAACTTAATTTTTAATGATATCCTTAGCCTTTTGGATTTCAAGCTGGTGATTGTGCGATTATATCTCATAGTAGATCGATTGGTTGTGCTTGGGTTCATATTTTCAAGGTGTTTGTGCATTAAGCTTAATAATGGAAAATTTCTTTTCTAATAAAAAAGGCAATTCTGCCATTATATATCGCTGTCTGGGTATCTACAGTGAGGAACACATGTTGGCGCTGCCGCTGATATCTCCAGTTTTTTGTCTATTAGTGTTCAACTTTTATTGGAAGTTTGGAGTTAGCATTTGTTTCCTTCAGTCCTCTTCCCTGTTTTCTTCCAACTTTATCAGCCAACTTGATATGTTACCGACTCTTCTTGTGCGTAACTCAACAGAGAGTTCATCTTGCTTGCCCGTATTCTTGCAGTGCGTATCGATCATTGTACATATTAAACTGGATTTACCGCTACTTCACGGAGAAAAACTATGTCCACTGGATTAGTACGTCTCTCTCTCTCTCTCTTTCTCTTTCTCCATGTGAACATCTGGCTTGATTGTGCTCTACTTTGGTCTTTTGCAGCTTGGATAGCTGGGCTTGTACAGACATTGTTGTATGCTGATTTCTTCTACTATTACTTTCAGAGGTGAGTTTCTTGGTGTTTGCAGTGCTGTAAGTGTGGTGATGAATCATTACATAAAACATTTTTAAATGTATTTGGGCAGTTGGAAGAACAACGTAAAGCTTCAGTTGCCGGCTTAATCCGATCACCTTCATTTTCTAGTTTTATTTTATGCATCTGTGCAATTGTTACATTAGAAAGATGCTAATTAGTTCAACTTTTGTTAATGCTTATCAGAAAATTGGAAATTTTAGTTGAAAAAATTGGAAATTTCAGTAAAAAAAATAAAATAAAATAAAATAAAATGGCGCCGGCTCGGAACCGGGACCGAACCTGGACCGGACCGGAATTTCAGGTGCGATCCAGGTTTGGTCCCGGTCCTGCACTGGACCGATCCAGGTTCCGGGATGAAAAATTCCGAAACTGTTTGGGCCGGTTCGGTCCGGGCTCGGGACCGGACCGAACCGGCCCGTGCCCACCCCTACATTTAACTCGTAAAATTCGTCAAATATTTTTCGTTGATTATTTGAACGTACTATAATTACCTTAATTCACTCAAAATTTTGCACGTATTTGATAACACCATTGATTTTAAATACTATAAAACTGTCTAAATGAAATCTGTAATCGAAATACACTACAAACAGAAATATTTTTGTGAGCTTGACTAAGTCAAGTAAGTATAATTGGCTAACATAATCAAGAAATTTGATAAATTTTAGGGTAATTACCACTTAAACCCTAAACTATAGGGTTTTTTTAACCTTAAAATATCAATCGTAACATTTCAAACCTTAAACTATAAAAAAACTAACAAATCCAACCATGGCGGACGGCTGATCACCGTCCGTTCTCAATTTTTTGCCGCAGAACAGACGGACTCGTCAAACCACAGTCCGTCCGTTCTATATTACGGACGGACTCCGTGAAAACACCGTCCGTCCGTTTCATTTTTTTGACGTAGAGGCTGGTCTGCACTCTTAATAACACCGTCCGTCCGTTCATGACAGGACTACGTGGCGCTCGACACGTCATCTCGGACGCATGCTGGGGGTGTAGACTCCTCGTTATACGTGCACTGCACGGGGTGGAACCACCGTCCGTCCATTCCGTTTTACGTGTTTAATAAACGGGCACACGTTGAATCACCAGGAAGGAAACAAGTGGACTCGTTCTGAACGAGTCCGTCTGTTGTCCTACAGAAGACGCACTCGTAGATAGAGAGTGCGTCTGTTATCAAAATTAGGGCGAGAACGGAGGGTCACCACGCGCACAACGTGCGTCTGTTCTCGCAATTATATCAAAACATAGGGCTTTCCCGACGTTCAGTCTCGCATTCTCCTCACCGAAACTGACGATTTCTCTCGGACCTCTTGCAAATTTTTTGTAGAAAATCGACCAAAAAAATGCACCAGGTTATTGCTTTCTTGATTCTAAGTTGTTTCCTTTGATTTTTTTTTCCAACAATCCTCACAAATTTTAGCCCAAGCCCTAAAAATACGAAAATTTCCAATTCACAAATGGCTGAGAGATTGGTTGTTAGAAGAAAAGGGTGGGTCTTTAGAACGTCAGACACCTTCAACGGCTTCACAAGCTGGACCGTCAAATCGGCCAGAGAGGCCAACACCACCACCATCAAACCAGCCGAAGTTTTTGTCCAATGAATTTGGCAGTCACGTTTGTCGCGAGCAGTTCGAGCTTGAATTTGTTACATCACTCGATTCTGCATTCGAAGACAGTGGAATTTAAAAGTTGTGAGTCATTGAAAATCAAGGAGATGTTTGATGGAATCGGTCCGAAAGGGGTTTACAGTTTGCGGGTCAAAAGTTGTGACCGAATTGTTTGCCTATTCTATTTGAACATGAGATTTACCGGGAGGTCATGAATTATAAAGCCGTACATATTGGGTACGAAGATTATAGTTACTCTAGAGACGGTCAATGAGTTGATCGGGTTTGCTGGAGTAGGGGCGGATAGATACTACCATGTCTTTCGGAACTGCTTTTTTATCAGAACTTCAGAGGGAACAGAGTTCATAAGGTAAATTCATCAGAATTCTAACATTGTGGGCTTCGTTAAGCCAAGAGCTAGCGACTTGAATGTCAAAGCTCGCGTTCTCCACAACATGGTGTCACACACCATTCTACCGCGACATGGACATAGAGATCTCGTTAAGTTCATGAATCTCTATATTATGGAGAAGCTGTACATCGGTAGGATATTCGACCCTGCATTTTGTGATTTTAAGTCACAAGTGTGAGATCGGGCGGACACGCAATAAGAATCTGCCCTATGGTGTTTTAATTCAGAAGATTGTAGAGCGTTTTGAGATTCAGTTACCGTTTGGAGAGCATGTGAGATCTCAGCAGGCCGGTGACGTATTTGGCAATATTCATTTGGTTCGGATGGGCCTCGTTGAAACAGACGGGATCTAAACGTTGAGGGTAGATGGGGGGCCCTCCCAGGATGATATTCATATTGAGGAACCCACGGCGGTCCCGGCGTTCCAGGGGGCTAGTAGGGCTGAGATAGATTCTCTCACAGACAGAGTCCATCAGCTCGACTTGAAGCATGCAGAGTCTCATAGAGAGGTGATGGACTACCTTAGAGAGATAATGAACTACTAGAAATGGATGATGGACTACCAGAGAGCTACGCAGCAAATCATCCTGGATTGGACGGGGGCAGGCGACGACGATGCCCAACCGATGTCGGGAGATAACGACGATGCCCAACCGATGACGTCGATGCCCAACCGATGGCAGGCGATGACGAGAAAGTCCAACCGATGGTGGGCGATGACGACTGTAACGCCCCTAATACTGTACCCATTTTTCTTTACTATAAATTTTTCATTTTCTTTTATACTTAGCGTTTATGCGGAAAACATTTGAAAACTATCGAAATTCAATTTAAATAAAATCTTGAAAACCTTTAAAGCTATTTAATTAAAACTATATTTAAGATAATTTATATAAAACAAAAGAGTGGGCAGGCTTGTAATTGCCCCGCAAAGAAAAGGCAGCGATCGATCACAGAGATCGATCGCTGCAGCAGCGATCGATCACAGAGATCGATCGCTGCAGCAGCGCCTGATCGCAGCCAGCGACAGCGCCCGATCGCTGGCAGCGATCGATCAACCAGAGATCGATCGCTGGCAGCGATGGATCAACCCGAGATCGATCGCTGGCGGCAATCTTTGCCCCAGCGATCAGTCGCTGCACCCAAAGGCAGGCGCCCGCGCCCAGTCGCCGCACCTCCTCCTGTTTCTTTCCTTCCTGATCGCTGCACACTGAGTGCAGCGATCGCCCAGCGATCCCGTGCCTCCTTCGATTGCCTTCTTATACTTTTTCTTTACGATTGCTCTCTGGAATTCCAGAGAGCAGAACACTTAATCAACTCTTTGGAATCCGATTCCAGAGAGCAAACCTCACCTCCTTAACACCAATTTCTCACAACAACAACGATTAACTTTTAACTTAAACTCAATCAAGATGTATCCTAAACTCAACCGACTTACAGCGGACTTTGCGAAGTCAAACTGCGTGGGTAGCTCTAAAAACCGAGCTTACCCGTACCAATCCCAAAACGAATCAAAACATTTCATAACGTTTATCAAAACAGTTTAAACCAAAGCCTTTTACATACAGTTACCAAAACATTTTCTAACCCCTATCCAGATCCAAACATCCTATTATAATCGTCTATACAATTTAACCAAAACATCCAGATAATACTCGAAATACATACCCAACCCAAACCCTCAAAACACGTATATACTTCCCCCACGGGTCGGTAAAGCATCGACTGCGCAACACACCGCCGCAATCCATCATTCGTCAACTGCCTCATGCCTCAGGAGGAGGAAGCTCGTCCTCACCTGTTTCCTCGTAAACACCTACACCATACAGACATCTATGAGATAAAAATCTCAGTAAGCTCTAGTAAATGCAGATGCGTGCTGTGCATATGAATCTGTAAATCATGCATTGTTTTCTTTACTTTGCTTTGCTTTACTTTACCTTGCTTTACTTTGCTTTACTTTGCTATGCTATAAACTGTATACCGAAGGGTCATTACTTTACTGTACTTTGTTTTGCTTTGCTTTGCTATAAACTGTATACCGAAGGGTCATTACTTTACTGTACTTTGCTTTGTTTTGCTTTGCTATAAACTGTATACCGAAGGGTCATTCTTTCTTTGCATTTACTTTAAAACATCGTGCAGAAATTCATTTTTGTGAACTTTTAAAACGCGTGATGCATGAACAGATATGAACATGATATAACTATACAATACAATAAACAAGCAACATGTATACCATCCAGACCGAAACAAAATAACCTATAACAATTTAAAACCTAACTACCCGACCAAAGCAATTAAAACAAACAATCCATTAAGATCCTCGACGCTACATCGAAGTACGGTGTAGGCCAATCGGCCAGAGAAGATCACGAGAACTTACCTCGCGTCCGTTGCAGCTCAAGCTCAGTCCACGAGCGTTGTTTGTTTGAGGCAAAATACAACGATCATCAATATCACGTGTTTAAACTTCTAATCGTCCGAATTCAACAAAACCTTAACTAAGGAAACTTCCTAAAGCTCTAGTCCAATTCTTTGAGCTATTTATTCGAGCAATTTACGCTCGGCACCTCAATTCACAATTTACGGATTTTTCTCTAAAAACCCGAAAATTTCCAAATTTTCAACTTTTCCACGAATCGGTTTAAACTCGCCCAATAACGTTCAATATATTCTTTATATCCTTAAATACGCTAAATCTATTAATTACGAACCCTAAATCGTATTTTTAACCGAAACCTAAACGAAACCCTAATTGTTTATATTTCGTAAAACTCGAAATAAACGCTCTAAGAACGTAGATTCATACCTAGGATAGCGAGAGGAGGAGAAATCACGAAGAACGGAGGAGAAACGGAGGAGAACATAGGTCGGAACAGAGGAGGCGTCGAACGGCCGAGAGAGAAATCGCTCTCTGGAAAATCACGCAGGAAGGAAATGAAGAAGAAAGGAGATTGTGTTATTTTTATAAATTTGATTTGGCAAATTACCAAAATGCCCTTCCCTAGTTTTTATATTCGTTTCGTCCTTCGGTTCGTTAATCGTCCAACTATTCAGGTTCACCAAATTTCCTTATTTCACCAACAAGTCCAACTTATTATTTGGGATTTATTAAAACTGTCCGTTCGCAATTCGGACCCTGTTTACTATTTTTACTAAAACGTCCTTTATATTACGAGAAATGTAATTACTCGGAATATAGCGTTTAATCTCCGAGAATTCTCATAATTTTCTTAAAATTTCTATTAATCGTTAGGATCATAATGACGCTTTCTTTTCGAGAAACGAACTTGATTTGACATATTTACTAAAATGCCATTATATATTAACATTATAATATCCAGAAAAGCTGGATATTACAACGACGATGCCCAATCATAGTTATGTTTGTAATTTGATTTACTTTAGTTTGATTTACTTTAGTTTGATTTACTTTAGTTTGATTTACTTTAGTTTGATTTACTTTAGTTTGATTTACTTTAGTTTGATTTACTTTAGTTTGATTTACTTTAGTTTGATTTACTTTAGTTTGATTTACTTTAGTTTGATTTACTTTAGTTTGATTTACTTTAGTTTGATTTACTTTAGTTTGATTTACTTTAGTTTGATTTACTTTAGTTTGATTTACTTTAGTTTGATTTACTTTAGTTTGATTTACTTTAGTTTGATTTACTTTAGTTTGATTTACTTTAGTTTGATTTACTTTAGTTTGATTTACTTTAGTTTGATTTACTTTAGTTTGATTTACTTTAGTTTGATTTACTTTAGTTTGATTTACTTTAGTTTGATTTACTTTAGTTTGATTTACTTTAGTTTGATTTACTTTAGTTTGATTTACTTTAGTTTGATTTACTTTAGTTTGATTTACTTTAGTTTGATTTACTTTAGTTTGATTTACTTTAGTTTGATTTACTTTAGTTTGATTTACTTTAGTTTGATTTACTTTAGTTTGATTTACTTTAGTTTGATTTACTTTAGTTTGATTTACTTTAGTTTGATTTACTTTAGTTTGATTTACTTTAGTTTGATTTACTTTAGTTTGATTTACTTTAGTTTGATTTACTTTAGTTTGATTTACTTTAGTTTGATTTACTTTAGTTTGATTTACTTTAGTTTGATTTACTTTAGTTTGATTTACTTTAGTTTGATTTACTTTAGTTTGATTTACTTTAGTTTGATTTACTTTAGTTTGATTTACTTTAGTTTGATTTACTTTAGTTTGATTTACTTTAGTTTGATTTACTTTAGTTTGATTTACTTTAGTTTGATTTACTTTAGTTTGATTTACTTTAGTTTGATTTACTTTAGTTTGATTTACTTTAGTTTGATTTACTTTAGTTTGATTTACTTTAGTTTGATTTACTTTAGTTTGATTTACTTTAGTTTGATTTACTTTAGTTTGATTTACTTTAGTTTGATTTACTTTAGTTTGATTTACTTTAGTTTGATTTACTTTAGTTTGATTTACTTTAGTTTGATTTACTTTAGTTTGATTTACTTTAGTTTGATTTACTTTAGTTTGATTTACTTTAGTTTGATTTACTTTAGTTTGATTTACTTTAGTTTGATTTACTTTAGTTTGATTTACTTTAGTTTGATTTACTTTAGTTTGATTTACTTTAGTTTGATTTACTTTAGTTTGATTTACTTTAGTTTGATTTACTTTAGTTTGATTTACTTTAGTTTGATTTACTTTAGTTTGATTTACTTTAGTTTGATTTACTTTAGTTTGATTTACTTTAGTTTGATTTACTTTAGTTTGATTTACTTTAGTTTGATTTACTTTAGTTTGATTTACTTTAGTTTGATTTACTTTAGTTTGATTTACTTTAGTTTGATTTACTTTAGTTTGATTTACTTTAGTTTGATTTACTTTAGTTTGATTTACTTTAGTTGATTACTTTAGTTTGATTTACTTGAGTTTGATACACTTTAATTTGATGTACTTTCATTTGATGCACTTTAGTGTGATGGAAAATTCTAGAACTATTTGGGTATTTGAATATGCAGGATGATACTAGCTATGGAGGAGTCAAAAAACAAAGAAAATTCTGGCCAATTTTTTTATTTTTTTCTCTAAATTACACTGCGTTTGATACATTAAAGTTTGATACACTAAATTTTTTACACTAATTGGACAAATTTTCTTTGTTTTATGACTCCCTATAGCTAATATCAAACAGTTCTTGTATATTCAAATAACCAAACAGTTTCAGAATTTTAAATTCATAAACTAAAATACATCAAAGTATAATGTTCATGAAATAAAACAACAATTTGAATTATAAACTACAATGGTCGTGTGTAGTATTACATCATAAACTACAATGTACATCAATTTAAATTACAACAGAGAAAATGCATAAAATAAAGTACAATGTCCATAAAATAGAACAGTTTCAGAATGTCCTCGTCATCGCCTGGTAGTCCATCATCTCCTTCCATGGCTGTACAGTAGAAGATTTCTACACGTAATGAAAACTATATTAGTTAAATAATAAAAGTTTGTTTATGAGAATAATAGGTAAAAATGTACTTGTGTCCCGTCAAATATTTGGAAACTCATAAATGTGTCAGTGCGAAGCGGCAGCGCCTGAAAGTGGATCCCCTGTCAAGACCTATGCGACTATTATGCCCCTAATGCTGACATTTACCACACGACATAGGAGATTTCTTCTTAGAAATTTTTGACGTATACGGCTCATCGACATCGCGCACTCTTTTTTTTTCGGCATACCAGGTTGATGCTTCTCTTGGACGGAACGATTGGGGTCGCAACGTCTGGTTTCGGCCACATTTGTTGGTCATTAATGAGACGAATGAAGTTTGAGTACATCGCCAAATATGTAGCCCAGTGATAGTATTGATGAACGAAATTTTCCAACGGCAATCTCATGAAATTCATGCATGAAATGACATGAACACATGGGATTCCAGTAAGCTCTCACCCCCGACATTTGCACACGCCTGTATTCAGGTCAACGACATATTGTTCGTTGCCGTTGCTGACCTCAAACCTTGCATTTCCCGCTAACTGAGCACTCCAATTATAAGCTGCCTCTTTTAGCTTCCCCAGCTTTTTCATTATGTGAGGACACATGACATATGTTGACCTGAGCATATTGTCGTATTTTTTTACAATGCGAGTCATCAAGGTATTTCGAATAATCTCGAACATGGTCAGGATTGGTTTGTCCTTGGGCGGAAATAGAGTTGCATTGAACGACTCGCATAAATTATTCAACCCAATTCGCTACTTGGGAATCGACAAAAACGCATGACTAGCCCAATAGCTAGGTGGTGTTCGTCGAAGCCATGTGTGGGCATCCAGGTTTAGCTCATGCACTTTCCTCATTTCTATCTCGAAATATTCCCTTGTGGTTGCCATTGCTGCATTCTACATCGCATCTCTGTACGTTCTGCCCCGAAATCGGCTTTTGAAGTTTGCATACATATGCCGGAGGCAGTAGCAGTGTTCAGCTAAACCAAATGTCTCCTCCATAGCAAGCGACAACATCTGACATTGTAAATAAAAACATACTCAGCATAAAACAATATAATTACAATGCCCGAACAATACTAATAATAATAATATATACTTTTTGTCGATCTGACACAAATGTCCATCCGCGTCCATCGTCAGTGCCTAAGTCATCATGCAATATCTCTAAAAACCACTTCCATGAGTCCTTGCATTCCGACTCTACGTTGGTAACAACAATGAGATATATGTTATTATGTGCCATTAATATTGACGGCCGTGAGTAATTGGCTGGGGAAGGAGCCCTTTAGATGACATCCATCTAAACAGATAATAAGTCTGCCCCGTTGCAGCAAACCTGCCTTGCAAGCAGCCATACATATGTACATTTTTTCAAATATCATCTTCTCATTTCGCCCTATCGCTTACCACATAACCATGTATTTTCACTGTGCTACCCTGATTTGATCTCCTGATTTCTGCTGCGTATGAACGGAATAGCTTGAATTGTTCTTCGCCCTAGGGGTGATCGTGGTTCGGTTTGGTCTGGTTTTTGGAGAAATTAGGACCGGACCATTAAATTTGGTTTTCAATTTTTTGCACCAATAAGCCCAAAATTTTTTCCCGCACTGGACCAGAATTCTGGTCTTGGTTTTGGTCCGGTTCTTGTCCAATCCATTAACGAAATCTACAATTTGAACAAAATCAAAATTACAACCATGAAATCCTTAATTGAAACCAGCCAAGAACCCACAAAGAGATTTATCAACCATGAGAAATAACGTTTTATCAGACACTAATTAAGTTTAAAAGTTTGGTGAACGTTCACAATAAAACCAGATCCCAACAATACTTTTTTGATGTGTGAATGTAGAACTTCTCATTAAACATTGATATCTTCATAATAACAATCAAACAAAACATAAACAGATCAAGACCAATTAAACACTAGAAAATAAAAAGAAACAAAAATATAAATGATACCTAAATATCTATAAATTAACAACTAATTGAGAGTGACAGAGAAGAGTACTTTCAGCCGACAGAAGACTCCCCAGCACAATGCGGTTGTAGGAGGAGGTCTCATCTACGAACAATTGAAGATAAGCGTCATCCACAACGGTCATCTCTTCAGATTCGCTGAGAAATCACCGCTGACAAAGGGGAAAGGAGAATAGTACAAAAGGCTACGGAGTTGGAGAGAAAGAGATTCCTCGCTGGATGGCCAAGTGGAGTGCGTATGAGCATAGATTCTTTAAATGGGAGAGTTTTATAGCCATGAAAGCCTTCCAGGGGCAAGGGCGACTGGGAGAGAGATGGCGAGCCAGCGAGGACCACTGGGCCAGGGAGACTGGGAGAGACTCGAGAGACAGTGAGAGGCGAGAGATGGCGAGGGCAACTGTGCGAGTGACTGCGAGGCGCGACGAAGCTCAAACGCGAAGGAAGAAATGCGAGCTGGAAGTCTGGAAGAAGAACTGCAGATCATACTTCAAAGTTCGACATTTTTTAGGGTTAAGTATTGGTCCGGGTCGATTCTATGGTTTTTTGTCACCACAATCGAGAACCAAACAAACAATTTCGGTTCTAAAATAACAGAACCAAAATTTGTTTTTTTTTTTCAAAACCGACCAGAACTGGACCAAATAGCTCGATTCTGGTCCGGTTCTCGGTTCTGGTCAGTTCTTGCTCACCCTTACTTCTCCCATCCTATCATTAAGTTCTTTAGTTTTGCTTCTTGCTCTTCGGATAAGACTGGACGTAATGTTCATATTATGTTCCTTCCTCAGCGTCTCGATACTAGAAGGAAGTTCCCAGTCCAGTTGACTTTTGAACTTATCCAAATAACGTTTTGCCAACCATTCTGCCGAAGCATGTCGATTATCAATTGTCTTTGCACAACTGTGAGTTTTAAAGTAACTCTTTATTTAGAATTTCAACTCATTTTGCATGATCGAAGTATACAGTCGCCACTTACATCCTAGACACTCTGTCGTGAGTCGCATACGTTCACTTTTAATGAATTTGATATCAAATCCATTTTTCAAAGTATAAATTCGTACTTTCTCTCTAATGGCCGTTAAAAAACTATATTGTCTACCCAAACAAAAATCATCCAAATTTTCTTCCCTTACTTGTATGCCTTTCGGCTCGTCATCATCCGACATGAATGGTGCTTGTAGCTCATCGTCTAGGGTTTGCAAGGTTGAATCCTCTAAGTGATCGAATGTTTGAATATCACCGTATATGGGAGCGTCCTCCTTCGGATACCACTCTATGTTCGTAGGCTCATCTGCATCAATATATCTCTCATCCATTTACGACGAATGTGTGATTTGAGAAATTTCTAATTTTGAGGGCTGGGGCTCAGATTTGTGAGGATTGTTGGATAAAAATCAAAGGAAACAACTCAGAATCAAGAAAGCAATAACCTGGTGCATTTTTCGGTCGATTTTCTACAAAAAAATTTGCAAGAGTTCCGAGAGAAATCATCAGTTTCGGCGAGGAGAATGCAAGATTGAACGTTGGGAAAGCCCTATGTTCTGATATAATCGCGAGAACAGACGCACGTTGTACGAGTGGTGACCCTTCGTTCTCGCCCTAATTTTGACAACGGACGCACTCTTTATCTACGAGTGCGTCCTCTATAGGACAACAGACAGACTCGTTCAAAACGAGTCCGTCCATTTCCTTCTTAGTGATCCAATGTGCGTCTGTTTATTAAACACGTAAAACAGAACGGACGGACGGTGGTTCCACCCCATGCAGTGCACATATAACGGGGAGTCTACACCCCCTAGAGTGTGTTCGAGCCAACGTGTCGAGTGCCATGTAGTCCTGTTAAGAATAGACGAACGGTGTTTTCACAGAGTCCGTCCGTTATATAGAACGGACAGACTGTGATTTGACGAGTCTGTCTGTTCTACGACAAAAAATTGAGAAATGACGGTCATCGGCCATTCGCTAAGGTTGGATTGTTAATTTTTTGATAGTTTAAGGTTTAGAACGTTACGATTAATACTTTAAGGTTGAGGTTAAAAAAAACCTATAGTTTAGAGTTTTAAAGTGGTAATTATCCTAAATTTTATTAAGATATTGATTGTTTCGTTAACATCCTCGTAATGCATTATGCAACGACAATTTTACTCAAAAAATAGTTTAGAGTTAGTAATCTATAACTATTAAGTTCAAAAAATATACTGCATTTTATTTAAAAATTAAATATAATTGTCACGTATTATTTCTCATGTTTTATTAATTTTGTAAGAATAAAGGGCATAAAATTAATTATTGACATAGACCTAAGTTTATTTATATTTTCATTTTAATTATTTTTTTAGAAAATTGATATTTTTTTAGTAAATTGTAAATTGTAAATATAATAATTAGAGGGGTATTTTGAGGAATTTCGCTCCACAGCATTAAAAGGTTTCGACTCTCGGGTTCAAGGTTGTGATTTACAGCCTCACTCGATTGTCGATAGCTTCTCAGGAAGAAGAACAGATCAACAAGACCGCCTTAAGCATGCCTTACCGCGGCCGAGATGACGAAGACGAAGATATCGAGCCTGAGGAGGAAGAGTATGAAGATGACCGCGAACAGCTTCTTGATGAGGAGGATGAAGACGAGGGAAGGGACGATCGTTCTGGCCGCAAGAGGAGGAGATCCAACTTTATAGACGACGTTGCGGAGGAGGATGATGAAGAAGAAGAGGAGGAGGAGGAGGACGACGATGATGAGGATTATGGCGGTGCTGGAAGTCGGAGGCGCCGCCCTAAGCGCCCTATGGGCTCTCAGTTCTTGGATATCGAGGCTGAGGTCGATTCGGACGATGAAGAGGAAGAGGAGGATGGGGAAGACGGTATGTTATCGTGCTATTAGGTTTTCGGTTTTTTGTTTTTATGCTTTTCATTTTTTGAGTTTGACCGAGATGCCCGGGAATAAAACAGAATTAGGGTTTACCCGAAGATTTTACCTCATAGTTGTATAGAATTTGATTTGAAATGAAGGAACTTTATCTTCTACTAAATGTCAATAGCATATAGGTTTTTACCTCGGTTATGTGTTCGCTGCTGCGTGCATTTTTACCTTCTTTTTAAAAATAATATTTCGAGGATTGGAGAATCCCCTGTGGTGTCTGGATTTTGGAATGTGAGTCAACTTTTTACTTGGTGGTATTGAGCCAGTTATTTTACAAGTTGCATATGCTAAAATAAAAGATTGAAAAAGTAAAAAATTTTCTTTCTTCATTCATTTGTTTGACTATTTGATTTTTGTAGAGTGTTTAAGGCCGAAAATTAATATCAAGGGAATAAAAATATCTCCCAACCAAAAGACTTGTTTTGCTAGAAATTCGGTTCCAGTGGCATGCAGTGTGGATTTGTTAAATTCCCGAGTGTTTGTGTAAGATATTACTAGCAGATTGAAAGCAACTCAAAGGTGATTTTTTGGTTAGAAGTAAGGAGACATAGTTCACTATGTTTACTATGTTTAGTTCCGCACAGCTGTTCCTAGTTGCTTAAGGTTTAGGATGTTTTGGAGCTCAATCTTTATGACAGGATAGCTGGTGGAAAAACAATAAGAGGTGTGAAAACTCATATTTCAATGTTATTTTTAATTCATGTTGGAAACATGATAATTAAATCTAGTATTGGGAGAGTGAGGTAGTTTCTGAGAGCAACGAGAATTGCAGAAAACTTATCCTCCCCATCTCACCAATTCTTTTGTGTCTACTAACATCTTTCAATATAATAATTAAAAATGACTGAACGTTAATTGTTGAGGCTTCTGCCATTTCATTTCTCACCAATATAAGCCAAAAGACTACTGTTGTGAAGCCATTGGTATCTTTTGGTGTATTGCGATTGCAAAAAAAATTTCTGTCAAACTGTAAAATATTTGCTTTGTTGAAAAGAAGAAGAAATGACAACTGAGGTCCCTTCCTGTATAAAATGTCGAGTGGTCCTGGATTCTTTCAAAAAATCGTTTGAAATAGATCATATTTATTGTGGTATCTATTCCTGGATATTTTAGTTATCAAGCTTAGTTTATATATCTTTTTTTCCATTTTAAATATCCCTACAAGTTACAAGCTTATTGAAGCTCTTGAAGTTGATTTCCTATGGTATCGAACTCAAATGTGGTATAAATTACGGTGGTGGGTTTACTATGCTTGTCTTTGTTTGGGGTGTATAGAGTGACATGTGTGAGGGGCAATTCCCTGTCATTAGAAAATTCTTTTTGTTGTCAACATATCAATCGGGTACTTTTTTCAATGATCTTGTAGACTTCATAGTTGATGGTGGAGGTGATATGCCTGATGAAGATGATGGTAGAAGGATGCATCGTCGACCTTTATTATCACGAGAAGATGAACAAGAAGACGTTGAAGCTTTGGAGAGGAGGATTCAGGCTAGATATTCAAAAACAAGGGACACTGAATATGATGAGGAAACTACAGATGTTGAACAGCAAGCTCTTTTACCATCTATTAGAGATCCTAAGTTGTGGATGATCAAGTGTGCGGTAAGGCTCTTTCTTTCTTTTTTTTTTTTTTTTTTTTTTTTAATTTCAGGATTTTCTTTTCAGACTAGATATTCTGTCCAATTCATGTTTCGTTTGTACCTTTAGGGTATGGCTGAGCATTAGCAACTTATAATTCTGTTTTCATGATTTCAGATTGGCCACGAGCGCGAGGCAGCTGTTTGTCTGATGCAAAAATGTATTGATAAGGGGTCTGAATTGCAAATCAGGTCTGTCATTGCTCTCGATCATCTTAAGAACTACATATACATTGAAGCGGACAAAGAAGCTCATGTTAGGGAGGTACTATATTTCAAATTAGAAAAATAGCAATTGGTTGAAGTTATGTAAGAGTTCAATTATTATATTTTGTTAGTGACTATTATCCCTCTATTTCAGGCATGCAAAGGTCTCCGCAATATATATTCCCAAAAAATTATGCTAGTTCCAATTAGAGAAATGACAGATGTTCTCTCAGTTGAAAGCAAATCCATCGATCTTTCTAGAGATACCTGGGTTAGGATGAAGATTGGTACCTACAAAGGAGATCTTGCTAAGGTAATTATAGCAGTTTTACACATTGCTGATTTGGTTCTACTAGTGGTATAATCATTGTTGATGTGCTTCATTTCTTTGCTCTAGGTAATGGATGTGGATAATGTGCGGCAAAGGATTACTGTGAAATTGATTCCACGGATAGACTTGCAAGCTCTTGCTAATAAATTGGTAATTTATCCAGAGTTTTTTGTTGTGTTATGCTTATTGGTTTGGTTTACAATGAACACCGGGTAGAATGTTGTTTTTCTTGAATAACACGTTCCTTCAATTTCAACTGCTTAAATAAACATATGATGTGATGATTGAGTTGTTTAATATTTAGGGAAAGGATACAGATATGCCATTAACTATTTATTTATTTCACTTGATATTTTCCCCAGTTGGAAGCCAATTTCTTACTTTTGTGCATCTTTCAGGAAGGTAGAGAAGTTGCGAAGAAGGCATTTGTTCCCCCACCACGTTTTATGAACGTTGATGAAGCAAGGTCCTGGTGACTTATTCCTTATACTGGAATTTTTTTTTTTTTATAATTTAATTAGCATATGTACACATACACACAAGCATTCACATACTTATGGCTCAATCATGCATCTTTTAAATGTTTGTTCTCATTCAGAGAATTGCATATCCGCGTGGAGCGTAGACGAGATGCTATGACTGGAGAGTACTTTGAGAATATAGGTGGAATGCAATTCAAAGATGGTTTCTTATATAAAACAGTATCAACAAAGTCAATAAGTGCTCAGAACATTAAACCAACTTTTGATGAACTCGAGAAATTTAGAAAGCCTGGAGAAAATGGAGATGGAGATGTAGCTAGTTTATCTACTTTATTTGCTAACAGAAAAAAGGGGCATTTTATGAAAGGGGATGCGGTAATTGTTGTGAAGGGGGATTTAAAAAACTTGAAAGGATGGGTTGAGAAAGTGGAAGAAGAAAATGTCCACATCAGACCTGAAATGAAAGGGCTCCCAGTAAGAATTAGTTTGTTCGCGTGAAAGTTCTTATTTTTTGAATTTTAAAAAATGCTTCTAAACAATTTAATTAAAAAATTTTAATTTTCGTTTAATTGACATGATAATATTTTGCAGAAAACCCTTGCTGTGAATGAAAAAGAACTCTGCAAGTATTTTGAGCCTGGGAATCATGTGAAGGTTGTTTCTGGAGCTCAAGAAGGTGCAACTGGTATGGTTGTTAAGGTTGAACAACATGTGCTTATCATATTATCTGATACGACTAAGGAACATGTAAGTGGCGTTTTTTTTTCAGAATAATAGTTCCGAGTCTATTGAAGAGGAATATTTTTTTGCTGATGGAATATCAAAATTGTATCATTCTCTTTTATGTTAGATCCGTGTATTTGCTGATGATGTTGTGGAGAGCTCTGAGGTAACATCTGGTATCACAAGGATTGGAGACTTTGAGCTGCATGATCTCGTGTTACTGGAGTAAGCTTTACCATCTATTCAACAAGTTTTGCTATCTGTATTATCTACTATAATTTAGTTTTGTAAGGCGTCAATTTGTTTGTTTAATGTTTTGCAGTAATATGAGCTTCGGCGTTATAATACGTGTAGAGAGTGAAGCATTTCAGGTGAACCATCTTACTTGGAAATGTTTAAAATTTCCCTTTTTAACGACGGGCAACGTACATTTTGATTTGGGAAAACAGGAATAAATGATGTTTCTTTTTTAAACTCAAAATTATCCTTACTAAACATTCTGTATTTCTGGGTTAGAAAAAAGACTCGGGTATGAGAGATTTTTGAGCCCTGATTACTAACCTCAAAACCAAAGTTCAAGTGGAATTCTAAAATCCGGCCTTGGTTTTTGATTCCGGAAAAGGCTTGGGATATAGAATTTCTCGAGTCTCAATTCCAAAACGAGGTATACGAAAGCTCGAGTAAAATTATCGAATATGAATCTTTGGTTTCTGGTTTGTTCAAAGATCTAGATCTAAAAAATCAAGGGCCCAAATTTTAAACCAGAAAACAAATGCTCGACTGGAATCCTCATTTTCAAATTACAAAAACCATGACTTGAGTAGAATTCTCAAACTTGAACCTTTGTTTTGTGGTTCATGAAACGCTCAAGTGGAATCTTCTAATTGGAACTAACTATGTGGAAGTGAAATGTAAAAATTTTGCTGAAAATATGTCAAATGAATGACTTTGAACTAGTTTTGCCCCGGAATCAAATGTAATGTTGTAGGTGGAAAAATTTGGGACCCATTTCGTTTTATCTTACTCTAATGCTAGAAACATTATCAATCAATGAATCAACTCTTAATGCGATTGTTCTTTTTTTCCCAATTCAAGAAAGTAAAAGTGGCCTGAGTATGGAGTATTCTTCTCTAGGTTTTGAAGGGAGTTCCTGATAGACCGGAGGTTGATATGATTAAGTTAAGGGAGATAAAATGTAAGATTGATAAGAAGATAAGCGTTCAAGACCGGTTCAAGAACACTATTTCAGCAAAAGATGTCGTGAGAATTCTGGAGGGTCCGTGTAAAGTAAGTTACTAATTTGCTATTGGTTTAATTTATGATAAGATCTCATATCGATTTCATTTATTTTATTTTTTGACATAGGGAAAGCAAGGACCTGTGGAGCACATATACAGGGGAGTTTTGTTCATATATGATCGTCACCATCTTGAGCATGCAGGATTTATTTGTGTCAAGGCACAGTCGTGTGTGGTAGTTGGTGGATCCCGAGCAAATGGAGATAGAAATGTGAGGCCTTGTTGCAGTTAATCTTGTGCATATATTTTTGCTTTATCTTTGGTGATTTCTTTGAGGGTTTTGGTTATCAAAGAACAATGTTTATTTTTTCATATATGGTTAGCCCCCTGCCTTGTTTATGTTTAGGGCGATTCTTCAAGATTTGCCAATTTCAAAACTCCACCCCGCATTCCACAATCTCCTAAAAGATTCAACAGAGGTGGCCCTCCATCTGATTGTAAGTTCTTGATGTAGTCATATCCTTCTTATATATGGATTGATGAGCATAAGTCCTAGTATTCTGTGACTGAACTTATTAAATTATTTATTTAATGTTCAGCTGGAGGGCGAAATAGAGGTGGTCGAGGTCATGATGGCTTGGTGGGCACTACAGTGAAGATTCGGCAGGGCTCATATAAAGGATATCGTGGACGTGTTGTAGAAATCAAAGGTCAATCTGTTCGGGTTGAATTGGAGTCACAAATGAAGGTTGTGACAGGCAAGTTGTCTATATATTTTGGAAAGACTTGTTAATTTATATTTTATGGACCATAACGATTTTTATATGTGCAGTTGACCGTAACTTTATTTCTGATAATGTGGTTGTCTCAACGCCATACCGGTAAACCTAAATAATTTTGATACAATATTAGTTATTTTTCTATTAATTCAATGCAGCAGTTGTTTTATTTTATATGTTATTACAGGGATCCACCGAGATATGGTATGGGTAGTGAAACTCCTATGCATCCTTCTCGAACCCCGCTGCATCCTTATATGACCCCTATGAGAGATTCGGGAGGTTGGTTTATCTTGTAGTTTACAATCTTGAACACATGTGGTCCATTTATTTATGACTGATATTTTCACATTTTTGCCCCCCATATTTTACAGCAACTCCTATTCATGATGGCATGAGGACACCAATGCGCGATCGGGCATGGAATCCCTATGCCCCGATGACACCATTACGGTACTCTAGAATTGTAGATTTTACGTTTAGTTTCAGGACAAGGTGGGTTAAGTATTTTATACTGGAATGGTGTAGTGAAGTATGGTAATTCTTGAGCACCTATCTTTTCTTGTATTTGTTTTAGGGATTTGAGGATGTGCAGTAAGACCAATGTAGTATGAACACTTTGCATCATGAAAATAACTTTTAGGATCATCTTAATGCATTTTTTGGACTGAGGTCTAATGGTTCTTGGATTGTTATTTTTGTAAATCAGGGATAACTGGGAGGACGGAAACCCTGGGTCTTGGGGATCCAGTCCACAGTACCAGGTTGTTTGGCCCTTAGTGTTCAGATAATCTCCTTTTGGCTTACTTTCTGCTATTTGCATTGACATAAGTTATTGCTTTCCAGCCAGGGAGCCCTCCTTCGCGGACATTTGAAGCCCCAACTCCTGGTTCTGGTTGGTCTAACACTCCAAGTGGTAGTTATAGTGAAGCTGGAACGCCAAGGGACAGTAATTCGACTTATGGTGGTGGGTTGATATGTATATATATAATTAGTTTATTCACTGCCATTTTCTGCTTTGTAATTTTTTTATGTTAATAAAGGTAATGCTCCAAGCCCGTATTTGCCATCTACTCCTGGTGGCCAGCCTATGACTCCAAACTCTGCTTCCTATCTTCCTGGTACTCCTGGGGGGCAGCCAATGACACCAGGCACTGGAGGCTTAGATGCCATGTCTCCTGTCATTGGTATGGACTATTGAAAAACAATTTATCTTTTTTCTGTTTCATGTTGAAAATTTATTTATCTGGAAAGTTTAAAAACTGTGGCTTTTTTCTGGTAGCATATATTTCTTTTCAGTGTGACCTTATTTCTTTTAAAGTTCCAGTTCTCGAAGGATATGGTGAAATGACTTATTGCAATCTTAAAACTTTTTTGGCTAAAGCACTATTAGAGGATTTATAGGATAAGTCCTATGATTGCATTGCTAATTTCATTGCCTCCTCGAATAAAAAAAGTGATTTTTTTTTTTTTTAAATGGTAAATGGCCACAAGCTTCCAAAAATTTAAGTTTTGATCCTCCTTTTAGTTTTTTTCAATATAAAATAAGTACTTTTTTTCCCTTATTATTTTCATTTATTAGGAAACTTTCTTATCTTCCATTTTTGCAATCCTCTTCGCCCAACTTTGTTTATTATAAAAAAGAAAGTTCAAAATCTTAATCAGCTGCTTCTGCAATCATCTCATTTCAAT
Organism: Begonia masoniana; assembly: GCA_022432975.1. NCBI lineage: Eukaryota > Viridiplantae > Streptophyta > Magnoliopsida > Cucurbitales > Begoniaceae > Begonia > Begonia masoniana. The sequence continues at coordinate 77,280,731 of CM039502.1, forward strand.
ATATCATATTTGTATTTCAGGTGATGATCACGAAGGACCGTGGTTCATGCCGGATATATTAGTTAATATTCGTAGATCTGGGGATGACATCATCGTTGGAGTTGTTAGAGAAGTGCTTCCGGTATGTTCGCTAAATTTCCTTTGTATTCCTGGTGCGGTTGCTAAATCAGATCGGAGTCAAAATTTTGAACCTTTGTATGTCATGTGTAAATACAAAACACTAAAAATATGTTGAATTGAGAATTTTAGTTGAAATAGTTTATTCGAACCATAGAGAGCGAAATAGAGTGTAATTTGCGTGCTATTCATTTTTTTGCTAGTCCTTTGACTGCAGGTCAAGCAAGTATGGCTTTACAATGAAATGGGTAAGCCGTGCCGAAATGGCGCGCAAAGTAATAGAGTAAACGAAACTTGAAAGATTAGAAAATCAACTTTGATCTTTATAGGGATTTAAGAAAATGAAGTTAACAACTTCAACTTCTTTCCTCTGTTCATATTGCTCATAAAATTATTGTAATAATGACTTGTGGTCTATATCATATATTTTGGAGTGAATAAGTTGATTGCCATTTCTCTGCAATCTCCAGGATGGCTCTTGTAGAGTAAGCAGTAATGGAGAGACGGTGAATGCCCTGCCCAATGAAATGGAGGCAGTGATGCCGAGAAAGTCCGACAGAGTGAAGATAATGGGCGGGGCTCTGCGTGGGGCGACCGGTAAGTTGATCGGTATCGATGGAACCGACGGCATAGTTAAGACAGATTCATTAGAGGTTAAGATATTGGACTTGACAATGCTGGCCAAAGTTGCTCAGCATTGATCAATCACGGCAATAACAATGAGATCTGAATGTGTTTCTTTAGTACAAATTCAAAGTTGTTTATCCATTGCCTTGCTGTTCTTGGCTCATCCATCATTGTTACTGGAATCGTTATTAATACTCGAAAATTGGTAGATGATGATTGATTAATGTTGTCAGGTAATCAATTTGGTATTGTTACGTTGACATTGTAATTGTAATTCAAATTATATAACAAGATTATTTAGTAAATTTGACCATAACTTAAAACATAAAGAAGTGACAAACTAGATCACCTAATCACACAAAACATCAAATGTGAAAGTACGATGAACATTGATCAAGATTGGATAATAAATAAATAAAATAAACAAGGACAAGAATGGGGCATGGTGGAGCAGAGGAAGCATGCGTGCTCCGCCCTTTAAGATCAAACATGAGAAGTGGACCCATGGACTGGACAGATGCCACTTCGCTGTCAATCTCAAGACAACTCTATTATTTAAAACAATAATAATAATTCTTACAATTACTCTTCATCTCGTATCATTAATCATTTGCAGAGATGTTTGTCTTCTTCATTTGTCTCGCCATTGCCAAAGCTCTTGGCATTGTCTCAGACTTCCATGGCCGGTTTGAGCTCTTCTTTTTAGTGCAAAAAGAGAAGACAAGAAGAGGGTGAGTCTCAAAAGTTGCTGTCTAAAACTCTGTTGAAAAAGAGTTGTCATTATTTTGTGGTGGATTGTTGTAATTAACTGCGCAGTTGTTGGACAGACCAGACCCAGCAGACCTGTCACTCTTATGAACTTAGATTCTCCATAACTGCGTTAAATTTTCTTCGGAAAACTTGCCCATCTCATCACTCATTCTCAGTTTGTTTCTTTTCTCTTTACGTGGATCAGGGTGGTCTAGTATGGTCTAATGTTGAGGCTGAAAGCAGACGATTGAATTGAATTTTCTTTATAGCCCATCGATAACAAGCCGAAAAGGCATAACATTTTTTCAACCTTTATAAATTTTCACGATCACAAATTTAGATATGCAGTATGTTATAAATTCACTGGTTGACCTTATGAAAAGTAAAAGAAAAACACACGCACTAGAGATATGATACTCATACAAATCAAATAATATGTAGTCAACATTATTATGTTTAAAGTCACGTTATGATTCAAAACCAACCAACATACTCATATCACTTTACGAGGATCTTTCTTGTTTGTCAACTGAACCCATCATTAATTTCCTAAAAACTATTCAGTGTCACGTAAATCAAAAAACTTTCTGAAGGGTATTTTCGTCTAATCCGATCATATATATATATATATAAGTCAGGCTATTGCACCGTTCTTCTTAAACTATTAGCTTTACGTAGAGTTTAGAGAGAGGATGATATCTGCAGAAGATTTCTACAAGGTCATGTGTGCAATGGTACCTCTGTATTTCGCAATGCTGGTGGCATATAGCTCGGTGAAGTGGTGGAAAATATTCTCGCCGGAGCAGTGCGCCGGAATCAACCGGTTCGTGGCTGTCTACGCCGTTCCGGTGCTCTCTTTCCATTTCATATCGCAGAATAACCCTTATCAGATGGACACCAAGTTCGTGGTGGCTGACACTGTCTCCAAGGTTTCAGTTCTGTTTTTTCTCTTAGTTTGGTCGTTTCTCTTCAATGGCGGATTGGACTGGCTGATCACACTCTTCTCAGTCGCTACTCTTCCCAACACGCTGGTCATGGGTATTCCTTTGCTCAACTCCATGTATGGCGATTTCACCCAGACCCTCATGGTCCAACTCGTCGTCCTCCAATGCATTATCTGGTATGTAATTTAATGATACTCTCGTATGTATAAACCAGTTATATGTTCTATTCACTGTATATATCAACAATAATACAGAGAAAACAACTCAGCTTCGCTGATCTTGGACTTTCTGAGCTACGATTTTTGTTAGAAAATGTTTAAATGTTTTCTTGACAAATTAACAAGTTTTGATGGATTCTTGTCTTTTGCAGTGGCAATAAGCTGTTGTATGTATAAAGCTTTTTGTTTGTTTGTTAATATTTTAGTTTTGTCTGTAGGTATACTCTATTGCTCTTCCTCTTTGAATACTAGAGCGGCGACGCTCCTGATCCAGACCAGGTTTCCGGGCACCGCCGCTGGCTCTATTGCCAAAATTGAAATTGACGGCGACGTTATATCTCTGGACGGCCGTAACCCTCTCCGCACGGAATCGGAAGCCGATAACCAGGGCAGAATAAAGGTTAGAATCAGAAGGTCGACGTCTTCCGCCCCTGACTCTGCACTCTCATCCTCCATGGCCCTAACTCCCAGACCTTCAAATCTCTCCAACGCAGAAATATTCTCCATAAACACCCCCGCCATCCACCACTCCAGTGGCGACGCCAGCTTCGACTTGGCTTTCGGATACAGGTCGGCAAGTCCCCATATGTCAGGATACGCTTCCTCCGACGCCTACTCGCTGCAGCCAACACCGAGGGCGTCGAATTTCAACGAGCTAGAGACGACGACAGCTACGACGGCAGCAAACACTCCGACATGGGCAAGGTCTCCGGTGGCGGGGAAAGTATTCCGGCAAACGTCACCGGGATTCAGAAGCGTGAAGATGGTGTGGGATTCTCCAGGAGAGTGTCAGAGTGGCGGGGGCGGAGCAGCAGAGGGACAAAGCTACAAAGCTAGACTACCAGGTACGTCTCCTGTCGTTTTGAGAATCTCGAAGACACAAAAACGATGTCGTTTAGCGAGGAAGAAAAAAGTGTGTAGTCGAAATCACAAACGACATGCTGCTTTTTCATCTGTACTTTTTGTCTGGAAAGTAGTCTCCTTTGTCTGTCCTTGCCCTCCTCCTCTCTAAATCCTTTTAACCGAATTAACTAACATTATTTCTACCAAATACTAAAACTAATAATCAAAAATTTTGAAGGCAATATGTTTGTTGGGTTGTACTTTTAATGATAAACTTCAAGCGAATCATTTGTTTTTGAGCACGTGTGTGATGATAGAGGACGATTAATCATTACCCACCCACAAATTTCTTCGCGTGATCATGTTGTTCTAGCATGCTTGTAGAATTTTCTCAAAACATCTAACCTGAGAATATTTGGTTCGATTAAATGACTTTGCTAGAAAAGGAAATCAGCTTCAGGGACAGCTCAAAGACTCCAATGGAGGATGGAGAAGAAGATGGGATTCCATTTGCAACCAATCAAGAGATGCCACGTTTCATCGTCATGCTCAGGCTCATACTTACAGTGGTAGGAAGGAAGCTGTCGCGAAACCCTAATACTTATTCCAGCGTGTTAGGTCTCCTCTGGTCTCTATTGTCCTTCAAGTAAGACTCCAGTAATCACTTCAAATTTATCTTTAACTGAAAAAATAAAAAGATAAATCCACTGCAAGTATATAAACATTACAAGCTTTCTCAGATGGAACGTGGGGATGCCGAGTTTGGTCAAATTTTCCATAAAAATTATCTCTGATGCAGGCCTTGGAATGGCCATGTTCAGTTTAGGTAAGTAAACCTATCATATATATTCTTTAGAGAGAGAGAGAGAGAAGATGACGACGAATGATGAATAATGCAGGGTTGTTCATGGCGCTACAGCCAAGAATAATAGCGTGTGGGCCGAAGAAGGCAACAATGGGAATGGTGATTCGTTTCATAATAGGACCAATAGTAATGTCTGCTTCGTCTGTAGCCGTTGGATTAAGAGGGGCAAAACTCCATACTGCCATTGTTCAGGTACGCTCTCTCTATCTCTCTCTCTTTCTCTAACAATCAACCCTACCTAGCCATTCTCTCGATCTAGAGAGAGAAAGGTTCTGAAGCTTTGTCGGGTTTATCAATCTCAGGCAGCTCTTCCGCAAGGGATTGTACCATTTGTGTTCGCAAGGGAGTATGGACTTCATCCAGACATTTTAAGCACTGGGTAAGTTTAAAAAAGAGTTTTTTTTTAAAGAATTTTCAATATTCGTTTGAAAAAAACAACTGAAGAGAAGAGAGTGATTGATTTTGCAGGGTAATATTCGGGATGCTGGTGTCTCTACCAGTAACTCTCCTCTATTACATAGGGCTAGGCGCGTATGAATAATAAGAATAGTAATAGCTTTCCCATAAAAGAAATGGGAAGAGAGATGAGCTATGGCTTCGAAGCTTGTTGTTGACTGCATTATTATGACTTCTAATTTATCTTAACGTACTGTTGTCTTTGTCCTCTGCGTTTGGTTGGTAACGTTGAGCAAAAAATAACGCAAAGGCACGTATCATGATACTTAAGTGTCTAATCCCATGAATATTAAGTAATTAATTTTTTAATTTAAGTAAAACAAAATTAATTTTTATTGTATTTTCTCTCTCTATGTTATAGTATTATATAGTTTAACGTGTATTTTTTATATTTTATTTTCTATGTATTTCTTTTGCGTTATGTTTTTCTCAGTAAAAGATAATTACTACAAAGTGCAAATATGTAGTCGTAGCATTAGACACGAAACAAAAGCTTTATCACTAATAAAAAAAACTAAATTTTTTCATAGATCCGAGATCGATACTGTAATATTTTTAAAATCTTTATTTATATTTCTTTAATATTTGCTTCATAAAGTAGGTGTCGAACAAGGTAAAAGTATAAAGAATGTCGTCATTTTTTCCATCCAACTCCACAAAAATCCAAAACAGAACGGTCGAGGTTGCAATGGTAACACAGCGAGGAATGAGTTTAAAATAAGGTAATTACTAATTTGAACCTCACAAAAAACTCTTTAAACTAAAAATTTTAACAACTAAAATCTTAAATTATAAAAAATATAACAAATTAAATCCCTAGCAGGGGCCGATCACTCCCCGTTCTGAATTTATGTCGAGAACGGAGAGCCGATCACCCCTGCTATGTCCAATGCTTACGTAATACTAGACATATTGGGTCGGGGAGATTGATGTGGGGGTGAAGATCCCCGTACAATGTGCACCGCACATGATTCAAGAACAGGGGGTCCCCGCCTCAATAAGGCCCCCGTTTTTGCAACCCAATTTTAAGGGTGCTCGAGAACAGGGTCCCCTCCCCGGAACGGCCCCCCGTTCCCTGTGTCTCCCGATTTAAGGGGTTCTCGAGAACGAGGAATCCATGCCCGTAACAGCCCCCTATTTCCCGCCTCTCCATTTTAAAGGGTGGTTGAGAACGAATGGTCCATGCCCCGGATTGGGACCCCGTTCTCAAGCGTTATGTTTAAGAACGAGGGGTCGTTTTGGGGCGGAAACCCCACATTTTGTGTCGTAATTTTGAGAACGGGCGTTGCCCCAAAACGAGGGGCTGATCCCCGACAATATATAAGAAAACGGGCCTCCATTCTCACCTCTGGCTCGCAAAAACCCAATAAAAGATCAAGATTAGTTGCGCGATGTCACACAGAGTATTTGGTGTGACATCGATAATTAATGCAGTTATGGACAATAGTAAAAATACAGAAAGTAAAGAGACAGGAGATTGATAACGCAGTTCGGCAATTTGCCTACGTCTAGTGGGGCCACGTCTAGTTATAAAAATATTTCACAAGTTTACAAAGTTACAAGACAAACGGACTTAAACAAAAAAAGACTCTCTCTTATCTTTGTCGCCGCCACTTCCTAACCCCAATGAAACTGTTTTTGCGAGTTCCCTTCAACTTGAAATCGATTTCTCCCGAGATCAAAATGCAACAAGATTCCCTTGTTGTTGATGACTTCTCCCTGAATCTGTGTATGACAAAATCTTCTTGCCCACGATCAGAATGACAAGGCTCCCCTTGTCGATAAACTGAACTCCTCCCGAATTCAATGCAGCCTTCTCCCGAGACTGAGCTTCAATGAAGAATAAAGAAGATTGCTTCCTATGACACTGTCTGTAACACCAGGTCGTTGTCTTCAGACGTAATAAATTAACACACTCGAATAATCGATGAATTCCAAAGCACAAACAAAGTGTGTAAAATAAACATTCAAGAACTGAATGATCAATCACAAACCCATACGCAGAAGCGTGAGGGAGAGAAAGAACGGCGACGGCTTGCCAATCAAGAAATATCCTTCAAAGAATAATAAAAAATCTGTGCACGCTTCTTAGGAATGCAAGCTTAAATATGATTGGTAACTGCCTTATCTGAGGTTTAATTCAAATACCAAATCGAAATTTAAAGCCGCAAAGAATAAGGAAACCAAATCTTACTAAATCGGTTGAGAGACACTTCGTGTGATATTTTAGGAAAGTACCGCCAACTACTTGGATATGGATCCCGAAGATTTAGGAAAGTATCTCATAATTAATGTGATATCAAGGCTTGATATAATCCATCAAATATCTTTTAAATCGGCATTCCAAAACAAAGTTTTTCGAAAAGCTAAAACCTCTAGATTTTCAACTACTTTCCTTGATTCTCAAGTTTCCTTATTTAATTTTGACCAATATCTTATTGATTTCCAATATCCATCCATTCAATAATTTGAATAGATTATTTCTTGATTACCAAGAAACAAACTACCAACTTTGAAATCAATGGAATAAAATATTATTTCTATAAATGTTTATTTGCCAAAAAATTAATGCCAACATATTTACAATATAGTTGCATTTACAATCTCCCTATTTGGCATTTTTTTGGGCAAAATCAATAAAATCAATAACTCCCCCTGGATGTTGGTCACCAACATCATCTTCAAAATATCTTTAAAATACTCCCCATTTTTTGCCATAAAAAGATATATAATGGAAGATCAATCGCCATATAACCATATAAGCATCATAGAGAGATAACCAAACCACATAAATATAATATCTAGATGCAAAACAGATTATATGTAGAAAAAATATCCAGAAATCAAAAAATTCTAAAAGGAATTCTACAATATTCAATTAATAAGATTATCATCAGAAGAGACCAACCCAATTGTCGAAGTTGGCTTCAGCACACTAGTACTTCTTCTGTAGGAATAGATGTGGAATTCAGATCTGGTACACCAGTAATCTCTGGAACACTTGTTGGGACACATTCTGGTACATCAGGTGGAACACCAGACGTATCTGCAGTTGCGGTCTTCTTGTCATTTCCATATGAGGATTTTTCATGTAAATGTCATTCAATAGTCCAGAAATTACAGATCTTTGTTTCTCAAGAACAAAAATTTGAATGTTCACAGATTTGAACATCTCTACCAAAAATTTAACAGAACGAGATAATAGAGCAGAATAAGTTCTTGATTCAGAAATAGGCAAACCTTCTATAAATCATTCCAGATCATTTACATGTTCCCTTATTTTAAGTTTATAACTAATTCAGATTTCCTCTTTATCCACATATAAAGCTTCATTTTCTCTTATGATAGATCGTTGGGAAGATAGAATTTCTATATATCAAGCAGAGAAACAGAAGAGTCAGCCTTTCATTCTTCCTATCTTCGTGCTTCATGATTTGATTAAAGAAATATTTTCCAAAGTCAAACGCAATCGAATTTCCAATTTTAAACACTAGTGTAACATTTGTCTTATTCACCCCTGTCCCATGGGATGTAGGCAGCTAGTTCCTCATGGCTATTTTGTGAAGAATTCCGTATTTTGCAGTCAGTTGTGTAGCTGGAAAGGTCCTTCCCATGGAGCCAGATTCGTCTAACACCCCAAGTGATATCAGCTATAATTTTGTTGTAATCAAGAATAAATTTTTCAGAATCAAGCTCATGGGTGCACAGATACACATTAATAACAGTAGAAGAAAAATTAAACATATGTCCCCTAACATATACTCGACCAAAATTTAAATGAGCATAATTTTTTACATCAGAGTCTAGATTGCAATAGAACTCTTGAATAACTTTCCAAACAAATGGTTTTATATCTCTAAAAGTTTTTCCCAGACCTAGGCTTATAAGATGATATATAATTGCCTCACATTGAGAAAAATCTCCTTCATGAATCTTTCTTTTTGGTCATATATTTCTTTTTGAAAAATTTTCCCAACGGCTAGCATAAAACTTGGATTTAAAATCTTCAACAGGAAGTTGATCAGAGGACTTACTTGCTTTGATGCTTGACTCCCCATGTGTTGTTGATTTGGAGCGAGTAGAACATCTTGGTGTTGGACTTTTGTTTGAATTCTTTCTTTTGGACTTAGGGGATTTGGTGGAACCTGCCTTTGGAGTCTTGACTACAACAGGCTTCGGAGTCTTAGGAACAACAGGCTTTGAGGATGCTTTCTTGGAATTCGATCGAAGGTTTCTGGTTGATTTCTTTAATGGGGCCTCTACAATTTCAACCTCATCATCAGTATCGATTTCGATAACTTCTTCTTGGGTCCAGGAATCATCAGAAGAAATCTCCTTTTCGGTTCTTTCCCTCTTTCCTTTTGACGCTCGAGTGATTCTAGACCTGTCAAGAGCCTTAGAAGGCACGATACTCATTTTAAATTGATCCCTACTCGATTTTTGAAATTTTCTTTTTATTCCCGAAGAGTCTACCTAATGAATAGGAATGACATTCTCTGTAATTTTTGAAGACTCCCCTTGAAATCAGAAGGATGTGACGACAGTGACAATGAAGAGTATACGACAATCGCTGTCTCTGAACTCGGCAAATTGTGTGTGACAAGCTCTGGGACATTGCCTGTAGAGTAATCTTCAGAAACTTCTTCAAGGATGACCATGGTGAAGAGAACCACGAGAAAGCCCTAAATTTTTGAATGGAGAAGAAGAAGAAGAGTAATCTGAAGCCCTTCGATTTAAATTTGAAATTTTGTCAATCAAATCTCATAAAGATTCTTCAAATCACAAGATGATAAAAATCTCCATTTTGCAGATAATTTTTAGAAAGTAAATCCAAAAATTCTCATAATTTCCATAAATCCCAATATATACTCAATTTCTCATGAATACTTGAAAATAAATCCAGATCACTGCAAAATGAGAAATAAACTCAATTAAATAATATAATGATGATCCAATCTTCATTAAATATTGACTTCCAATTTTTATAATGATAGCGAAATTTCTTATATCACACACGGTGTTGTTCCTTAGAGACATAGAACAACATAGTATCTAGAAGGAGATTGACCAAAAATAAAATGGTAAAAAAAACAAACGCCTAAAGCAAGTGGCAATTTTTTTTTTTAAATAAAAGCAATGAACAACTTACATAACACAGAGGCCTATGGCAGACCTCAGCTTTTCAAACCCTACACCATCCAATGCTTGGTGAAAATATCGACAACTTGTTTTTCAGTCACCATATGTTCCAGAGTAATAATTTTGTCCTCCACAAGAGATCGAATAAAGTGATGTTGGATATCAATATGCTTGGTCCGAGAATGCTGAACAGGATTCTTGAAAATGTTGATAACGCTCAAGTTGTCGCAATAGAGTGTCATGACATCCCGTGTGACACCGTAGTCTTTCATCATTTATTTCATTCAAAGAAGCTGAATACAGCTGCTACCTGCTGCAATATATTCTGCCTCGGCAGTAAACAAAGAAATAGAATTTTGCTTCTTGCTGAACCATAATACCAAGTTGTGTCCCACATAAAAACATCCACCAGAAGTGCTTTTTTGATCATCAGAACTACTGGCTCAGTCAGCATCACAATAACCAACCAGATTTGCATTTGAGTTGAATGAATACCATATACCATAGTCGGTTGTTCCGCTAACATATTTGAGAATCCACTTTACTGACACTAGGCGTGACTCCCGCAAATTTTCTTGAAATCGAGCGCATAAACCCATGCTATAACAAATATCCGGTCAGCTAACAGTTAGATATAAGAGACTTCTAATCATACTTCTATATAAATGCGGATCAACAACGATTCCCTTTTCATCTTTAGAGAGTTTCTCATGTGTCCCAATCGGTGTTCTACTAGGTCGTGTATTTTCCAACTTAAACCTTTTCAATAAATTCTTGGCATATTTGGTTTGAGAAATAAAGATACTATTCTTTTCTTGCTGAATTTGAAGTCCAAGAAAACAATTGAGTTCTCCTACCATACTCATCTCGAATTCTCCAACCATTTGAGCTACAAATTCATCCACCATCACCTGTGACACTGAGTCAAACACTATGTCATCAACATAAATTTGAGCGATTAAAAACTGACCATTGTCACGGCGAACGAAAAATATTTTATCTACTCCCCCTCGCTCATATCCCTTGATTAATAAACATTGCGTGAGTCGTTCATACCACACACGAGGGGCTTTTTTAAGCCCATATAACGCCTTCTTCAATTTATATACATACTCGGGATGACGAGGGTCTTCAAAACCCTTTTGTTGAGCAACATATACCTCCTCAATGAGAAAACCGTTCAAAAACGCACTCTTCACATCAATTTGATACAACTTGAATCGCATAACACAAACAATAGTCAATAAAAGACGAATGGATTTAAGACGAGCAACCAGTTCAAATGTTTCATCAAAATCAATTCCTTCAATCTGTGAGTACCCTTGAGCAACTAACCGAGCTTTGTTGCAAGTGATGTTTCCATGTTCATCGCTCTTGTTCTTGTATATCCACTTAGTACCAATGACATCCACATCAGAAGGACACGGTACTAAGTCCCAAACTTGATTTCGAGTTAATTGACTTGGGTTCTTCTTGCATAGCTCATATTCAGTATTTATCTAGCAATGTTTCTTTCACATTTTTGGGCTCAATAGTTTATGTTAAATAAACCATTTGAATTATTTCACGATAATTCACTCTTGGCTTATCTCTAGTTTGTATACCATCATTCAGACCTCCAATAACCTCATCTGCAGGATGATTCTTCTGAACACGTGTGGATGGTTGCCTATTGTGTGAGGTAGTCACCTCCACTTCATCAATTGTCTTAGTCTTATCTGTGACACCGCCTGAGACACCATTTGTGACACCGATTGGAACACTAGTACCTTCATTATTTGAAATCTGGTTTACATCTTCTTTTGGATTATATGTTGTTTCCAGAGAGACGTCTACTTGAACATTTGCAGATTCTATGACAGTTCGAGTTCTTTTGTTGTAAACTCGATAAGCACGGCTATTGGTAGCATAACCGAGAAAGATAGCCTCATCACTCTTGGGTTCAAATTTCCCACTGTGTTCCCTGTCATTCAACACAAAGCAGATGCTGCCAAACGGATGAAAATAATTAAGATTCGGGATTTTACCTTTCCATATCTGATAGGGTGTCATAGAAGTCTTACCACGGAGATGCACCCGATTTATGGTATAACAAGCTGTATTCATAGCTTCAGCCCATAATTTTTGAGGAACATCCTTTTCGTGTAACATTACTCGAGTCATCTCTGCCAATGTACGATTCTTTCTTTCAACGATTCCATTTTGTTGAGGAGTCTTAGGTGCCGAGAATTCGTGAGCAATTCCTAGTTGTTTACAGAAATTCGAGAGTTCAGAATTTTCAAACTCTCTCCTATGGTCACTGCGGATACGAATAATGTTCATGATGACACAATCTTTTTTACGTTAGAGTCGAGTACACATTGATTTCAAAACTTCAAAAGTGTCGGACTTTTTTCTAAGAAATTTCACCCATGTGTAGCGTGAGAAATCATCAACAGTAACAAAGACATACCGTTTTTCGCCAATACTTTCAACAGGCATTGGGCCCATTAGATCCATGTGGAGCAATTCAAGCACACGAGTAGTTGTAGATGTCTGTGACATCGGGTGTGATACCTTGGTTTGCTCTCTAATTTGACTTGGTCCACATAATTTGTTTTCATCAAACTTTAACATGGGAATTCCTTGGAGAGCACCTTTTGAAACAATCTTCTCCAGCATTCTGAAATTTACATGTCCCAACTTTATATGTCATAGAATAGTGTCTTCCATACTCGATCGAAAATAGGTAGATGAGGAAGAAATGAGATACCAATTGTCTGAAGATCTAACTCCTTCTATAACACACTTGTTGTCTTGATCGTACACCACACATTTTTCACGTGTGAATTGCACATTCAGATCATGATCGCACAGCTAACTAATACTGATTAGATTGGATTTGAGACCATCCACAAGAAGAACATTACTCAACTTTATTAGACCAGGAACATTTAGCGTTCCTCTTCAATGACATGAGTTGAGACACTGTTGTCGAATGCTACTTTTCCCACGCTTTCAGGTATGATGTCTTCAAATATTTATCTTCACCTGTCATGTGCCTAGAACACCCGCTATCAAAATACCATGCATTCGTTGCGATTGCCTTTAGTGAACGATGTGTACATTACACTTCAAATTTGATTTTTTCACCCTATTTTTTATAAGGAAATCTGTAAGAAAAAATATTTCTAACAGTACCTAGTCTTAGGTTAGCAAGATAGGTGAAGCATCTAGTGCGAATATGACCATGACGATTGTAATAATACACACAAAAACAAATTTGTTACATTTACTACTGGAAAGATGATAGGAGTCACAAGAATTTGATTTCCTGTCGGTTTCTTGGAGTTTTTTTTTTGCAACTTGCTTCCCCTAGTAATCAAATCTCGTTGCTGAACACTGGTTGTGACACCGAGCTTTCTCTTACGAATTCCAGTAGTAGAGCGATTTTTCTTCACTGCTACAGTTTGTGAAACTGAGCTTTCTCTTTTGAACCCCAGTTCAGACCGATTGACACTTGATTTGCTGATATTTAAAATATCATTCAGTTTAGAGAAACCCGAATTTAACATTTTGACATTTTTCTTCATAAGACTTATTTCATTGGTCAGAACATTAACTTCATCCTGACTCGTTCTCAGTTTGGTTTTCAAATCAGCAATAACATTTTAAAGATTGTTCTTCTCATATCTCAAATCTCTAATTTGAATGTATAGATGCTAATTTACTTTAACAAGTTCAGTCCATTTCTCATAAGAAACTTGTATTCTCCAATAAGGTCTTCTTTTGTGACTACTTCTTCGTCTTTATCACTACTAATGGATAAGTTGTCTGTGACACCGTGTATAACACTACCATTCTCTTTATGTTCTGTCTTAACAACAAGTGCCACATGGTTGCTCTGAAATTCGTCTTCCTTCTCTGGCTCATCCTCACTTCAAGTCGCGTTCAAAGAGTTCTTCTTTTTCTTCAAAGCATTAGCACATTCTGCTTACATATGCCCAAAACCTTTACACTCTCTGCAGTGAATGCCTTTGTTCTTGAATGGTTGATTAGACACATGAGTTTCTTTCCTGTGCTTTTTGTAGCTTGAAAAACCATTTTTGAAGTTAGTGACATTGTGCTTGACACCGCGAGTATTTCTTCCAAATCTCTTCATAACTCAACTAAAAATTTTTGATAGCAGGGTTAGAGATTCCTCCAAATCATCTTCATTGTGCTCGTTGAAGTTTTGTATCTCAGTTTTTAGAGCCATTCTTTTTGCCTTCTTTGTTTCCGTGTCTTCTCCAAGATTTATCTTGAAGGTTCCAAGAGATCCCATCAATTCTTCTAGCTTCATTTTAGAGATATCTTTGACTTATTCTATAGTAGTAACTTTATAAGCAAATTGTTGTGGAAAATACCGTAGAGTTTTTCTTATCAGTTTTTCTTCAGAAAACGTTTCACCAAGAGCAAACGCTTCATTTGCTATGTCACATAGTTTGGCATTGAACTCACCAATACTCTCGTCTTCATGCATCTTCAGTTTTTTCAAATCTAGTAGTTAACATTTGCATCTTGGACAGCTTTATAGTTGATGTTCCTTCATAGGTGATTTGAAGAATCTCTCATGCCCTTTTGGCTGATTCGCATGTGGAGATGAGTCTGAACTGAATAGGATCAACACGCCATTGAAGATAGCATTGGGAGCCTTTGAATTATTGTTTGCCAAAACATCTTAATTTACTGACCAATTTACTTCAGGCTTGGGAGATGTGACACCTTTTGCATCAGTATCCATAGAGTGATTCCATCCTGTCAAAATAGATCTCCAGGTCTTCTCATCAATAGCTTTAATGAATGCTTTCATCATCGCCTTCCAATAAGCATAGTTACTTCCATCCAATAGAGGTGGACGGATTGTCAATCCTCTTTCCTTCATAGAATCCATCGCACACAAACTATGATCTTGTCCCGCTGATCCCGCTTAAGAAACAAAAATGACCCACTCTGATACCAATTGAAAGATCAAGATTAGTTGCGCGATGTCACACAGAGTGTTTGGTGTGACACTGATAATTAATGCAGTGATGGACAGTAAAAATACAGAAAGTAAAGAGACAAGAGGTTGGTAACGCAGTTTGGTAATTTACCTACCTAGTTATAAAAACATTTCACGAGTTTACAAAGTTACAAGACAAACAGACTTAAACAAATAAAGACTCCATCTTATCTTTGTCGCCGCCACTTCCTAACTTTGCAATGAAACTGTTTTTACGAGCTCCTCTCGACTTGAGATCGATCTCTCTCGAGATCTAAATGCAACAAAATCTCATTGTTGTTGACGACTCCTCCTGAAATCCGTGTATGGCAAGATCCCCTTGCCCACGATCAGAATGACAAGCTCCCCTTGTCGATAAAATGAACTCCTCTCGAGTTCCAATGCAGCCTTCTCCCCAGACTGAGCTTCAATGAAGAATAAAGAATATTGCTTCCTATGACACCGTCTGTAACACCAAGTCATTGTCTTAGGACACAATAAATCAACACACTCGAATAATTGATGAATTTCAAAGCATAAAAAGAGTGTGTAAAATAATCATTCAAGAATTGAATGATCAATCACAAACCCATACACAGAAGCATGAGGGAGAGAAAGAACGAAAACGGCTTGCCAATCAAGAAATCTCCTTCAGAGAATAATAAAAAATTCGTGCATGCTTCCTTAGGAACGAAAGCTTAAATATGATTGGTAACTGCCTTATCTAAGGTTTAATTCAAATACCAAATCAAAATTTAAAGTTGTAACACCCAGTTCCATTGAACCAATTTTACCTTGTCAACTAATAGTGTACATTTTATGGATGAAATTGGGAGAATTATTGATTAGGTTAATGAGAGACTAAGCAAGGGCATAAGGGTAAATAGATATTTATAGTGATAACCTATTTAAGGAAAGAGATTTTGCGATTAATGCACTGTAGCCGCCACTATTTTCTATACTTCCTCTTTCGGTATTCAGCTCAAGCTCAGCAGAGCTCTCCAGGCGATTTCCTCTCCGATTTACATTTCTTAACCTAGGTGAGTTTTCTTGAGTTTTAGTGGCTAGATAGCAGAGAGAGTACAATATGTGTTTTGGGAGTGCTGTGAATGAGAGTAGGTTTGGGTTTAGGTGATAAACCGAGAATGCATGATTAATAGAGTTCCAAGTTAGCTTCCTTAGGTTTCTGAACGGTTTAGAATGAGTTATAGTGAAGATTGAATTAATGCTCTGTTTATGATTTTAGGTGATCAAAATTCTGAGATAGCTTGCAACCCAACTTTTCCCAGGAAGTCAGGTAAGTAGAGTATGTGTATGCTTTCGGACCTACATCACAAAACAATAGGTTTATACATGTTTGAATGTTTTCTGTATGTCATGCATCATGTTTTTGGAAAGAATACGAAAATGAATTTACATGTAAAGGCATGGTAAGGCATGAACAAATTGTAATAGACCAGCTATTAAGGGAACTAATCCACCCCTTAACTTATGAAGATGATTTATAACTTTGGAAAAATTGATCCGCTTCCCAATGGAATATAGGATCAGATCAGCTGTTAAGGGAACTAATACGCCCCTTAATTTATGAAGAGGATGTATGACTTTGGAAAAAATGATCAAACTCTCAATGGAACCGATGGATCAGATCAGAGGAAGAACGTGAATGCAACTGAGATGTGAAAGTAGAAATTGCATGACTAGGATTTAAGTTTCAGCATATCATTTCATTATTGCTTTACTTACTTAGCATTAGGCTAATAGATGAGTTTTGTGATGTAGGTGAAGAAGCCTGAGAAGGTGTGTTCTTTGAGCATGTTGAGGACTAGGCTGGTTGGGGGAGCACTTCAATGCCACGGTTTGGTGTTCTGATAAGGCGGTTTAACTATTGTTTATATATGAAGTTTCAGTGGTTAAGTGTTTTGCGGAAGTGTGCAGAGGGTTTTAATAACAGTAGTAGTTTTGATGTTTTTAACAACTTTACGGTTTTCTTGTTCTGAGTATGAAAAACATGATTTGGTTTAGAGGTAGTTGCTTTGCTAGATATTTTTAGAAAGTTGTGGACTTATGATGTTTTGAACGATTTTCAGTAAAATATACAAGCTCTTTTGGTAATCGGAGTTTTTATTTGTTTAGAGTGAAAATGGTTGATATGCTTTTATGTTGAGTGTTGTTATCGATCGGTGGATGTAGTCCACTGGTGGATGTTGAGTATTATTGTCTATCAGTGGATGTAGTCTACTGGTGGATGTGAGCGTAGAAGGGAGTATTAGGTTTTGTCGTTTTGTGACCGGTGGATATGAGTAGTAGACCTTGTCATTTTTTGTGACCGGTGGATGTGAGTAGTAGACCTTATCGTTTTGTGACCGGTGGATGTGAGCATAGAAGTGAGTATTAGGTTTTGTCGTTTTGTTTACCGGTAGATGTAGTCTATCGGTGAATGTCGGGTGTTATTATCTATCGGTGGATGTAGTCTACCGGTAGATGTTGGATGAAGGAGTCGAATGTTACTGTTGAGCGGTGGACGTGAGCGATAGATGTGAGGAGTCGACGTGTAGTTCGACAAATGTGAGTGTTGGACGTGAGCGGTTGACGCGAGAAGTCGACGTGTCGTTTTGACTGACGCGGTTTAACGGTAGAGGTCTTGTTTCTGCTTTCGCTGCTGGCACTGTTTGGTGGTGGGTGTCTCTTATTTTATGTCTATCGCTGAAACTATTCAGCGGTAGAGGTGTCTGTCTTCTTTTGTTCTCTTTTCAACCAACAGTCTTTAATGTTTTAATTAATTAATAAATGTTGTTTTATACAAATGTTTTTCTGCTGCAAGTTTTGACGTTATTTCAAAGTCAAATTTTTACCGTTGAATGAAATTTTAAAGTTTACCCAAAATGTCATGGTTCAGTTCAGTATTCTGTGTAGTGAACCGGGTTCAGAAAACCCAGGGCGTTACAGTATGATATCAGAGACATTCAGTTAAACCGTTCAAAAGATTACTCATCAGTGCCAATCGTTGCATGGAAGTACTTCAACAACTGTAAGTGTTTATGTTAATCTTAGCTATTAGATATTTATGAGAGTAACTAACCTTGTCCAGGAATATAGCAAAATGACTAGACGATCAGGAAGACCAAGAGTACCGAGAGAAATGCCAAATTTTAGAAGCGAGGAGGACCCTAGTGTAATTAGGCAGCTGACAGACTTGGTGCGCCAATAGACAGATTTGGTTCGTCAACAGTCCGATCAGTTGGGAGTATTGTTGAACCAAGAAGTACAAGGAAGTGCCAACTCGAGTTCCAACAGTGAGCATTCAGGAGACCGATTCTGGAGGCTACAGCCGCCCACACTTGATGGAAAATTGTCAAATCCAATTGTTGTTGAGGAGTGGCTTAGGAAGATAGAGAGCATGTTCAGATGTGCCAACATCGGAGAAGGAGACAAAGTCACTCTAGCAACGTTCCATTTAACAGGGGACGCTGAACTTTGGTGGGAAACAATAGAGACCACCACTGATGTTCTGGTTATGTCCTGGTCTCAGTTCAAGGAGGTTTTTTATGAGAAATATTTTAACAGCACAGTCCAGGCCGCAAAGAAGGTAGAGTTTCTGAACTTGAAACAAACGGGGTCTGTGGCTGAGTTCAGTAGACAGTTTGAGTCCTTATCCAGGTTTTCTGGACATCTTGTCCACAGGAATGAGGATAAGGTGTTCCAATTTATGCAAGGACTGAAGCCTGAAATTTACAGAGGAGTAAAATTTTGTGGTATAAAGGGTTTGTCCTTCAGTGAAGTTGTGCCCACGGCGTTGGAGGTGGAAGAAGCGGAGATGAAGTGTGCTGGGCCAAAGAAAGCCCCACGAAAGTTTATCCAGCCACACCAGCAGAGAGGAATGAAGATGCCAAGTGAAGGCCAAAATAACCAGGGAACAGAAAAGAAGGTGCAGGACACCAGGAAGTTTCCCCAGTGCCAAAAGTGTTTGAAAGGTTACCTTGTAACGACCCCTTTTTCCCAGCGAGATATTATATGCTCTGGGGATTGGGCTGTAGCCCAATATCCTCCCCTCACGGCTTTGTTTAGCGAGGACTTCCCAGTTAGTCACCCAACCTGGTACTACTCTCACCGAAGCACTTTTAACTTCGGAGTTCTTATGGGATCTGTTGCCAATTGTTCTCCAAAACGCGTCTTGCAATCTTGGGAGGTTCTCTTTACATATGTTTCATTTCCACATACTTCCCCAAGCGATGTGGGATTGTGATGACCCCCTTTTTACGACCCGTCACCTTCCGGTTCACCCGCGCGGACGTACCGTCATCCGGGTTCTGGTTCGTGCAGCCATCGTACACATACTTACACATCCGGGTCATCATAATCACCCCCCCTCGGGGGCCCAACGTCCTCGTTGGCCACATTTCCGGTTGGGTACAGGCTTTGATACCATTTGTAACGACCCCTTTTCCCAGCAAGATATTATCCGCTCTGGGGATTGGGCCGTATCCCAATATCCTCCCTCACGGCTTTGTTTGGCGAGGACTTCCCAGTTGGTCACCAACCCTGGTACCACTCTCACCGAAGCACTTTTAATTTCGGAGTTCTTATGGGATCCATTGCCAATTGTGCTCCAAAACGCGTCTTGCAATCTTGGGAGGGTCTCTTTACATATGTTTCATTTCCACATACTTCCCCAAGCGATGTGGGATTGTGACGACCCCTTTTTTACGACCCGTCACCTTTCGGTTCACCCGCGCGGACGTACCGCCATCCGGGTTTCGGTTCGTGCAGCTATCGTACACATACTTACACATCCGGGTCATCACACACCTAGGCGAGTGCAGGTTTGGAACGAGAAAGTATTTCAACTGTGAGGAAGTTGGACACACATACAGGGATTGCCCGAATCCAAGAATCACCCGATGCTTCAACTGTAACAAAGTTGGCCATATTAATAGAGACTGTCCAGCTCTGAAGAGTGGCCCTGCTATGATAAAGCCGAAGATATTCTCCATGTTGGAGTCAGGCGATGAGGAACAACCCACTGTAGTGTCAGGTACCATTTTGATCAACTCTATACCTGCTTTTACTTTAATAGATTCTGGTGCAACACACTCGTTTTTAGCGTCTGCGTTTGCTGTCAAGTTAAATGTACAGTTTACCCCTACTAAGCATGTATTTAACGTCGCATTACCCTCTGGTGAACACATGCACTCTAACCAAGTGATGTTTGATAGTGTTGTGTTAGTAGGAAACAAGAATTTACCTGCTGATCTCATTATTATGGATATAATGAGATTTGATGTGATCTTAGAAATGGATTGGTTGTTCAAGCATTATGCCATGATTGATTGTAGGACTGGAGTAGTTAGTTTTCAACCCCTTGGTGGTTTGAAGCATACCTTTCAAACCTCGAAGAAGAGTAAGGGAATGTCAGGTTATTACTTCTATCAACGCTAGACCCTTTTCATGCAGAGAGTATTTATGCTTTCTGGCCAACGTTATAGACACACAGTTTGTAGGAAAAGCAAGTCCTCAAAATGTCTTAGTTGTCCAAGACTTTTCAGAAGTATTTTTAGATGACTTTCCTGGCTTGCCGCCAGATAGGGACATTGAGTTTGTTGTAGATGTTTACCCAGGCGCTGAGCCTGTATCTAAGAATCCCTATAGGTTAGCACCTACGGAACTTAAGGAGTTAAAGAAACAGTTGGAGGAACTATTGGATAAAGGGTTTATACGCCCAAGCTTTTCACCGTGGGGTGCACCAGTTCTTTTTGTTAAGAAGAAGGATGGATCAATGCGTATATGCGTTGATTATCGGGAATTGAATAAGTTAACTATCAAGAATAAGTATCCATTGCCAAGGATTGATGATTTATTCGACCAGCTTAAGGGTACACGTGTTTTCTCTAAGATTGACCTAAGGTCCGGTTATTACCAATTGAAAGTCAAATCAGAAGATATTCCTAAGACTGCCTTTCGCACAAGGTATGGACATTATGAGTTTTTGGTTATGTCTTTTGGATTGACAAATACCCCAGCAGCATTCATGGATCTTATGAATAAGGTGTTTCATGAGTATTTGGATAAGTTTATCATAGTATTTATTGATGATATACTAATCTATTCACCTACTAAGGAGGAGCATACAAGACATTTGAACCTGGTATTAGGAGTACTAAGGCAACATCAACTTTATGCTAAGTTTTCCAAGTGTGAGTTTTGGTTAGACAGAGTTCACTTTCTTGGTCACGTGATCTCGGGTGATGGAATATCTGTCGATTCAGCCAAGGTTCAAGCAGTTAAGGAATGGCCCCAACCGAAGAATGTCATTGATATTTAGAGTTTTCTTGGATTAGCAGGATATTACAGGAAATTTATTGAAGGATTCTCGAAGATTGCAACACCCCTCACTCGGTTAACAAGGAAAAATATTAAGTATGCATGGACAGAGGAATGTGAATCCAGTTTCCAGACTTTGAAACAGAAGTTGACCAATGCTCCAATATTAACACTCCCTCTTGAAAATGAAAAGTTCAGCATTTATTGTGACGCCTCCAAAGTTGGACTCGGTTGTGTGTTGATGCAAGATGGAAAAGTAATAGCCTATGCTTCCAGACAGTTGAAGACACACGAGAAGAATTACCTTACACACGACTTAGAATTAGCTGCAGTGGTTTTTACACTAAAGATTTGGAGGCATTACTTGTATGGATAGTCTTGTGAGATATTTTCGGACCATAAAAGTCTGAAGTATATTTTCACACAGAAAGAATTAAATATGAGGCAACGTAGGTGGTTGGAGTATGTCAAGGACTACGATTTTGAGATCAAATACCACCTCGGCAAGGCGAATGTAGTAGCTGATGCTTTGAGTAGAGTGTCAACGTCAGTCTCAGCATTGATTCTTGACATACCGTTAGCCCTAGAGGCAGAGTTTCAAAGATTTAATTTGAAAGCTGTATCCAGTGTGTCAGCTATGATTTCTGCCATATCCTTGAGGCCTACAATTTTGGATAAAATAAAGGAAGTTCAAGCGAATGATGTTGAGTGCAACAAGTATAAGTCATGCATGGATTCTACCGATAAGTCAGATTTCAACTGTTTTGTTGATGGAATTCTCAAGTTTCGGAATAGGTGGTTTATTCCAGCTAATGTTGAACTTAGAAATGAAATTCTTTCGGAGGCGCATTCTTCTAGACTCTCTGTCCATCCTGGAAGTACAAAAATGTATAGAGACCTTAAACAACATTATTGGTGGCCAAATATGAAAAGAAGTGTGGCCGAGTACGTAGGATTGTGTTTAGTTTGCCAACAAGTTAAAGCTAAACATCAGAGGCCTGCAGGAGTATTGCAACCATTACCAGTTCCTGAATGGAAATGGAAACAAATAACGATGGACTTTGTGGTAGGATTGCCTAGGACAGCAAAGGGACATGATGCAATTTGGGTGATAGTAGATCGTCTAACCAAATCCGCCCATTTTCTGCCCATAAAGATAACCTACTCGATGGACCAACTAGCTGAATTGTATGTGCATCAGATTGTTAGATTGCATGGAGTTCCAAGCACTATAGTTTTTGACCGAGACTCTAGATTTACGTCGAAGTTTTGGAAGAGTCTGCATAAGGCTATGGGTACACAGCTCAACTTTAGTACAACTTTTCACCCTTAAACAGATGGACAATCTAAGAGAACTATTCAGACATTAGAAGATATGCTTCGTGCGTGCATATTAGATTTTTAGGGTTCTTGGAGTAAATATTTATCATTGGTGGAGTTTTCTTATAATAACAGTTTTCAGGCAACAATAAGTATGGCATCGTATGAGGCATTGTATGGACGAAAATGCAGATCTCCTTTGTATTGAAACGAAGTTAGTGAAGCGCGATTGATTGGTCTTGATTTTGTGCAGCAAACAGTGGAAAAGATTTCCCTCATCTGACAGAGAATCTTAACAGCTCAAAGCCGACAGAAAAGCTATGCCGATAGGAGACGTAGAGAATTAGAATTTGAAGTTAGTGATGAAGTTTTTCTTAAGGTATCACCATTCAAGGGAGTTGTGAGATTTGGAAAGAGAGGCAAGTTGAACCCCAGATATATTGGACCATTCACCGTCTTGATGAGGATTGGGAAGATAGCTTACCAGTTACAGTTACCAACCTCCATGGAAGGAATCCATAATGTGTTCCATGTTTCTATGTTGAAGAAGTGTATACGGGATCCATCTCAGATTGTGGAACAGCAGAACATTGAAGTTCATCCTACTCTTGCTTATGAGGAGAAACCAGTAAAGATCTTTGACTATGCTGTGAAAGTGTTGCGCAACAAAGAGGTCTCACTGGTGAAAGTTTTATGGCATAACCAGAGCATAGAGGAGACAACTTGGGAGTGCCAACAGGACATGATGAACCAACATCCAGAATTATTCAGGTATTGAATTTTGAGGACAAAATTATTTTAAGGAGGGTAGATTGTAACACCCAGTTCCATTAAACCGATTTTACCTTGTCAACTAATAGTGTACATTTTATGGATGAAATTGGGAGAATTATTGATTAGGTTAATGAGAGACTAAGCAAGGGCATAGGTAAATAGAGATTTATAGTGATAACCTATTTAAGGAAAGAAGTTTTGCGATTAATGCACTGTAGCCGCCACTATTTTCTATACTTCCTCTTTCGGTATTCAGCTCAAGCTCAGCAGAGCTCTCTAGGCGATTTCCTCTCCGATTTTCATTCCTCAACCTAGGTGAATGTTCTTGAGTTTTAGTGGCTAGATAGCAGAGAGAGTACAATGTGTGTTTTGGGAATGCTGTGAATGAGAGTAGGTTCGGGTTTAGGTGATAAACCGAGAATGCACGATTAATAGAGTTCCAAGTTAGCTTCCTTAGGTTTCTGAACGGTTTAGAATGAGTTATAGTGAAGATTGAATTAGCGCTCTGTTTATGATTTTAGGTGAGCAAAATCCCGAGATAGCTTGCAACCCAA
This sequence comes from Begonia masoniana, assembly GCA_022432975.1. Lineage (NCBI taxonomy): Eukaryota > Viridiplantae > Streptophyta > Magnoliopsida > Cucurbitales > Begoniaceae > Begonia > Begonia masoniana. The sequence goes on from CM039502.1 coordinate 77,304,661, forward strand.
CTTTTCCCAGGAAGTCAGGTAAGTAGAGTATGTGTGTGCCTTCGGACCTACATCACAAAACAATAGGTTTATACATGTTTGAATGTTTTCTGTATGTCATACATCATGTTTTTGGAAAGAATACGAAAATGAATTTACATGTAAAGGCATGGTAAGGCATGAACAAATTGTAATAGACTAGCTATTAAGGGAACTAATCCACCCCTTAACTTATGAAGATGATTTATAACTTTGGGAAAATTGATCCGCTTCCCAATGGAATATAGGATCAGATCAGCTGTTAAGGGAACTAATACGCCCCTTAATTTATGAAGAGGATGTATGACTTTGGAAAAATGATCAAACTCCCAATGGAATCGAGGGATCAGATCAGAGGAAGAACGTGAATGCAACTGAGATGTGAAAGTAGAAATTGCATGACTAGGATTTAAGTTTCAGCATATCATTTCATTATTGCTTTACTTACTTAGCATTAGGCTAATAGATGAGTTTTGTGATGTAGGTGAAGAAGCCTGAGAAGGTGTGTTCTCTGAGCATGTTGAGGACTAGGCTGGTTGGGGGAGCACTTCAATGCCATGGTTTGGTGTTCTGATGAGGCGGTTTAACTATTGTCTATATATGAAGTTTCAGTGGTTAAGTGTTTTGCGGAAGTGTGCAGAGGGTTTTAATAACAGTAGTAGTTTTGATGTTTTTAACAACTTTACAGTTTTCTTGTTCTGAGTATGAAAAACATGATTTGGTTTAGAGGTAGTTGCTTTGCTAGATAATTTTTGAAAGTTGTGGACTTATGATGTTTTGAACGATTTTCAGTAAAATGTACAAGCTCTTTTGGTAGTCAGAGTTTTTCTTTGTTTAGAGTTAAAATGGTTGATATGCTGTTATGTTGAGTGTTATTGTCGATCGATGGATGTAGTCCACTGGTGGACGTTGAGTATTATTGTCTATCGGTGGATGTAGTCTACCGGTGGATGTGAGCGTAGAAGGGAGTATTAGGTTTTGTCGTTTTGTGACCGGTGGATGTGAGTAGTAGACCTTGTCGTTTTGTGACCGGTGGATGTGAGTAGTAGACCTTGTCGTTTTGTGACTGGTGGATGTGAGCGTAGAAGTGAGTATTAGGTTTGGTCGTTTTGTTTACCGGTAGATGTAGTCTATCAATAAATGTCGTGTGTTATTATCTATCGGTGGATGTAGTCTACCGATAGATGTTAGATGAAGGAGTCGAATGTTACTGTTTTGAGCGGTGGACGTGAGCGATAGATGTGAGGAGTCGACGAGTAGTTCGGCAAATGTGAGTGGTGGACGTGAGCGGTGGACGCGAGAAGTCGACGTGTCGTTTCGGCTGACGGGGTTTAGCGGTAGAGGTCTTGTTTTTGCTTTCTCCGCTGGCACTGTTTGGCGGTGGGTGTCTATTATTTTATGTCTATCGCTGGAACTATTCAGCGGTAGCGGTGTCTGTCTTCTTTTGTTCTCTTTTCAACCAACAGTCTTTAATGTTTTAATTAATTAATAAATGTTGTTTTATACAAATGTTTTTCTGCTGCAAGTTTTGACGTTATTTCAAAGTCAAATTTTTACTGTTGAATGAAATTTTAAAATTTACCCAAAATGTCATGGTTCAGTTCAGTATTCTGTGTAGCGAACCGGGTTCAGAAAACCCAGGGCGTTACAAAAGCCGCAAAGAATAAGGAAACCAAATCTCACTAAATCGATTGAGAGACACCTCGTGTGATATTTTAGAAAAGTAATGCCAATTACTTAGATATGGATCCCAAAGACTTAGGAAAGTATCCTATAATTAATGTGATCTCAAGGCTTGATATAATCCATCAAATATCTTTCAAATCGGCCTTCCAAAACAAAGTTTTCCAAAAAGTTAAAACCTCTAGATTTTCAACTACTTTCCTTGATCCTCGAGTTTCCTTATTTTAACTTTCACCATTATCTTCTTGATTTCTAATATCTATCAATTCAATAATTTGAATAGATTATTTCTTGATTACTAAGAAACAAACTACCAACTTTGAAATCAATGGAATAAAATATTATTTCTATAAATATTTATTTGCCAAAAAATTAATGTCAACATATTTGCAATATAGTTGCATTTACACCCTAAAACCTCTACTCTACACTATTTTCTCTACTGTCTGGCAAATTTTCTCTATATTAGCGATGTCAATGGATTCTTATTCAAGTAGATAGGTTGATTTAGACGAGACAACAACTTGTGATGTCAATATAGACTAATATTCGTACTTCACACCCATATATAGCGATATTCAGGCATTCAATCACGTGAAGGTAATGAAGAATAAAGGTGCAATCGACCTCGAAAACTCTAAACGATGAGCTTCAAATACTGGTCGACTCAGAGAATAATGATGTGGAAAGCATACCGGTAAGGAAAGAAATTTTGATGAGATTTTATCTAAGAAAAATATAGTTCTTTAAAGGCAATAAGAGAATAAACAATAGAATATGCTTTGAATAATGGTTATGAGATCAAATTCATTAAAAGTGAATAACAACGACTGACGGCAGTGTATGAAGACAGATGTGATTGACGACTGCATGATTCAAAGATGCAAAATTAGCTTACGTTTCAAATAAAGAGTTTCAATTATTCTCACAACTGTTTAAGAAAAATTGAGAATCGATACGCTACTACAAAATGAGTGACAAATCATTATTTGGATAAGTTCAAAAGTCAATCTACGTGAACTTTTTTTCTATTATCGAGACAATGAGGAAAGATTTAAATGTCAATATTACACTAAATTTTGCCAGAATAGCAAGAAACGAAGATCGAAAACTTAATGAAGGGAAGAACGACGAACAATACAAGCTATTATGATTGTACACAAAACAAATACGTAGATCAAATTTGGGTAGCACATTGGGCCTACAAACTCACTTGGTGGGCTATGCTGATAATGAGTCATGTGTATGTGTATGACTACTTGCAAGGTAGGTTTGCTGTAGTGTGATAGACCTATTATCTGTTTGGATGGTTGTCATTTAAAGGGGTCGTGTCTCAGTCAATTACTGACAGCCGTCATCATTGATGACAACGATGAAATATATCTAGTTGATGTTGTCAACGTGGAATCAGAGTGTATGGACTCATGGATGTAGTTTTTGAAATTATTGAATGAAGACCTAAATACTGAATCAGGATATAAATGAACATTTGTTTCAGATCGACAAAAGGTGTAATACATTTCTAATTGTTCTTTCAAATATTAGAGCGTTGTGGTAGTTATATTGTTTTATGTTGACTCTGTTGTTCTTTCAAATATCAGGGGTTGTTGTCTGCTGTGCAGTAGGAATTACCGTCAGCTGAACACCGCTACTACCTCCGGTATATGTACGTAAATTTCAAAAACCAATTTCTGTGTAGAGTATACAGAGATGCATTGTGGAATGCGACTAGGGCAACCACAAATTTTCACTTCAAAAGAGAAATGAGGAACCTACATCAGATTAACTCGGATGCCCATGCATATCTTCAAGTAACAAACTCTAGATAATGGGCTAGTCATGCATTTTTTTCGATCCCCAAGTGTGAACTGAGATTAAATAATGTATGTGAGTCATTCAATGCAGTTTTATACCTGTTAGAGACAAACCGATTCTGACCATGTTCGAGATGATCCGAAAGTGCTTGATAACTAGGATTGTGAAAAAATATGAGAAGCTTCCCTCGTCAACAGACGTCTTGTGTCCCCATTTAAGAAAAAAGCTTGTGAAGCTAGAGCATGCAGCTCAAAATTGGAGTGTTATGTTTGCCGAAGCTACACGATTTGAGGTCAGCAACGACAGCAAACAATATGTTGTCGACATGAATATATGTGTGTGTAACTGTTACAGGTGGGAGCTTATTGAAATCTCATGTGTCCATTTCATTCCCTGCAATCATTTCATAAGATTAGCACTAGAAAATTACGTTTATCAATACTATCACCGATGAATTTATCTGCAGATGTACTCATACTTCATTCATCCGCTTAGTGGCCAACACATGTGGCCGCCCATAGAAAATATGAAAAAAGTCCTTCCGCCCATAAGAAAACGCCAACCTGGTAGGCCGAAGAAGAAAAAAGTGCGAGATGTCGATGAGCCGTCAAGTATAACAATTGCTAAGAAGAGCTCAACGATGTCGTGTGGTATATGTCGACGTCAGGAAGAATAATAGTTACAAAAGTCCTTCAGGCGCTGCTTACGCTTCTGCTTCGCAAGACACATTTATGGGTTTCAACACATTTAACAGGACACAGATACATTTCAACACATTTCACTTATAAATACACTTTAATTATTTTCTAATATAGTTTTTCATTTATGTGTAGGAATCTTTTATACACAGTCAAGGTCTAAATTTGACTATTTAGGGTGTAATTTATCTATTTATTATAACGTGTAATTTATTTATTTATTATAATGAGATAAAGTTGTAAATTTGGACATAATTTTCTTTGTTTTATGACTCTTCCATAGCTAGTTTCAAACAATTTCTGCATATTTAAATTACAATTATATAACCCAAAGCTAGATTCAGATAAACTAAAGTACAACCATAAACTAAAATTACAAACCAAACCTAAAGTTACAAACATAAAGTAAAGTATATAAAATGAAATACAAAACATAAACTAAACTACGGTAAGACATCGTCGTCATCTCACTCCACCCAATCAATGAGGGTTTTCCTCAGCCCTCTGTGGGACTCAACCAGTTCTCTTTGTGTCACAGTGAGCTCCTCGACTCTGCCTACGAGGAATTCAAGTCTCTGCTTCATCCTGTCCCACCTACTAGCCGTGTGGGGGGGACGACAGTCGCGCGGTGGCCTCCTCCATAGGAACATTTGCAGAGGTGGAGGTCCTCTGATCTCCCTTGAACACCCAAGTCTCGTCGACTTCAACTAGGTCAATCTGAATCAAATGAAATCTATCAAATACATCGTCGAGTCTCTGTGCTCTCATCTGCTCTCCAATCGGTAGTTGAATCTGATTTCGCTCGACGATCTTCTGAATCAACGTGTCGTACAACAGATTCTTGTTGCATGTCCGACCAATCTCATGCATGTGACCTCAAATCATGAAGTCAGGGTCGAACATCTTCCCGTTGTACAGCTTCTCCATCACATAGAGATTCGTGCAGCTCACGAGATCTCTATGTTCATCCCGAGGTAGAATGATAGTGGGTTATCAGATTGTGAATAACCCAAGTTCTGACATTCAAATCTCTGGATCTTGGCTTCATGAACCTGCGATGTTGGGATTACAATGAATTTCCTTAAGAAACTCCAGTCCCCCAGCCGATCTGAAAAAATCACAATCTCGGGAAGCATGGTAGTATCTCTCCACCTCAATCCCTTCTCCGGTAAACCCGAGCAATTCATTAACCATCTCTGGAGGTATAACAATCTCTATGCCAAGGATGTACGTCTTCAAACATTCTGCCCTCCCGATAGAGGTTAAGTTCGCATAAAACAAGTGAACAATTCTATCGCAGCTATCGCCCTCAATCCATACACCCCGTGTAGGGCGATTCTATCGAATATCTTCTTGATCGCCAATGACTCTCAACCTCAAAATTAGGGCTGAGAACAGGGCACCGCCCCGTATCGAGGTCATTTCAGGACAAGAACCCCCATTCTCAAAATTAGGGCACAGAACGGGGGGTCCCCGCTCCGAAAAGACCCCCCGTTCTTAAACATAATGCTTGAAGACAGGGCTCCGATCCGGGGCAAGGACCCCTCGTTCCCGACCACCCTTTAAAACGAGGAGGAAGGAAACAGAAGGTTGTTAAGGGGCGAGGACTCCCCGTTCCCGAGAACCCCTTAAAATTAAGGTGCAAGGAATGTGAGGCCGTTCTGGGGCGGGGATCCCCGTTCTCCAATTACGTGCGGTGCAAGTTGAACGTGAGGTCTCACCACATCGACCCTCTGAACCAATATGTCCAGTGTCACGTAAGCACCGGACAGAACGGGTGTGATCGGCCTCCTGCTAGGATTTTATTTGTTACATTTTGAATAGTTTAAAGTTTTAGTTATTAAAATTTTTTGTTTTAACCGTATCGTTTGGAGTTCAAGAGTTAGGTTTTGTACGAAACTCTAAAAAATTAGTCTTTACAACAAAAAATTAGTCTTTACAACGCCACGTTTTTCCCCATGGAAGAGTAGGACAAAAGTGAAGCTATCGTGGCTTTGGGTAGGGAAACCAGAGAAGCAGACACTGGCTGGGTGGCTAATTGAACCAAAGTCGGTCAGTTTTTCTGGGTTCCAGTTTGCTAAAAGTGTTTTTCTTTAATGGGTTTCTTGGCACTTGTCTCTCCTCTCTCTCTCTCTCTGTATTTCTTCCTTGTATAAATGGCGCTGGTGTCCTACCACTTAAACAGGTTCAACTCCAAAGTAATCGTAGAATCCGAGGCTAGACATGTCGACTGCCGGTCAAGTTATCAAGTGTAAAGGTCTGCAAGTTTTCACTCTCATTTTCGATCGTCTGTTTTCTGTCTTCCGCTTCTGGTTTTTTGGGCGGGGTAAAACCTTTTAACGAATGATATATCATTTTAGATTACGCCCTCGATCGAAAAGCAGAGTTTCTCTGTTACTAAAAGCTGTTAAGAACGATCCTCTTTTAGATTCTCACATGTAGACCAAGTGTATGATCATATGTCTGTCTGACATTTCCTGTGCCCAGTTGCTGGTTCTTGCTAAGATTCCGATCATGTCACCTGTTAGAGCAAATTCTTAACTTTTTTCTTGTTGTTGGTTAGCTGCTGTTGCATGGGAGGCTGGAAAGCCACTTGTAATTGAAGAAGTTGAGGTGGCACCACCACAAGCAAACGAAGTTCGTTTGAAGATTCTCTTCACTTCCCTTTGCCATACTGATGTTTACTTCTGGGAAGCCAAGGTAATCCTTCAAACATGGCTAGTTAAGCTTACAGCTCCCTTTTCGTGACATGAGCATCATGTGAAGATTTGTTTCGGACATCAATAAATTAAGTTTCTTGAAGTCATCAAATATAATTTGTTTTTCGATCACTTCATGCTGACTGTTTTAGATTGTATAAAAGAATTCACATACAGATTATCTCCCTAAGATTGGGCATGGCCATCTGAATGGGGTGATTTCTTTCTTATTTCAGGGCCAAAACCCATTGTTTCCTCGCATATTCGGCCATGAAGCTGGGGGGTATGTTTATATTTCACAACAATCTATCAAATTAAAGTTTAAATTATGTTACTATTGTCAAACGAAATCAATGAACGAGACCTTAACTCAGTTACTTGTATTTGAGACTGATGTATTTTTATTTTTGCTAATATTAGAATTGTGGAAAGCGTTGGAGATGGTGTGACTGATCTCGCACCTGGGGATCACGTGCTCCCAGTGTTCACTGGAGAGTGCAAAGAATGCCGCCATTGTCAGTCGGAGGAGAGCAACATGTGCGACCTTCTTCGAATCAACACTGACCGAGGAGTGATGCTCAATGATGGCAAGACGAGATTCTCGATCAATGGACAGCCAATTTACCACTTTGTTGGAACCTCTACATTTAGTGAATATACTGTTGTTCATGTTGGCTGTGTTGCTAAAATCAACCCGTTAGCTCCGCTCGATAAAGTCTGCATTCTTAGCTGCGGAATTTCAACAGGTTTGATAGAAGACATTAACGAGAAAATTACGAAGTAGACGGATCTCAAGCAACTTAATTTATTGAGTGAAGGCTGATTTAATCACGTACATAGAATGACCAAGTGTTAGATGGCAGGTCTTGGTGCAACTTTGAATGTTGCAAAACCCAAAAAAGGTTCCTCCGTTGCTGTTTTTGGATTAGGCGCTGTTGGATTAGCGGTGAGTTTTCATCTTATATATGCATAGAATTTCATTCAATTGTTAAGAAATGATCCTAATTTTTTAGTTTTTAAGCTAAAAAAAATGGAATTTTTAGGCTGCTGAAGGTGCGAGAATAGCAGGGGCGGCAAGAATCATCGGCAGTCGATTTGAATACCAGTCGATTCGAAGAAGGTAATTCCACGTACACACTCACATATCTATTCTAGACTCTTAACACTGATTGATGATCATTTGAATTAACATTCTCATTGACAGCAAAGAAGTTCGGTGTTAATGAGTTTGTGAATCCGAAGAATCATGACAAACCCGTTCAACAGGTTTGTTCGAATCTCGACTATTGAAAAACTAAGACCAAATGGACACATTCTTTTTCTAGTTTATAATGTGTAGATTTTGAGATGTAATTGAACTCATTAATTTGTATGAACTCAGGTGATAGCTGAGATGACAGATGGAGGAGTTGATCGGAGCATTGAGTGCACCGGAAGCATCCAGGCTATGATCTCGGCCTTCGAATGCGTCCACGATGTAAATATCCAATCGGAGTTCATATTGGTTTTAATCTTTTTTCTGGCATTGTTTTAAGACTAATCCATAGGGGTGAACTGTCAGGGATGGGGATTGGCCGTGCTGGTTGGCGTGCCGAACAAAGACGATGCTTTTAGAACTCACCCGATGAATTTGTTGAACGAGAGGACTCTCAAGGGGACCTTCTTCGGCAACTACAAACCCCGGTCGGATATTCCTCGAGTCGTCGAAAAGTACTTGAACAAGGTAAAGCTTGGATTTATGACTAGATTTCCAAGAGATAGGTGTGATTGGTTGATGGTTTTTGCAGGAGCTGGAATTGGAGAAATTTATCACTCATTCAGTCTCGTTAGCGGACATTAACAAAGCATTTGAATACATGTCGACTGGGGAGGCTATTCGTTGCATTATCAGAATGGAAAACTAGAATGAACTGACTCGATAATAAATCAGACACCCGGCTCGGTTTGAGGTTTCTATGGCAATTTGTTATCAAGTAGTTCATCTTACCCACGATGCCACTTATCAGTCCGATGCAATGCCCGTATGCGGGCCTCAAATCCCAGCCCTTTGTTTTTGTTGTTGCAAATAAATTTAATTCAAGTATCTATATAAGATGAAGTTGAATTATGATAAATTGCAAGGATATGCTCTCCAATATTATCTGTTTTGGACTTGATTGCAGATGACTTTATTTCAGTCTCAATGGTATAAATTCAATGACCAAAGCTAACAGAATAAGTATACTTATTTTCATAAAATATAATCACTCTTGACAGGAAGAAAGGGAGGAGGATACGATCCTCTGCTTCAAACCTCCATGCCTGAAAAGCTCAGAGGGTATGACCCGGAGAAGGAAACACCAGAACATTCACCAGTCTTCAACTCTACCATGGACCTCCTCTCGTCGTCTGCGAGTTCAGGCATTGGGGTTTCATGGAAGGTCCTTTCAAGTCCCACGACCTGACTTCACAGATCTAGTTCTTTGGCATCGCCATTTTTCATGGCGGGAATTCGTTGCCGTAAATACTGAACTTGATACAAAAACCAAACGTTCCACTGACTAAAACTCGACATTTCATATATATGCGATCAGACACTCATGTTTTTTTTTCTTATCTCTTTCATAAATTCGTTAAACAGATGTATTAGAAACCTCAATATGGGACCAAGTGATTACTAAGTCCAGGGGAGGGAGGCTGGAAAAGGAGCCTCCCCACAATATCTAAACAGACCTTTAATCTCTGGGCAGCCATTGGGATAGGGTATAGACCGATGGAAAGGGTCTCGGCCAAGTTTTTTGCGACGAAGTGAACCTCGGCATCCGTATGGATCTTCTTGGAACTGAGCTCGAGCCAATGCTTCACCTTTCAGAGCTGCTGCTGTTGAAGTTGAGGAGGCTGGCGTGCCTGCAAAGAAGAACCTTGATTCGGGAAAGCCAATGGCAGAACGATGAAGCCCGGCAAATCTCTCCTCCTTAAAATCGTAACTTACTACCTAATGACCAGAAAATTGCAGTAATTGATGCAAATGTTAGTCATAAATGTTTTAAACAAATTCTCAAGATCAGAGAGCAAAAACATGTCTCTAACAAAGCCCCTGCTCACTGTTAGAGGAAACTTAGGAAAAATGATATCTTCTGTGCATAACTCAGTACAAAACAAAGTAAATCTGCACTAGTAAGCCAAGTTTATGCAATCTGATGAAGGCATTTTCCGTCCTATTTGACACCTTTCGTCTGCTTACGTATTTAACCTCTTTTAAAATAAAAATAACTTCAAAGAAAAATGGACAAAAAAGTCTACATTACGTTTGTCCAGATTCATAGATGTATTCATCAAGATATTCAACTATCAAATTTATAAAAAATCTGAACCAAAAGAGAGAACACCCACAAAGAGTTTTACTCACTGTTATATTTCGAGGATATGCACCAGTGAGCTCCCGGAACCGACACACACTAAATAGAAGATTTTCAAAGCTATCCCTTGCATGCTCTTCTGTAAGTGCTCTTGATCTCACAAGTTCTTCCTTCCCTAAGCACGCCATTGGCAAAACACAAGGAGAGACGATTATTTCAGTTCGGTGCATTTTTTGTGAAAACAATGTCAAGACTCTTTTTTTCGCGCTTGAAACAATAATCACACAGTAATCTGCGACCCATTTTCTCTGTATCTACTGCATCAAAAAACAAGCTTTGAACAAGAACTTTTGAAATCACTGCCGCTTTGTTAAAATAAATAGCTCCCACAAAGGCAAAATGGATCATAAATATATGATAAACTTAGAAGAACATAAATATAAATCTTTCTCTATAATCCAGATTCATAAGCTTAATTATATATTGGAGAAAAAGATGGCAAGTTTTATCTTCATTTTATACCCATTATTAAACAACTATGATGTAAGAAAAGCAAGAAACTCACCAAACCATCCTTTTGATTCAGCAACAGCCCAATAACTCTGAGCCTCACTGCGAGGACCAGCATCCTTCTGGTCTCTCCCCCACTAAACAGAAGCAAAGCAGTATCGTCCTTGGCTGCAATTTTAATTCCTTCTTTTATATGTGTAATGAAAGTTGCTGCTTGGCCTGGATGCTTCTGGTAAGACTCCAAAAACCAAGAATCCTCTTTATCAACTTTTCCACAACCACTACTCGTGTAAACTGAGTGCCCAGCGACCATTACAAGATTCTGAAGCTTGGGAAAGGGATAGCTATCTGAATCCACATTGGATATTCGATAATTGCTCATAATTCGATAGTTTCTCTCATAAGTGGACAGGACCACGAGAATGGTGAGCACGAGTGACAAAGAAATAAAGAAGCTTATAACAGGATGGAGTTTATAGGAGTGGTAAAGACGATTTGCCAAAGATTTGAGCATTCTGACGAGTTTAAAGGGGGAGTTCCGTGGCTTTCTAACTTTCCTAACAGTGCCTGATTCTAAATCAAAATCCACTTTCGGGTGGGCAATGAAAGACGTTGAACTCCCAAACCCAAAAGGCAAATCGCTCATGATAGTTCCAGTCAAACATACCCAGGTAGCAAATTAATGAAATAACGGAATAGGATCTCAGATTCTGAGAGACTGAAGAATCTCAGGAGATCACAAAAAAAAAAAAAGTTGAAAAAAACTTACAGCGAAGGAGAAAGAAAGAACTTAAAACTTGGGGAGAGCTACAGAAAGGGATCGGAAAAACTTCTTTCAGAGACAGCGGGAAGAATCAAGGCGGAGAGAGGAAAGAACCGACATGCGTTGACGGAGATCCCTTTTCCTGGGTTTCCGTTAACCCCATAGAAATTTGCTCAACACACCATGAGAGTGGTGGGCCCAGGAGGCGTCGTCGAAAATGGAATTGAAGGAATAGGCCCGAGAACAATAAAAGCGAGAGAGAGGATAGTTGACAATTGACATTGTGGCTTTATTTTCGCTGGGTAGGCCGCAGCGGGGCCATTGAATATCACGATGACAGTCTCCTTCATTAAAATACTTTGAAATATTCTTTTCACTTCCTGATCTCTTAGAGTAAGAGCCCAAATACGGAATACGAAATAACATGATCTGGTCACACTTTCTTCATTTTAGTGTGTCAATGACTTAGAGTAAATAACAAAGACTCTGTTCAAAGCTACTGCTCCGGCGATAAAAAACCAATTTTGAAGCTTTTGGGAGGAACCCAATAAATTTGACATGGCGGTGATGTGATTTCCGGACGTAAATGGGAGAGGGTCTCTTTTTACCCCAAGAATGTAAAACAGAAAACTAAGAAGACGACCTATCAGTCAAAGCGCTATGACTCCAGGCGGCATGCTCTTCCAGCGCGCTTGGTTGCAAGTCCTTTCTATTAGCATATACAATTAGGGTTTAGCTTAATTCTAAGTATTTCAGTCCTTTTGTAACTACTGCCTTTTCATTCTTCATCATTACACTTTTATCAATATTTGTACACTGCATTACTGTTTTTCAAATATACAGAAAACTCTTTTTCATTTGCCGCCATAGCTTCCTCCTTCTCTTCATCTTCATCTTCTTCTTGTTTCCTGGTTTGAGAATCAACAGACTGTAAACTCAATGTGGTATCAGAGCCTGATAGTGGCCTCCTCCAGTTCGACTATTCCCTCCTCCCCCATTCCCTCTCCTACTGTTTCAAACTCTTCTCATCTGCCTCCCTTACCCACAGTCAACCAAACCCTCACAGTCAAGCTCAATAACTCGAATTACCTGGTTTGGAAGGCGCAGCTCCTCAATGTCGTCATTGCGAACGGCATTGAACATCTCCTGGACCCCTTTTCTCCCTCACCTCCCAAATTCCTGGATACAACCTCCACTCAAATCAACCCAGAATACACCCTCTGGCAGCGATACAACAAATCGTTATGAGTTGGATTTTTGCTTCCCTGTCCGAGGACCTCCTTCCTCATATCGTTGCCTTTTCCACCGCCAGTGAAGTCTGGTCAAACCTGGAACGGCTTTTTGCTTCCTTCTCCTTGGCCCGAATCACGGATCTTCGAAGCCGTTTGCACTCTCTCTCCAAAGACGGTCTCTCGACCTCCAGCTACTCCCAAAAATTCAATGCCCTGTGCAATACTCTTGCGGCAGTCGGCGAGCCAATCAGCTACAAGGACAAAATCATCTACTTCCTCAACGGTCTGGGCAGCGAGTACAATGCGTTCGTGACCTCGGTCACCAACCGCGCCGATGAACCTCCGCTGGAAGAAGTTCAGAGCCAGCTCCAAAGTTTTGATTTCCGCCTGGAAAAACAAAACTTTGTCATCGCCATTCCGACGCCGGCCCAGATGCAGGCGAACTTCGTCTCTCAGCATCCCTATTGGCCGTCGTGGAACTCTCGCCCGACTTCCTCTGTTCGTCCCTCATTCTCGCCTGCCCCATTTTCGCGTGGACCAGAGTTCCCTCAGCAGGCCGGGCACTGGCGACCAAATCGGGCCTCGCAGCAAAACCGGATCCGCTGCCAGATTTGCAACAAACTGGGCCACTCAGCCTGCACTGTTACCAGCTCCCTTCTGCAGCCTAACACGCTTACTCCCCAGCCCAAGCCCAAGCTCTTTTTACTTACTCTCTACCAGACTCAAGCCCAGCCCAGCCCCATTACCATCCCTCTCATACCCGCCCAGAAGCCTTCCCCTCTACCTCACCCGACCCGGCCCGCCCATTTCCTTCGCCCGTTTTCTCCCTTGCTCCCTGCCTGAGTTCTCCCGGCCTCCTCCCTACCCCTGCCCTGTCGCCGGCCACCCCCTGGATTCTCGACTCCGGCGCTACCCATCATTTCACGTCGGATTTTCATCCTCTCAACCGTCCTCAGCATCTCTCTCCTCTCCGTCGCAAGTAGCCACTGCCGAAGGTACTTTTCTCCCTCTTTCTAAATTCGGTTCTGCTACTCTTCCGGCACCTGGCCGATCTCTCAAATTGCAGCATGTCTTTCACTCTCCTCATCAATCTCACAATCTCTTAAGTGTCTCTAAGCTATGTCAAGATAACTCTGTATTTGTTGAGTTTCACCCAACTTCCTTTTTTGTCAAGGATCAAATTTCGCATCAGACGCTGCTCCATGGCCGTCTCAGTAATGGTCTTTATCATACTCCATCAGTCGCCCCTGTTTTGCTGCTCCAGGCTCGGTCTCCTCCTATCGTGCCTCACCTGGAGAACTTTTAGCATCACCAATTGGGGCATCCATCCTCCTCGGTGATGCAACAGGTTCTTCAAACCTGTAATGTGCATGTAAAATCCCACTCACCCCCTTTTTGTACCTCCTGCCAAATGAGCAAGAGCCACCAACTTCCTTTCTCACTCTCTCAATCTCGTGCACAATTTCCTTTTGACATTGTACATTCGGATCTTTGGGGTGTAACAATATAAGGTTTGTAATTCAAATTGGAAATTCCCAAATTCAATTCAAATTTTGATTCCAAGCAATCTGTAACCTAATTTTTGGATAAAAATCAGATTAAAATCAAGGTAAATTAGATGAACCTAACCCGAAAAATCAACCAAATACAGAAGAGGTTTTGATTTGAGGTTCAACAAACCCGAATTGAAATCGAATTTTCAGAGAACCAGTCGGATTCTTCTCTGAAAATCCGACGTTTAATTTGTTTGTATGTGGTCTAAAAGACGTCCAGATACAAAGAAGAGATCAAACTGGAAATTTCAAAAAAATCCGAGCTAGAGGATTTGTAGCTCGAAAAATTCGATCGGTACTCGGATTTCACGGAGGGTGCGGAGCCAATCCTCCCTTATAAATAGAACCTTCGAGGAGGAGGAAACTCACACCAAAGTTCTCCTCTCCCTCTCGAGTTCTCCAGAAGAAGAAAAGAACTCTTACCTCTTCGGTCACCGGTGACAATCTGAGGAGGTAGCGAGTTCCGACCACCACTCAGCTCCGACGAAGCTCCCTCTCTGGCAGCCGAGCTCTCCGTCGACGACCCATCGGAGTAAGACTCTTTCTCTCTCTCTGTTTTCCCCCTCGTCGCTCTCGGTTTCTCACTCTCCCTCGCTAATGCTCTCTCTCTCACTCTCTGCAGAAGTCGTGAGGAAGAAAGCCACTGGTTCAGTTTTAAAGAAAAATTGAACTGGTTCACTTAAGTTGAACCGAACCGGACCAACAGTGAACCGACCCGACCCGATACTATTCACCTAACCCAAACCAGACCCGACCCGACCCGATTTTCGACCCGTTTCTAACCGAACTGATCGAAAATTTAACCGGTAAGAATTTCAGCCCAAATTCTTTTAAAGTTGGATTAAATTAAGTTGGATTTTAATTTTTATATTCGAATTAGGCAGAAAATATTTTGGAACCGTCCGATTCGATCCAAATTGACTCAACCGACCCGGTCCGACCCGATAACACAACGTAAGAAAATTTTGCTCAATTTACTTTGGAAATTGGAATTATTAAGTAGGATATTAATATCAAAGATTTTAATTGAGCAGGATATTGTTCTGGAAATTTTAGAAAATCCCGATAAACTCATATTGCTCGGAATCCAAGTAAGTAAAACACAAAGTTTTGGCTACAGCTCTACATCGCAAGATATATATTATTATTTTATAATTATTTTATTTTTTTAGTCACACGTTTTCATTGATTGAGCACGTATGTTAGAATATCGACATAGAATAATTTAAAAGATAAAATGGATAGGTTATTTGCATGTGTATGAAAAAGTAAAAGGGAATTGACGGAAAATGTGATAGCAAAAGCCTGAACGACAGTGAGATGGTGAGCTTGAGCATATGTTTTAACGTGATAGCAAAAGCCTGAACGTCAGTGAGATGGTGAGCTTGATCGTTAAAATTAAAAGTAAAAGATGACGAAGCCTGAACGACAATGAGATGGCTAAGTCTTAGTATGCAACTATTAACAGGATTCGGTAAAAGTAAAAGTTTTGCACGTATTTCCACTTACTGAGTTTTTCTCACCGTTTTGTTTTAACTTGTGATGTAGGTGAGTTTTTAT
This sequence comes from Begonia masoniana, assembly GCA_022432975.1. Taxonomy (NCBI): domain Eukaryota; kingdom Viridiplantae; phylum Streptophyta; class Magnoliopsida; order Cucurbitales; family Begoniaceae; genus Begonia; species Begonia masoniana. The sequence goes on from CM039502.1 coordinate 77,320,530, forward strand.
CTGAGGAAGAAATTGCTGCAATTGAGAACCCTCCAGTGGCAAGCGAGCATACAGAAGAAGAAGAGATTGTTGAATTCTAAGAAAGTGATTTAAATTAAGTATGTTTTAGTTTTCAAACGATATTTAAAGCTTTATTTTAATTTAAGACTTGAAATAATTATGTTGAGTTTTTATTAAATAAAGTTTCATTAAAGGTTTTAAATTATGCGATGGTTTCAAGATTTTAATAAATTAATTTATCAAGTTTCCGCGATATTTAAGTTTTCAATTAATATGTTTTAAAATTTAAAATTTCGATTTAACGCTCGATTTCAAAAATCAATTTGGGGAAAATTTTACGGTTTTCAAAATTAGGGTTTCAAATTGGGGATTTTTAAATTGGGGCATTACAATTTGGTATCAGAGAAACAAGGTTTATAAAACGATTCTGTAAACTACTCTGTATGCTCACGTGCACCTGGAAGATTGTTAATCAGCAAGTAAGTCGGTATTAAATTTTATATTTTGATAAAAGTATGTTAGGTAATATCGTAGTACATTTCAAAAATAAATATATAAGATAGATTTTCTTAAGATAAGATTATTGTGATGTAGACTATGGCCAATCGTAGAGGAGATAGAAATAATCGGGATGCTTTGCTCGATCGAATGATGGACATGATCGAGATGCAAGAAAGGCAAAATGAACAACTGTCGCAAGCAGCTAATGCGACAGCTCAGGCAGTCACTGCCGCGGCTCAGGCAGCAAATATGCAGGCCCAAGTTCCTAATAGGCCTCGGCATGCAGATATGGATTTTGACAGATTTCGACGATTGGACCCTCCAAATTTTTATGGCAATTTAGCTGATATGACAGCAGCGGGTGATTGGATAAGGACCATTGAGAAAATATTTGAGCATCCCAAGATTGCTGAGGAAGAGAAAGTTATTTGTGCATCTTCTATGTTTCGGATGGATGCACGTTATTGGTGGGACTCCGTGAAAGCGATGCATACGGTTGCTACCATGACCTGGGAGAAATTCAAAGAGTTATTCAACGAGAAGTATTTCACGGACTCAATGATGGATGCCAAAGCTGAGGAATTTATGGCTCTCAAGCAGACTGGAGGTGTTATGGAGTATCTACACAAATTTGAGCAATTGTCTCGTTATGTCCCTCACATTGCTGGCAACAAGACTATGAAGGTGAAACGGTTCATTCAAGGACTAAGGGCGGAGATACTCAAGGACATCCGGCTCATTACTTCAAAGAACTCTTCATTCGCATTTGCGGTGGAGAAATCACTGGCTGCAGAGCAAGGAGAGAAAGATATTATCAAGGCCCAGGATTTGCGAAGGAGATACAGCCATGCGACTCAAGCTGTACGAAGTAGAATTCCACCACAACAAACAACTGGATTTAAGCGAACTATGAACAGTGGACCTGCTGGAGGACCTTCTAAGTCTGCTGGAGGACCTTCCAAGTTTGTGAAGAAGGAACCTACATCGACTAATGCACTTGTATGTCCCTCTTGCAAGAAGCCAAATTTTGGAGAGTGTCGCGTGCAGGCCAACACGTGTTTTAAATGCGGTCAACCCGGACATTATATCAGTAATTGCCCAAAGAATGCCCGGGAGCAACCCAAGACAACTGCAAGAGTATTTGCCATGACTAAAGATGAAGCTGAAGGAAGTGCATCTGTGGTGACAGGTTCGATATTTATTTCTGGCATTTCTTATAGCATATTAATTGATTCTGGAGCTACGCATTCATTTATATCCCTTGAGCATGCTAAGAAGTTTGATATTAAGGTAGAGTCTCTAGAACATAATATGGGAGTAGCTACACCTTCGGGCAAAGTTATGTTTACCGATTCTATTATTAGAAGGTGCGAAGTGTGTATTGGAAAAAATCAACTAGAAGTTGATTTAATTATCTTGGCAATGTACGATTACGACGTTATTCTTGGAATGGATTGGCTTACCAATCACTATGCAACTATTGATTGTCGCAAGAAGATGATAAATTTCCAACTGCCTGAAAAAAAGTCGTTTCTTTCTATGGGGATTCTAAAGGTTCAAGAGTTCCAGTAATATCTGCTATGCGAGCTCGAAGCTTATTAAATTCTGGATGCGTTGGAATTCTAGCCAGCGTTATATGTACTGAACCTAGCGGAGCAACGACATTGGATATGGTGCCAATTGTTAATGAATTTCCTGATGTCTTTCCCGATGACCTGACTATGTTACCACCTGCGAGAGATGTGGAATTCGGTATTGACCTGCTACCTGGAACAAAGCCGATTTCTAAAGCTCCTTATAGAATGGCACCAAGCGAATTAAAGACTCAACTTGACGATCTGCTGGAGAAAGGATTTATCCAACCAAGTTTCTCACCCTGGGGAGCTCCGGTTTTATTTGTGAAGAAAAAGGATGGATCAATGAGAATGTGTATCTACTACAGAGAGCTCAACAAAGTCACTATCAAGAACAAATATCCACTGCCGAGAATCGATGATTTATTTGATCAGTTGAAGGGAGCATCAGTTTTCTCGAAAGTTGATATAAGGTCTGGATATCATCAGCTGAGAATTAAGGAGGATGACGTGTTCAAGATGGCGTTTCGTACCAGATATGGCCACTTTGAATTCCGAGTCATGCCGTTTGGATTAAGTAATGTACCAGCCGCATTTATGGATCTTATGAATCGGACATTCAAGACATTTTTGGATGATTTTGTTATAGTCTTTATTGACGATATTCTTATTTACTCGAAGAGCAAGGAGGAGCATGAAGAACATTTAAGGATTATTCTATCTACCTTAAGGCGTGAGAAGTTATATGCAAAGTTCTCCAAGTGTGAATTTTGGATGGAGAAGGTGACTTTTCTTGGTCACATTATTTCGAAGGAGGGCGTAGCAGTGGACCCAGCAAAGATTGAAGCTATGAGTAAATGGCCTCAACCAAAGAATGCATCCGAAATAAGAAGTTTTCTTGGTCTTGCGGGATATTATCAGAGATTCGTAGAAGGTTTTTCAACCTTAGCCAACCCGCTTACGAAGCTAACAAGGAAAGGTGTGAAGTATTTATGGACTGATGAGTGCGAGCAAAGTTTTCAGGAGCTGAAGAAAATGTTAGTCTCAGCACCCATACTAACTATCCCATCTGGATCAGGAAAATTTGTGGTTTATAGTGATGCTTCGAAGTATGGTTTGGGATGTGTCCTTATGCAAGAAGGAAAAGTAGTCGTTTATGCCTTGAGACAGTTGAAAGAACACGAGAAAGAACTACCCAACTCATGATTTGGAGCTTGCAGCGGTAGTTCGTGCACTAAAGATCTGGAGACATTATCTTTATGGAGAAAGGTGCGAGATTTATACGGATCACAAGAGCCTGAAATACTTTCTAACCCAGAAGGATCTGAATATGAGACAACGCAGATGGTTGGAGCTAGTAAAGGATTATGACTGCGAAATAATTTATCACCCTGGCAAAGCCAATGTTGTAGCTGATGCTTTGAGTAGAAGAACATCATCTCAAATTTCTTTATTGCGACTGATTCCAGAACAGTTAACCGAGGAGATGCATAGATCTAACATCGAAGTTGTGCCGTTTGGGCTACTTGAGAGATTGTCTGCTATGACACTTCAGCCAAGTTTGCTTGAGCAGATAAAGGAGAAACAACGGGGAGATACTTATATTTGCAAAGTTAAAAGTGATCTGGAAGCAGGAAAAATTTCTGAGTTTTCTATATCTGATGGTGGGATTATCCAGTTTAAAAAGAGATGGTGTATACTAGATGATGCGGAATTAAAAGAGGCTATATTAAAGGAAGCACATTCAACCCCTTACTCGGTACATCCTGGTTCAACAAAAATGTACCGAGATTTAAAGCAACATTATTGGTGGCGTGGGATGAAAGTGGATGTAGCCAAATTTGTGGAGAAGTGTCTTACTTGTCAGCAAGTCAAGGCGGAGCATCAACGACCTGCTGGTACATTGCAACCACTTATGGTGCCTCAATGGAAGTGGGAGCATATTACTATGGACTTTGTAGTATGACTTCCTAAGACGTTTAAGGGTCACGACTCCATTTGGGTGATAGTAGATCGATTGACCAAATTAGCACACTTTCTTCCTGTTAAGACTACTTATACCATGGATCAGTATGCTCAGCTTTATGTTAAGGAGATTATCAGATTGCATGGTACGCCTGTTTCCATCGTGTCTGATCGAGATCCTCGCTTTACTTCAAAATTTTGGAAAAGTATGCAGAAGGCTATGGGTACTCAGTTGAACTTCAGTACAGCTTTCCACCCTCAAACAGATGGTCAATTGGAAAGGACGATTCAAACCCTAGAGGATATGTTACGGGCGTGTACTATCGACTTTCAAGGAAATTGGAGTAAGAATTTGCCATTGGTGGAGTTCGTCTACAACAACAGTTACCAAGCTTCGATTGGGATGGCACCTTATGAAGCTCTATATGGTAGAAAATGCAAATCTCCAGTGCATTGGGATGAAGTGGGTGAAGGAGTACTTGTTGGGCCAGATATTTTGAGGCAGACCGCTGAGATTGTTACATTAATCCGGAAGAGAATTCTGACGGCTCAGAGTAGACAGAAAAGTTATGCTGATTGGAGAAGAAGAAAGTTAGAGTTTGTTGTAGGAGATCAAGTTTTCTTGAAAATCTCACCTATGAGAGGTGTTATGCGCTTTGGAAAGAAATGGAAACTGAGCCCAAGATTCACAGGCCCATTTGAGATCACAAGAAGGATAGGAGAAGTTGCTTACCAGTTGGACTTACCAGATTCATTCAAGCACGTGCACAACGTCTTTCATATCTCGATGTTGAAGAAGTATGTTTGAGACCCCTCGCATGTCTTACCATCAAGATCTCTAGACTTTGCAATCAACCCTGATCTGTCATATGAAGAAAGACCGACCCAAATTATAGACGTCGAAGAAAGAGAACTAAGGAATAAGAAGGTCACACTTGTCAGAGTACTTTGGAAGAACCGGAACATTGAGGAAGCAACTTGGGAAAGAGAAGATGACATGAGGAAGACCTATCCTGAGTTATTTATGTAATTGTTGCAATTTCGGGGACAAAATTTTTTTAAGGAGGGGAGATTGTAACAATATAGGGTTTGTAATTCAAATTGGAAATTCCCAAATTCAATTCAAATTTTGATTCCAAGCAATCTGTAACCTAATTTTTGGATAAAAATCAAATTAAAATCAAGGTAAATTAGATGAACCTAACCCGAAAAATCAACCAAATACAGAAGAGGTTTTGATTTGAGGTTCAACAAACCCGAATTGAAATCGGATTTTCAGAGAACCAGTCGGATTCTTCTCTGAAAATCCGACGTTCAATTTGTTTGTATGTGGTCTAAAAGACATCCAGATACAAAGAAGAGATCAAACTGGAAATTTCAAAAAAATCCGAGCTAGAGGATTTGTAGCTCGAAAAATCAGATCGGTACTCGGATTTCACGGAGGGTGCGGAGCCAATCCTCCCCTATAAATAGAACCTTCGAGGAGGAGGAAACTCACACCAAAGTTCTCCTCTCCCTCTCGAGTTCTCCAGAAGAAGAAAAGAACTCTTACCTCTTCGGTCACCGGTGACAATCTGAGGAGGTAGCGAGTTCCGACCACCACTCAGCTCTGACGAAGCTCCCTCTCTGGCAGCCGAGCTCTCCGTCGACGACCCATCGGAATAAGACTCTTTCTCTCTCTCTGTTTTCCCCCTCGTCGCTCTCGGTTTCTCACTCTCCCTCGCTAATGCTCTCTCTCTCACTCTCTACAGAAGTCGTGAGGAAGAAAGCCACTGGTTCAGTTTTAAAGAAAAACTGAACCGGTTCACTTAAGTTGAACCGAACCGGACCAACAGTGAACCGAATCGAACCGAACCAGACCAACAGTGAACCGACCTGACCCGGTACTATTCACCTGACCCAAACCAGACCCGACCCGACCCGACTCGATTTTCGACCCGTTTCTAACCGAACCGATCGAAAATTTAACCGATAAGAATTTCTGCCCAAATTCTTTTAAAGTTAGATTAAATTAAGTTGGATTTTAATTTTTATATTCGAATTAGGCAGAAAATATTTTGGAACCGTCTGATTCGATCCAAATCGACTCAACTGACCCGGTCCGACCCGATAACACAACGTAAGGAAATTATGCTCAATTTACTTTGGAAATTGAAATTATTAAGTAGGATATTAATATCAAAGATTTTAATTGAGCAGGATATTGTTCTGGAAATTTTGGAAAATCCCGATAAACTCATATTGCTCGGAATCCAAGTAAGTGAAATACAAAGTTTTGGCTACGGCCCTACATCGCAAGATATATATTATTATTTTATAATTATTTTATTTTTTTAGTCACACGTTTTCATTGATTGAGCACGTATGTTAGAATATCGACATAGAATAGTTTAAAAGATAAAATGGATAGGTTATTTGCATGTGTATGAAAAAGTAAAAGGGAATTGACGGAAAATGCGATAGCAAAAGCCTGAACGACAGTGAGATGGTGAGCTTGAGCATATATTTTAATGTGATAGCAAAAGTCTGAGCGACAGTGAGATGGTGAGCTTGATCGTTAAAATTAAAAGTAAAAGATGACGAAACCTGAACGACAATGAGATGGCTAAGTCTTAGTATGCAACTGTTAACAGGATTCGGTAAAAGTAAAAGTAAAAGTAAAAGTTTTGCACGTATTTCCACTTACTGAGTTTTTCTCACCGTTTTGTTTTAACTTGTTATGTAGGTGAGTTTTTATCTGAGGAAGAAATTGCTGCAATTGAGAACCCTCCAGTGGCAAGCGAGCATACAGAAGAAGAAGAGATTGTTGAATTCTAAGAAAGTGATTTAAATTAAGTATGTTTTAGTTTTCAAACGATATTTAAAGCTTTATTTTAATTTAAGACTTGAAATAATTATGTTGAGTTTTTATTAAATAAAGTTTCATTAAATGTTTTAAATTATGCGATGGTTTCAAGATTTTAATAAATTAATTTATCAAGTTTCCGCGATATTTAAGTTTTCAATCAATATGTTTTAAAATTTAAAATTTCGATTGAACGCTCGATTTCAAAAATCAATTTGGGAAAAATTTTAGGGTTTTCAAAATTAGGGTTTCAAATTGGGGATTTTTAAATTGGGACGTTACATGGGGTCCTTCTCCCATTAAATCAATTACTGGTGCTCGTTATTTTGTCTTATTTGTAGATGATTGTACTCGTTTCACTTGGCTCTTTCCTTTAAAATTAAAAAGTGATGTGTATAACTCTTTTGTTTATTTTTATCAGTTTGCTAAAACACAGTTCAATACGCAAATTAAAACTGTTCAATCGGATTGGGGTGGTGAATTTCAGGCTCTCACTTCTCTTTTTACATCTCTTGGCATTCAGCACCGTGTCTCTTGTCCATATACTCCCAACCAAAATGGAGGAGCTGAACAGAAAAATCGTCACATTGTAGAGACATGCCTAGCCCTTCTTTTTCACTCCTTGGTCCCCCTTCATTTCTGGTCTTATGCTTTCACCCACGCTGCCACCTTAATAAATATGCTTCCCACTCCCGTTCTCCAACAAAAATCGCCCTACGAATGTCTGCTACATAAAGTTCCCGATTACTTGTCACTTCGTGCCTTTGGGTGTCTGTGCTTCCCTCTTCTTCGCCCGTTCAATCGCCATAAACTCCAACCTCGTTCTTGTCCATGTGTCTTCCTCGGCCCTAGCCCCCATCACAAAGGTTATCTCTGTCTTGAACCCGAGTCAAATAAAATTTATATTTCCCGCCATGTCACATTTGTTGAGTCTCAATTTCCCCTTGCCTCCATCACCAAATCTATTTCCACCCCCCCCCCCCCCACCTTTTGAAATATCCATCCCTTACGTTCCTCATCCTAACCCCTCCACGGTACCTACATCATCCTCATCTCCCTCCCCTTCTCTTATACCTGTTCCCTCTCCTATCCCTGCGCCTGCCCGTACTCCTTCCCCCTTAAGCCCCCCCACCATGCCTCAGTCCTCTCCACCCGTTGCCATTACCCTACACCCCTCCTCCGCTCAAAATACCCACCCAATGACAACCAGAGACAAAGCCGGTGTTTTTAAGCCTAAAGCTCTTCTTCTGGAGCCTGTAACCGAACCCCGCAATTTTAGCCAAGCTGCAAAATGTCCTCAATGGCTTGCTGCCATGAGCAAGGAATTTTCTGCTCTCCAGCAAATCAATACTTGGACTTTGATTCCTCTTCCATGCGGTGCAAAACTCATTGGCTGCAAGTGGGTTTTCAAAACAAAGTTCAATCCCGATGGCACGATTTCTCGATATAAGGCTCGCCTCGTAGCCAAATGGTATGATCAAACTGAAGGCGTTGATTATGAGGAGACCTTCAGCCCAGTAGTCAAACCCACTTCTGTCCGCCTCTTGCTTTCTTTAGTTGTGTCGTCTCAGTGGTCTATTAAACAACTTGACATCAGTAATGCTTTTCTACATGGTGATCTCACTGAGAGGGTCTACATGCAACAACCCCCCGGTTCTGTTGATTCCTCTGATCCGTCAGCTGTTTGCTTATTACATAAAGCCCTCTATGGACTCAAGCAATCTTTTAGAGCTTGGTACACCAAACTCCACACTGCTTTACTCCATTGGGGTTTCTCCGCATCACGGTCTGATTCATCACTCTTTATCCGTCGGACACCATCTTCTGTTATCATTATGCTCGTGTATGTGGATGATATCACTTTGACAAGCGACTCCCCGGCCTTGTTAGAGGAGCTCCTCATATATCTGCATTCTCAGTTCAAAGTCCGGGATCTTGAACCTCTATCTTATTTTCTGGGCATTTCTGTTACTCACACATCTACTGCTATGCATCTCTCTCAGTCTCGCTACATCATGGACCTTCTCCACAGAGCCAATATGGCATCTTGCAAATCGGTCCCGACTCCAATGGTGGCTGGCCCTGTCCTCTCTTTACAGTCAGGCATTCCCTTTCAAGATGGTTTTCTGTATCGTAGCATCGTTGGTGGTTTGCAATACTGTTGTCTCACTCGCCCTGATATCGCCTTCGCTGTCAATAAAGTTTTCCAGTTTATGCATGCCCCGTCCGACACTCACTGGCAAGTCGTCAAGCGCATCTTGCGCTATCTTAAAGGTACCATCTCCCTCGGCATCTCTTTTAGGCCCTCTGCCTCTGTTCACTTAACTTGCTACACAGATGCCGATTGGGCTTCTTGCCCAGATGACCGCAAAAGCACCAGTGGTTTCTATATTTTTCTCGTCCCGAATCTCGTGTCCCGGTCCTCTACTAAACAGAAAGCCGTGTCTCGGTCCAGCACGGAATCAGAGTACTGCAGTGTTGCCAACGGTGCGGGTGAGCTTCTTTGGATCCAGTCTCTATTACAGGAGCTCGGTGTTTCTCCCCCCGCCCCACCCATCATACTCTGTGACAATCTCAGTGCTACTTATCTGGCTTCTAACCCCGTCCTGCACTCCAAATCCAAGCATGTGGAGATCGACTACCACTTCGTTCGGGAAAAAGTGCTTCAAAAGAGGTTATTAGTCAAATTCACCTCTTCAGGCAATCAATTGGCCGACGCTCTCACCAAACCTCTCCCTGCGGCCTTGTTCAACAGCTTTCTCTCCAAGATCTTCGGCTCACGGCCTTGATCTTGCGCCGGGGGTATTAGCATATACAGTTAGGGTTTAGTTTAATTCTAAGTATTTCAGTCTTTTTGTAACTACTGTCTTTTCATTCTTCATCATTACATTTTTATCAATATTTGTACACTGCATTATTGTTTTTCAAATATACAGAAAACTCTTTTTCATCTGCCGCCATAGCTTCCTCCTTCTCTTCATCTTCATCTTCATCTTCTTCCTGTTTCCTGGTTTGCGAATCAACAGGCTGTAAACTCAACGCTTTCCTTTTCTTCATCCTGCTCTTTTAGAAGGAATTTCCTGTATTTCCCGCCGCCTCTTCTCTTTCGTTCTCAATCGATGGTCCAAAACAGGGGATTTTAGTCTCCGTGTCTGATGTCGATGATGCCTGTGCGATGCTCGACGTGGCAAGGAAGGCACCGTTATCATTGAACTCTCCCTCTCTGGTCAGTCTCCGTCCTTGGAACATCGTTACATTACTACCCTCCCATTCTTCCAATTTTTCAGATTGGATCTTTTTAGGGCAATAGATGACGAGAAATTTCATTACAAAATGCAAATGTAGCCGGAAACCTTTGCATTCCCTCAATATATAGTAAACCCACTAGGATGAACAATTGACTGAACCAGGACGTCACAATTTTTAAGCGGGAAATTCATGGAAAAACAATGAAGAAAGCATTTGCTGCAATTTTGCTCGCACATACTCAGGAAGATGAAAAAACCATTCAATTTTCTTTTACAAGAAGATTTCTAGATTTCTTTGTTTTATCTTCTTTTTCTAAAAGCTTCAATTTTAGTTTTCCGTCGCTGGAGCTTTAGCTTTGAACAGGGTATTGATAACCATGGTAGCGCCACCTTTCACCACACATTCATTTTCAATGAACCAAAGGCTGCTAGTTACCGGCGGGGAGAAGTCGACAAACCTAGGAATGGCGACGTACGAAGTTGAGCTGTCCGGCGAGCTAGCACCGTCTGGATATTATCTTCTTTACGTTGTTCATCAATATATTCTGAGTGCGGGTATTTGGGGACAGCGATTGTTACACAAAACTAACGAAATCTTCGGCCAAGGTTTGGATAATTTTTGCTTTAATCTTATATGCAGATCGATTTTTTAGAAACTAATAGATCTAACGATGTGTAGTTGATGAACTGTTTTCTCTGGTTAATTACATATTAGGAGATAACCCCACAGAAAATGAGCTCCATCGCTGGTCATGGCAACAAATATTTCTTCAAAGGATTCAAATCTGGATATTCTTGCCGGAGCCATGGTTGCTGAACCTGATAAGCTCGACCATTTCAACGATGAAAGGCTTCCCTGCAACTAGGGGATAGACCGGGATTACTGTTGAGTTATGTAGCCTAATTTAGGTGGGGGTAATTTGGTCATTAATTACCGGTTATTCTGTAACCCTAAATCGTCTATTATATAAAGACGTGTTTAGGTTATTGAGTGACATCACAGATTCCAGAGTGTCTGAGAGGGTGAGGAACAACTGTTGTAACTCCGGTTTTTCATCTTAGTGAAATCTGTCAGCGGCCAGTGGACGTAGCTCTCGTGACGAGAGTGAACCACTCTAAATCTGTGTGTTATTTCTTTTTCGTATTTCTTAATCGTTCGTTACAGGTGGATTAAGGCGTCTAATCCTAACAATTGGTATCAGAGCTTCAGGGTTGAAGTGTTTTTCGGAAAATCAGGGTTTGATTCTTCGAAGGGTATCGATCGATTCAGGTTTGCAATTTTTGGTTAGTAAAATTTGCAATTTTTGAAAAAGGAAAATAGAGAAGATTTCTATTGTATTTTTCTGCCGTGCAAATTTAGAAAAGAAAAAAGGGTTTTCTTTTCTTTGGTTGTGTTCTGTTCGCTGAACAGAGAAAGAAAAACACTGTTCTGTTCTTTGCTCACCGCGAAGAACCAGAGGAGAAACAGAGCCCGAGCCGCGCGAAGGAGGAGCCCGAGCACGCCGCTACCATCGCCGTCGTCGACCTGCTCCGGGCGCACAAGAACCGACCCGAGCGCGAACTGAGAATTCCTTGTTTTGTTCTGCCCGAGCCCGCAGCACCCACGTGTGGACAGAATCCACCGCCGACGCCGACGCCGTCAGCAGCAACTCTACTCCGGTCACGCTGTCGAACTGCTTCGACGCAATCTCCGAGCCGTAGCCGCCATCCGACAGCAAGAAGAACAGAGATCTGTTCTTGGTGAATAGTGAAGGAATTCAAAGTGAAAATTTTGGTTAATTTTCAATATTAGAAATATTTGGATTCTGATTTTGATTGGGGAATATTTCTGGATTTTGCTTCATTGGTTTGTCGGTGGAATATCGGGTAATATTTTGGTGGTATTCTGAATTATTGGGGCTGAGATATTTTTTGGGAATAAAATTATCTGGTTTTTTGGGCATACTTGGATTAATTATTGAGTTGAATAATTAATCGGAAAATTATCGGTTGGTTGGGCGTTTATTGGTTCAGAATATTCTGCAGGATTTATTCTGATTTTAAAGGGAGTTTTTTGATAATAATGGCAGGCGATGAAAGTAACAGTCACAATATTAAAAAATTTGATGGGACAGATTTTGCGTTCTGGAGAATGCAAATTGAAGACTATTTATTCGGGAAAGATCTTGAACTTCCATTGAGTGCAAAACCAGAAAAGATGGACAATGTTGAATGGAATCGCCTTGACATAAAAGTTTTGGGAGTCGTCAGATTGACGCTGACTCAAAGCGTTGCTCACAACGTAGCGAAGGAGACAACTACAGCAAGTCTGATGAAGGCTCTATCTGATATGTACGAGAAACCCTCTGCGAACAACAAGGTGCATTTGATGAAAAAATTGTTTAATCTGAAAATGTGTGAAAGTACTTCTGTAGCTGCACATCTAAATGAATTTAATACTGTCGTGAATCAATTATTATCTGTGAATATTGATTTTGGGGATGAGGTTCGAGCCCTAATTTTGTTGGCGTCGCTACCGAATAGCTGGGAGCCCATGAGGGCAGCAGTCAGTAATTCAGTCGGCAGTGCAAAATTGGTATTTACTGATGTGAGGGATCGTATTCTAGCGGAGGAAGTTAGAAGAATTGATTCTGGAGAAACATCGAAAGGCTCAGCTCTGAATGTGGAAAATAGGGGGCGAAATAAAAACAGAAATTCCAATCGGGGTAGGAGCAGATCCAATTCGAGAAATGGAAGGGGTCACTCTAAATCTGGAAAAAAGTTTGAGTGCTGGAATTGTGGCAAGCAGGGTCACATGAAAAAGGATTGCAGAGCTCCGAAGAAGAACAATACTAAAAAAGGTGATTGAGCAAATATAGTAACAGAAGAGATCACTGACGCATTGATTCTTTCAGTTGACAGCCCGATAGACTCATGGGTCTTGGACTCGGGAGCATCTTTTCATACCACGGCTCACAAAGAACTAATGGCAAATTATGTAACTGGAAATCATGGGAAAGTCTATCTTGCAGATGGTGAGCCACTGGATATTGTGGGCATCGGGGACATCAAATTGAAGACGACAAACGGGTCTGTTTGGAGTATTAATAAAGTAAGACATGTTCCGGGTTTGATGCGTAATTTGATTTCAGTGGGGCAGCTTGATAGTGAAGGTTACCATGTTAGTTTCGGAACAAATGGTTGAAAGGTTACTAAAAGAGCGATGGTAGTCGCTCGAGGTCAGAAAACAGGAACCTTATACATGGCTTCTACATGCAGAGACACAGTTGCCATTGTTGATAGTTCAAAGGACACAAAGTTGTGGCATTGCAGGTTGGGCCACATGAGCGAGAAAGGAATGAAGATTCTTGTCAAGAATGGTCAGATTCCAGAGCTGAAGTCTGTTGAGTATCAGTTATGTGAAAGTTGCATCTTTGGGAAACAGAAACGTGTCAGTTTTCTAAAGGTTGGCAAGGAGCTGAAGCAGAAAAAATTGGAATTAGTACACACTGATGTGTGGGAGACCCGCACCCGTTTCTTCTCTTGGTGGATCACACTACTACGTGACGTTCATAGATGATTCCACAAGAAAGGTTTGGGTCTACTTCATGAAAAACAAGTATGATGTATTCAGTGTTTTCAAGAAGTGGAAGGCTTTGGTTGAGAATGAAACGAATCTGAAAGTGAAGTGTTTGAGGTCCGACAACGGAGGCGAGTATATCAGTGCAGATTTCAGTGAGTTTTGTGCTATGAATGGAATCAAGATGCAGAAGACTATTCCTCGAACGCCTCAAGAGAATAGAGTTGCTGAAAGGATGAACAGAACGCTGAATGAACGTGCAAGGAGTATGAGATTGCACGCCGGACTGCCCTAAAACCTTTTGGGCAGATGCAGTCAGCACAGCAGCCTACCTGATAAATAGAGAACCCTCTGTACCTCTAGATCACAGATTCCAGAGTGTCTGAGAGGGTGAGGAACAACTGTTGTAACTCCGGTTTTTCATCTTAGTGAAATCTGTCAGCGGCCAGTGGACGTAGCTCTCGCGACGAGAGTGAACCACTATAAATCTGTGTGTTATTTCTTTTTCGTATTCCAGAAGAAGCTTGGAGCGGTAAAAAGGTAAACTTTTCTTTTCTGAAAGTTTTTGGATTGCTTATCATATGTTCATATTGATGATTCTGATAGAAGTAAACTTGATTCGAAATCTAATAAGTGTTTTCTTATTGGTTATGGTGACGCCGAGTTTGATTATCGTTTCTGGGATAATCATAATCGGAAGATCATTCGCAGCAGGAACGTCATCTTCAACGAACAAGTTCTTTACAAGGATGCTATTGGTAACACTTCAGACAGTGGGAGTTCTGTATTGAAAGAGTCTACTGTGGTCAACTTCAGAGTTTCTTCAGGTGATATTACTCCGACCAGAACAGAAGATCAGAGTATTATTGAAGAAGAAGTTGATGAGAATATAGCTCCAAAAGAAAATCTGCAAACACCAATTATAGAACCAAGAAGATCATCCAGAATCAGCAAACCAACTCAGAGATGGTCCCCGTCTCTCAATTACATTTTGCTTACTGACAGGGGTGAACCGGGATGTTATGAGGAAGCAGAACAGTCTGATGATTTGATTGAGTGGGAGGCAGCCATGAAAGATGAAATGGACTCACTGAAATCAAATGAAACTTGGACATTGACCAAGTTGCCGAAGGGAAAGACAGCGCTGCATAACAAGTGGGTTTACCGGATTAAAGAAGAACCTGATGGAAGCAAAAGATATAAAGCCAGATTGGTTGTCAAGGGTTTTCAGCAAAAAGAAGGCATGGACTACACCGATATTTTCTCACCAGTGGTGAAGCTGACGACGATCAGAACAGTTTTGAGTTTGGTTGTGAAAGAAGATCTTCATCTGCAGCAGATGGATGTGAAAACTGCTTTCCTTCACGGCAGTTTAGATGAAGAGATATACATGCGTCAGCCACAGGGCTTTGAGATGAGAGGGAAAGAGGAACTTGTATGTAAGCTTCAGAAGAGTTTGTACGGTTTGAAACAGGCTCCAAGGCAGTGGTACAAGAGATTTGACAGCTTCATGAAGAATAACAGTTTTGTGAGATGTGAAGCCGATCACTGCTGCTACATCAAAAGGTTTGATAATTCCTATATTATTCTGCTCCTTTATGTTGATGATATGTTGATTGCTGGAGCAAGCTTGCATGAGATTGACAGGCTGAAGAGGAAGTTATCTACAGAGTTTGCAATGAAGGATTTGGGTGCTGCAAAACAAATCCTTGGGATGAGGATATTCAGGGATAAGGATGTTCTCAAACTCTCACAATAAGACTATGTGAAGAAGGTTCTTAGCAGATTCCAAATGCAGGATGTGAAGCCAGTCACTACACCATTGGCTAGTCATTTCAAACTATCCAAAGATCAGTCACCCTCGACCGAGAAAGAGAGGAACTACATGGCCAAAGTTCCATATGCCTCAGCCGTTGGTAGTCTAATGTATGCGATGGTTTGTACACGACCAGATATTGCACATGCAGTGGGAGTTGTCAGCAGGTTTATGAGTAATCCAGGAAGAAAACATTGGGAAGCTGTAAAATGGATCTTGCGATACTTGAAGGGTAGTTCGGGATTCGCTTATGTTTTCGAAAGTCAGATTTGGGCTTGGATGGATATGTTGATGCTGATAATGGTGGTGATATTAACAGTAGTAAGAGCAGGACTGGGTATGTCTACACCTTGGGTGGTACCGCAATCAGTTGAGTTTCGAGACTTCAAGATGTCGTCGCTCTTTCTAGTTGTGAAGCCGAGCATATTGCAGTGACAGAAGCAGCAAAGGAGATGATGTGGTTACAGTCTTTTCTACGCGAGTTAGGCCAAAACTACTATGGGAGTGTATTGCATTGTGATAGCCAGAGTGCCATTCATTTGGCAAAGAATCCAGTTTATCATGGCAAGACAAAGCATATACAGGTACGCTATCACTTTATCAGATCCGCTTTAGAAGATAGAGTGTTGGCGCTTGAGAAGATCCTAGAGAGTCGGAATCCAGCTGACATGTTGACGAAAGCTGTGATGAGTGAGAAGCTGAAGTTGTGCGCAACTTCAGTTAGACTTCTTGGATGAGACATTGAAGTGAAGCCGCTGAAGATGGAGAGATGATGTGATTAGTCTCCAAGTGAGAGATTGTTGAGTTATGTAGCCTAATTTAGGTGGGGGTAATTTGGTCATTAATTACCGGTTATTCTGTAACCCTAAATCGTCTATTATATAAAGACGTGTTTAGGTTATTGAGTGACATCACAGATTCCAGAGTGTCTGAGAGGGAGAGGAACAACTATTGTAACTCCGATTTTTCATCTTAGTGAAATCTGTCAGCGGCCAGTGGACGTAGCTCTCGTGACGAGAGTGAACCACTATAAATCTGTGTGTTATTTCCTTTCGTATTTCTTAATTGTTCGTTACAGGTGGATTAGGGCGTCTAATCCTAACAATTACATCTCCAAAACAGTCGGTTATGTTCCAAATATGGCTTTTTGAAATTCACAGAATCTACTCAAAACAGATTTTACAGACGATCCTGAAAAAGCTAGGTCAGTTCCAAGCGCTAAAGGCTTGTTACATTGTATAGTTTTTAGAATCTATTTACAAATTTCTGTGTAATAAAAAGCTTTTCTTGCAATTTCTTCATTTAGACTTCACCTCATCCAAGTCAAACTTTCTCTGAAAAACAAAAAAGAAGAGTGTATAAATCTGAGTTTTTAGAATCCGTTCGGTAAAAAAGCTGTTTTTGAAAAGAAAACACTGGTTACCAAAATCGAGTGCATCTCTTCCAGGAAAGGCGAAAGCAGTGAAATGAAGCTCTCTACTTCCACCAGAAAAGTCTCATAGCTTTGATCTTTCGCCATAAGTAGCATAATGAAGGTGTTCTTATCAGGCAGCAGCTTTAAAGCAATCTGCAGAAAACCCCATCACTGTAAACCTAAAAAACTGGTATGATTTTGAGAAGAAGCTGTCAAATTTATAGATAAAGAGTGTTACTTTGAAAGCAGCAGAAGCAATCCAGCCATGCCAAGGCTTTAAAGTAATGTCGTACGAGTCTTCTACTACTGCGTCCATGCTTAAACCTGAATCCTTTGATGTCAGCTTCTGTAACAATGCCACTGTAAAGTCCCAACATCTATGCAGTAAAAATTAGATTAGTGCGTCAAATTTAATCTTTTTTTTTTCTTCTTTTAGACATCACCAATTCTGTCTATGTCACTCCGATTCTCTTATCTATTTTGTGTTTTTTTTTACATCTAGGATTCCCTACATAAATATGTGTGTTTTTATTCTGTTTTTTGGCACCTGGTTTTTGCATATTTATGTTACACGGCATAAGAAAACCCCAAACGTCAAAACTCAAGCAACTTCGAATCCGAAACTCTAAATTACACGGAGAAATATTATGAACTCAAATGGTGGAAAATATCAATCTCTAGGAGTTACAAAACCCTATATTTAAATATCACGATCTTCTCTTGGACTGAGTCAAACCTTCACAATTTATTTTCATCTTGAGTCATTCTGTCTCAGAACAAGGCAAATCGTAGCGAAACAAAACTCCAACTCTGAATCCGAAGCAAAACTAAATTACATGGTAAAAAATTATATTATTCTTCTGAAATTTTCTGAATACCTGGTAAGCCAAGCAAGGGCTCTACTGCAGCTGGTAGTCTTCTTTGCATTGCCTTCTCTCGCTTCTTTCTTCAATATTTCCACCAAATTTGAGAATGTTGAAGGATCAGATTCGTACATCTTCTCCAATCGCTGATCAATCAAACAAAAAGAATCCTGATTTTCTTCAAGAGTACCATATATAACCAAATCTTGGAAGATCATTTCAGGTATAAGTACCTGAATATTTTGATAAACGTCTTGCTTCAAAACCGCCATTGATGGACCTATTTTATCTGCAGAAAAGAACCAGTTCTATCTCATATATGTGCGCCATAATTGAGGCCCAAAAAACATCTGAGAAATAAAAAAATAAATAAAAGACCTAAAACGTCAGTAATCAGTTTGCAAAGGGATAGAAATGGCTGAGTGGGGATATCAGCAGAAGCATCATCGTCTTCCTTCTCTCCTCCAGGTTTAAGTTTCACCATTAACGAAAGCTCTTCAGTTGCAGACCTTATCTCCGACCTGTTCTCCATCATTTCTGATAATTTCCTCTTCATATGTATACTGCTCTTCCTCTCCGTAAACAAGTGCGTCAATGGCGACCTCACTACACAAACATCTACTGCCTACTCCTGGGGGGAAATATATTTGTGGGCCTGAATTTTTATTTTTGCTTTGATAGTGACTGCATATTTGACCTTGAGCATTATCCGGCTAGTCTTGGTTATATTTAATTAATTTCAAGATGTATGAGCATCTTTCTAGCATATATTGGGTGTTTGATTATGTAATTAGCAGAAATAATAATAATAATAATAATAATAATTACCATGAAAACCCATAACCCTGTGATCACTTGGGCATGTGCCTCCTAAAGAATTTTTCAAAGGAAATACATCATATATTATCTATAGTTGTGATTTCAAATAAAAAAATCTAAAATAATAATAATAATAATAACAATAAAGAAAATTCAAGTGGTTTTTAGCATATATCTAGATTTCTACCAACTAGTGTAATATTGTCTGCTCTAGGTAAAGAGCTACAGAACTTTGTTCTTTAATTTTATCCCAAAAGATTTTCTATAAGTAGAATATGAGATCTTATATAATACACTTCAAAACTTTAGTCATATAATGTGAGATTATGATATCGTTACTTGGTTTTTAGCGTTAACAAGTTCTTGCAATAACAAGTCATTACAATCACTCACCTGCCCCTCGAGAGGCCCAGCATCTCCGTCAACCACATTTCGATTGATCTCTGATACCATTTGTAATATTTTAATCTCCACCAAGTACTGTAATATTATTCGTTTAGAATTGAAGACCTCATATTTTTTGTTTTTGAATTTGATTCCAAAAGACATTATACGAGTTAGACATGAAATCGTACTTATATTGTACACTCAAACATCACCTTTTGGCAATATAGGATTATCATCTAATTATTTGGTTTTAGACCCCAAAAGGCCTTCATAAGAATTGGCCATTACATTTTGAAGCCTCTACAACCAGCTCATGTCAAACAATATATGAGCTCATGCAATTCGTTACATGAAATCAAGAATGGTCGCATGCCTTATTTATGCAATGAGAGTTATAGAATCCCGTATCGCTTTGAGGATTGGAGAACAATACACAGATATGTTCTAGAGAAACTGATACATCCAAGAAAAACATTGTGGTGAAGTTTGAGTAGGCTTGAAGTCAAATTGTCAAAGCAGACAAGATTGACTGAGATCAAAAGAGTGTAGTTCCGTAGAGCCACCATGACATAATATATGTATTTTAAAGTAAAATCCAAGAACAAATTTATCAGGTATCAATGTAGGATCGGTAATGAATCTAGGGGGTGGTTGAATTAGGTGGTGGGCGACCTAGAACCATACGCTAGAGACCTAAATAAGGCGATGAGCTTCTGTAGTTAAATTTCTTAGCTTTCAGTCTAGATGTCCGCATTTTGTGACTAGGCGTCTGCAGAATCTTCAATTTGAATTCTTTTGTCTTTGAGCAAGACTTTCGCAAGATCCTCCTGATGTTAATATCTGTTTCTGGGCTTTCAGAAATTGAGTTTCAAAAATCAATGCCTCGAGAATGGGTTTTCACAATCTGCTCATGCGTCCAATACGGATGTCTGCGGCCAAGGAGGCTCTCAAGATTGGGTGTCCATGAGTCTTCCATTTTACACATAGTTCATGTGACAGCCAATCATGTGAGAGAAATGATGACCTAATATTATGTTGATTGTAAGGGTCTAACCTATACTAGTGGAAATACATAATCTCACATCGCTTAGAAGAGTAGAAATTGAGGTGTTTATAAGTAGAGTTATCCTCATTACCCAGTACAACATATTTTAAACTAACTCCAAGAACAAATTAATGCAGGTTCTTGCTCAAAACGGACAATATTGTCATTGGAGCACAGGAGGACTCCACAAAATTGTATAAAAGTCAATTCCTAACTGAAAGTGTGCCCGACAAAAACGTTGAGCTCCAAGGGAGGGAGATTGTGGCAACCCGCCCTGTAAAAGCAAGAACGATCTAAGATTCTGTTGATTGTGAGGACTTAGCCCATATCAATGGAGGTGCACAATCTCACATTATTGAGATAGTAAAAATTGAGTGGTTTATAAGTAGATTTCTCCTCACTAACTAATACAACGCGTTTTGGGAGCACCTCGGGACTCCACAGTTCGGGACTAGGATTCCACATTTCTTCTCAGGGCACTGCAGGAGTGATCTCCAACACTTTAATCTATTATCAATTGAGTTTGCATCATAAATTCATATTTTACTGCATAGACTCAATAAACAGATTAGTGCATCCAAATACTAATTTTCAATGATATTTTCTATGTTAATATAAATTAACCATGTAAACCATTTAAATAAATATTCAAATAATAATTTCTTAATAAACATTAATAACTTAGAATAATATAACAAATAATTACTTTTATCACTAAAACAATTATACTTAATATCAATTAATCCAACCCTCAATTCAAAGTGGAGAATATATTATTAGCATGAGCTTGTCTCCACGCAAGAGTTATTTTTTTGACCTCATAAAGATTTATATAATGGAAATTTGTGAAGTACGGCTCTATATTTCAATTAATTAAGCTAATCCAACTTGATCAATTACTTAGAAGTCAGTGATCCAATGACCTTTATCCACTCTTTTACTTTAATAAAAAATCAAGTTTCTCATAAGCTGTCCAGCTAATCTTATGGAGCTGTGGATCAAAATTGTCATAATAAAAACTAATATTTTTTAATGTATTGACTGACTTTCCAAACTTTCTTTTGTTTTCTTTCTTTCTCTCTCTTCCTTCTTTTATTCTATTCATGAATAATGTCGAACTTTTACATTTGTTTCCCTGTTTTTCATCATGCCCCGAAAGTTTGTCGGAACATAGTAACACATGAAACAATGTTTTATGTTGTTTTTGTGATCCTACTCAATATGACGGCATTTATAATCATGTTATATGAAACACATATGTAGTCGTGATTAAACTACACTCTCTTAAGGTAATGAACTATGTGTTTAATTTTATATTATTTTAATATTATATGTTTGTTGCGAAAAATCGTGATACGCAAGTGCACGTGTCGCAAAAGTAATAAAGTGTGTATAAGTACGAGTGTCGATCCCACGAGGAATAATTATGTTAAATATTGAATTTCTAAATTTCAGTTTAATTTGAAAAGAAATAATAGGTTGATGATTTAAGATTTTAAACTAAAATAATTTAAATAAAAGAAATTTAACAATTTAAATAATAGAATTAAATATAAAAGAGTAAGATTATATGATGAGAAAATTCAGGGTTCCGATTTCACTTAACTACTCCTATTTATTAAACCTAATTCAAGTGATTAATTCCTATTCCTTCGTGTTGATGGCAATTTCACAAAAATATTCATCAATCTCTCTCGAGCAAAGATAAACTTATTCAATTAACGAATTATCACCTCTCGGTCTCTAATCCTGAGAATTAATTGAACACATTAAGAACAAGAAATTATATTACCACTCAAACGCCCTAACTATCTCTAGTCTAGGGTCCTTTTTAAGGCAATTTATTCAGTGCACGGTTAAATTCTCCGCTCTCGCATCCCAAATTAACCCTAAAGTTCTTAGTTTTGGTGATCAATCAAACCTAAGTATTATGTTCAGAATAAATTACTCAACATAGAAAAGGAACAGAAAATTAAGAACTTGAATTAAGAAAAATAAATAATCATAGTAAAGTTACGTCGAAACCCTAGAACGAAAAGTTAGTTCATGCTAATAGAATTAAAAACGATAATAATAAAATAGTGCATAATCAAATAGAAGAAATAAAAATAATAGAAATAAAAAGAAAAGAAAAACTAGTTAAAAATGCTTCTCTTCGCTGCTGCTGGTCGCCAAATCGCAGATTACTCTGCTCTGTAAATCGCCCAACGTTTCTCTGCCAAGGCTCGCCGAATCGCCGACTCTCGTTGCTCGCCAGAATCACCGACTCTGCCGAATCCAGAATCGCTCAACGCCGAATCGTGAATCGCTTCTCGCCAGAACCGCCGAAGCTTCCTCTCTGCCGCGTTCCCAAAATCACAGACTCGGCGCCTGTCAAAATCGCCGAGCTCCGATCGACTCTTGCTGCCCGCCAAAATCCCTCTTCCTCAATCGCCGAATCTTCGCTTGCCCCTCGTTCGCTGCTCTGAAAGTTGCTGAACTCTCCAAAATCGCAGCCTCCTCAAGTTGCCGCCTCCCTGTTTTGGTTTTATTAATTTCTTTCTTTCTTTTTTTTTTTAATCCATGGATTAGATTTAGCCTTTCCAAATTTGCGCCCCACTGAATCACTGCTTGTTTCCAAAATCGTTGACTCTCCTCTTCTGTTGCTTTGTTTTAGGTTATATCCTTCCTCTAATTAGATCAATGACTTTGATTCTCTGATTCTTACATTGACGGTCCAGCATCAAACTTTCTAAAATTGAATTAATGTGGCGATTAGTCGCTGGACGGTGGCGATTGATTACCACAGCCTCTGTTTTTCTTGTGCAAAATTTCTGTTGTTGTTTTTGGATATTGTGGTGATTAATCGCTGGACTTTGTGGAGATCGATCGTCATTTTATTGTTTTACCACTATTTTGTCTTTCTCCCTGTTTTAAATACGTTTTCTGCACACTTAAACAAAACTCATCAAATACTTTCACACATTTGAGAATAAACTTATCAAATCAAGTGTAAAAAGTATAAATAAGTGTGTAAATTACACACTTATCACACCCCCAAACTTGAATGAAAGCTTGTCCTCAAGCGAACAAAATATAACTCAGTTAACACAGAGATAATTCTGATCAAATATAAAATGCTCAATGTAATATAATGGTAAAACAATCTGAATCAAAGCTTTCGGTAATTTGTCTCAGCTAGAAAAACTCATACTAAAAACACCAAGTGTAACACTTTGCAAATGAAATAACTCATATTAGTGCATTGAGAATAACTTACTTAAAAATCTTCGTGTGTGTGTGCGTTCATTCTCATTCTCTTCTAATTGTTGGTTCAACTAATGTAGCTACAGGTAAGGGCATCATTCTCATTTCACTCGGGATCGCTCCAGTCACTCTAATCATTCACTAGCCTTGCCCACTATCCAACTAATAGCAAATATCAATAAATCAAAAACAAAAGTCAATAGGTCTTCACAAGCTTGTAATGAAAGGCCGGGTTAAAGGGTAGGAATTTTATGGATTCAAGCGAATACTTAGAGCACCACTCATTCCTCCTTATTTCATCCAATCAAAAATTTCTTCCAATCACTTACTCACTTATTGAATTTGCTCAAACTTTCTTTCCTTTGTTCACCCCCAAATTTGATTCACTCAATATCACTCAACTCAACTCCTTTGTCATTATTACAAAACTAAATCAATACAAACATATTATTCACGGAGAATAAAAAAAATACTAGAAAGAAAACTAAATTGTCAAACTTGCTTCTTTTCTTTTCTTTTCTTTTTCTTTTTCTTTTTTTTTTTTTTTTTTTTTTTACAATTAAAGTAAATACAACAACTTAATACATGACAAAGGAATTTCTATTGAATTTCAGCAACTCCTCCAATTCTCCCTTAATTTAGATTAATATCTCTGTGCTCAATGAATAAGGTAGGAGAAATATATAAGGCTAGGCTAAGTTCAGGTGATAAATGAATTGTAAATAATAGGCTCAAAAGGGTGACTATGGGTGTCATTAAATGACACAACAAGGTAGGCTCATAAAGCTCAAACGGTTCAAAGATGGCCTAAATCATTCTTTTATTTCTGAAAAATTTCAATTGCATTCGTGAATAATGGGCAAAACTAAGAAAGATTTTCCTCTCAATGTTCTCACTATCAATGGTTTTGACTGGAGTTACACTCCCTCACCGTGTTTACGCTCGATCACTCCCTTACTGTGTTTGGGTTTCACTCTCAGTAGACTACATAAATATCACCAACACATAGGATCAAATAAGAATAAAACGTGCTCAAAGTTGTGAAGATAACTATGTAAATTCTAATCAATGCAACTAAAACAAGTCATTCTTTTACTCAGCATTTCTCAAGAAGTTTAAAGCATGAATCAATCATTTAAATCATCATCGACACCTCAACCAAGATTTCAGATTGCAATACCAAAATATATCAAAGTGTTAAAATACGCTAAAATCACCCCCAAACTTAAAATAGACATTGTCCTCAATGGATAAAAAATATAGGGTAAAAGTCGCGTACCTTATAATGTCTTGAGCTGGTCGTGGAGTTGCGGTCAAAGGAGTAATCGAGAAGAAGAGCTTTTTTTTTTTTTTTTTTTTTTTTTTTTTTTTTTTTTTTTAAACAAATATTACTATCTTGAAAACGTGAAAACCAAAATAATACAAATAAAATAAAAATAAAAAGAAAACTAAAGTGTGTATAAGTACGAGTGTCGATCCCACGAAGAATAATTATGTTAAATATTGAATTTCTAAATTTCAGTTTAATTTGAAAAGAAATAATAGGTTGATGATTTAAGATTTTAAACTAAAATAATTTAAATAAAAGAAATTTAACAATTTAAATAATAGAATTAAATATAAAAGAGTAAGATTATATGATGAGAAAATCCAGGGTTCCGATTTCACTTAACTACTCCTATTTATTAAACCTAATTCAAGTGATTAATTCCTATTCCTTCGTGTTGATGGCAATTTCACAAAAATATTCATCAATCTCTCTCGAGCAAAGATAAACTTATTCAATTAACGAATTATCACCTCTCGGTCTCTAATCCTGAGAATTAATTGAACACATTAAGAACAAGAAATTATATTACCACTCAAACGCCCTAACTATCTCTAGTCTAGGGTCCTTTTTAAGGCAATTTATTCAGTGCACGGTTAAATTCTCCGCTCTCGCATCCCGAATTAACCCTAAAGTTCTTAGTTTTGGTGATCAATCAAACCTAAGTATTATGTTCAGAATAAATTACTCAACATAGAAAAGGAACAGAAAATTAAGAACTTGAATTAAGAAAAATAAATAATCATAGTAAAGTTACGTCGAAACCCTAGAACGAAAAGTTAGTTCATGCTAATAGAATTAAAAACGATAATAATAAAATAGTGCATAATCAAATAGAAGAAATAAAAATAATAGAAATAAAAAGAAAAGAAAAACTAGTTAAAAATGCTTCTCTTCGCTGCTGCTGGTCGCCAAATCGCAGATTACTCTGCTCTGTAAATCGCCCAACGTTTCTCTGCCAAGGCTCGCCGAATCGCCGACTCTCGTTGCTCGCCAGAATCACCGACTCTGCCGAATCCAGAATCGCTCAACGCCGAATCGTGAATCGCTTCTCGCCAGAACCGCCGAAGCTTCCTCTCTGCCGCGTTCCCAAAATCACAGACTCGGCGCCTGTCAAAATCGCCGAGCTCCGATCGACTCTTGCTGCCCGCCAAAATCCCTCTTCCTCAATCGCCGAATCTTCGCTTGCCCCTCGTTCGCTGCTCTGAAAGTTGCTGAACTCTCCAAAATCGCAGCCTCCTCAAGTTGCCGCCTCCCTGTTTTGGTTTTATTAATTTCTTTCTTTCTTTGTTTTTTTAATCCATGGATTAGATTTAGCCTTTCCAAATTTGCGCCCCACCGAATCACTGCTTGTTTCCAAAATCGTTGACTCTCCTCTTCTGTTGCTTTGTTTTAGGTTATATCCTTCCTCTAATTAGATCAATGACTTTGATTCTCTGATTCTTACATTGACGGTCCAGCATCAAACTTTCTAAAATTGAATTAATGTGGCGATTAGTCGCTGGACGGTGGCGATTGATTACCACAGCCTCTGTTTTTCTTGTGCAAAATTTCTGTTGTTGTTTTTGGATATTGTGGTGATCAATCGCTGGACTTTGTGGAGATCGATCGTCATTTTATTGTTTTACCACTATTTTGTCTTTCTCCCTGTTTTAAATACGTTTTCTGCACACTTAAACAAAACTCATCAAATACTTTCACACATTTGAGAATAAACTTATCAAATCAAGTGTAAAAAGTATAAATAAGTGTGTAAATTACACACTTATCAATGTTCCAAATATAAGTAATTGAGTTCTTTTTTATAATTATTTTTTTTTTATTTTTCATCTCACATATATACAATATATATGATAATATAAAGTGGAGAAAAATATAATATAAAATCTATCATTTGAGGTCTCTCGCAATTTAGACCTCAATTTATTTTTTTCAACAAAACAAATGTAATGGCTGTGGCCGCAATCTCACATCGCTTGGAGAAAAAATATGGATGAAACATATGTAACGAAACTCTTTCAAGATAGTAAAACGCGCTTTCAAAGCAAAATTGGCAACAGATTTCATAGGAATTCGATAATTAAGAATGCTCCGGCAAGAGCAGTACCAGGTTAGATGACCGATTGAGAAGTCCTCTTAGAAAACAAATCTGTGACGGTCGAGGGTTGCCCAAAACGAACAATATTTTACTGAGGAGGAATGAGTTCGTTATAACAAACATAATATATCAAATATTAGCGATTTAAACCTTACCGTCGAAATTTCTGTTAAAAATCGTCGCAGACACCCACAACGGAAGCCCAGACCTGAGTCAATGTTCTTTAAACTTAATTTGCAAACGCCCATACTTGAAGAGTAAACTCCCATAATGAATGTTTAAAGGAATCTGCAGAAACCCAGTCATGACGCACTCTTTTAAGAAGTTCAAATTGTAAAAACTCGAAGACACACACATACACTCACAATAGACGTACAAATAGCCTCGCAGACGTCCAAACACCTGTTAACGGAAGTAGTAACGGTAAGGTTTAAATCGCTAACTATTGATACAAAGATTTATTTATTACATCAAAAAGTTGATTATATTTCCTGGGAAACCCATGACTCTAAATCCCGCCTTGTCGATATAGAACTACCCCAATATGCTGCTTCACTACATCATCGTGTGTAAAATATAGTGTATAGATCAGAATCTTCTACGTACATACCCAGTCTATATATTATATTTGTGCGTCATAAGATTCTGTGTGATCCCATTTAACACCTACTAATCCAAGTATTTATTTTCACATACTTCCAAAACCCTGCCCTTTTTTTAACTTTCTATAAAACATAGTTTAAGCCATAACTGCCTAAATTTATTCAAATCAGAGACGGCAGACCATAGCTTAACCCAATGAAATTTGCGTGAAGTGAAGATTAAATTAAGGGTTCTTGTTATTTAGTCAGTCGTGCTCCCTGGTTAGCTGCCATTTCATTCTTGCAGGTGTCACGACTTTTGTTTACTTTTAGACAATCTTACGTCGCTCTTTTTTTATTTATTTTTAATTATTTTTTTTTTGTATTTTAATGGGTTTACTTGTGATGATTGATGATGTTATTTTGTGTGGAGCTTCAAGAATAACTTCGTAGCTCATAGATTCTTTTCTCCCAAAGTCTTATAGTAATTAATATAATTAGGTAATTAGCGTAAATGTTTTATTATATAATAAAGAATTAATCTTATAGTTAATTGCGTTAATGCAAAATGTGAACGCTAAGATGCTTTTTGTGTGTGCATAAAAAAATATGAACAGCAGACAACAGAGTGAATTTGTTAGAATATTGAGGGGATCCAGACAAATTAAATTAAGATTAAGTAATTAATTTAATTGTAATTATAAGAATCTAACCGAGCCTCGAGTAGCTGGATCAAGGCCTCACGTTACATCATTTAAACATTTTTTAAGAATAAAATTATATTTTTTTATTTTAATTACGAATAATATTATGTTTACACTCTATTTTTATTTTTTGACTTGTCAAACATTGGTTGGTGCAGTTAATGATTTATTTTAACTATTTATAAGTTGGGCTGCGTTTTTTACTTGTTCGAAATTGTCAATGCCAGGCCCAAATAATAGATTTTGGGCTACTGGACAAGAGATTATTGGGCCTTCTAATGGCCCAATAAAATAGGCTCTCGGCCCATATGCTACTGTACAGCTTTGACGCCATTTGGGCTTGCTGGATAAACTCTTCTATCGTCTAATTTCACTTATCGACTTCACTTTCAGGTTCAGTAGAGAGGAATTCTCATTATCATACGTCTCTCTCTCACTGTCCGTCAATGGCCGCTTGTGTTAACGCGAGTTTAGGTGCTGCGTGTTTTCTGCATTTGCCGCGGACGTTTACTGGAACAAGGACACTGTTTTCCCTCAGACCATTTATCTCCAGAGTGTCTTCTCATCCTCTTCACCATCGGGGAGATATGAAGCTTCTCGTTAGCGCAGCCCGGAAGGAATCCACAAAAGTTTCGTTGGGCTTCAAGGCTCCCAATTTTGAGGTGACCGCTTCTGTTTGCTAACTGTTCTTTCTTTTCCAAAGATGAAATTGAAATAAGTTGGAATTCATTTATTGCTTTTGCTTTTCTTTTTTTTTGCTTTTTGTTTTTGGATTTGCTAGCTTTCGGAGCCTCTGACTGGGAAAATGTGGAAACTGGATGATTTTGAACCATACCCAGCTTTACTGGTACAAACCCCTACTTTCTTTTTAGTTTCTCATGCGCATTTTTTAGTTTCCACCTATAGTTTGCTTTTGTAGCATCAATAGTTCTTCTACGGTTGGGCTAGGTAAAGCTAGCTCCTATGCACGTCTGATCTTGGTAGTTGGTGCTGAGCTGGCTTTATCGTCAGGTCTTACGCTTCAAAATCGTCTATAATTATAGTAAAGCAACTTTTAAACTGCATTGTCCGCTCGTATAGTTGTTAGTCACTCATCCTCCATAATCATAGCTAGTTACTACGTTGCAAAAACCTTGCGGAAAGTTTATCTATAGTGTCCTCTTGTTATTAAGACCTAAATTCCTTATGGACTTGACAGTTATATGCTGCATCGACAAATTGATTATCTACAACCATTTCTTTTATTTTGTTAGTTATTATTTTAGACTGGTTTTTTTATCTCAGATCAATGGGTTTTATCTTAATATTCAACTGTGAATTTAGCATCAAGAGCGACAGAAAGTTTTTATATTCTCATTTAGTCAACCATGTGTGGTTGGTTCTTTCTGCGATTAGAATTTAATAAGCTTTTTTCTCAACATATTTAGCTGAGAAAAAGCTTTATTTTGTGGTAGAGCAGGTTATGTTTATTTGCAACCATTGCCCATTTGTTATGCACTTGAAAAAAGATATTGTAAAGCTTGCAAACTTTTATATGGAGGTAAAGCTATCCTTTTCTTTCTCGAGATATGCTTGTATAAAGTTGGCATTAAAACTTGTGTACTTAGCATTATAAAAGTAACATGCAGAAATCTCACTGACTTTACAGAGAGGACTTGCTGTCGTAGCTATATCTTCAAATTCTGTTGCTACACATCCACAGGTTTGACCGTGGTTTGTGTTTTGTGCTTTTCTCGGGCTTTTGATATGAATTTTCGAGTATGGAACTATTACTTTCAGGATGGACCTCAGTGCATGGCAGAAGATGCTAAAGAATTTAACTATCCCTTTCCTTATCTCTATGACGAGGTATGTTAAATATGCGAACTTAGTCTGCTACAAGTATCTGCACATTCCAAATAAATTGTTGTTTGACTGGTTTTTATCTTGTCTAAAAGTCAAATTGTTGTCACAATCAACATTTCTACGACCAGGCACCCATTATGACTGTTTATAAATTCATGATTCTTAAAAGTTCTGTTGGATTATACTCTTATCCTGACCTTGGTTTGAACATATCTAGATGAGTGGAGATCAAATATCTTAATTTCATTATTTTATTTTCTTTTTATATTGGCAGAGTAAAGGAGTTTAGACTACTATTGGCTGTGAATGGATAATCATCTTTGTTATGGATGTCTCTAAAAGAATGGCAATGTTTTCTGATGAAGGTGGGGATTATGGAATGTTGGTCCTGTAAATCTATTGTTGAGTATTTTATGACTGGCCTTATTTGATGAAATTGAAAATTTAAAACAAGAAAGAAACTGTGATTGTAAGAGTAGGTTAAAACTGGATAAAAACGAAAAACTAGAACTAAACATCGCTAAATTTGTTTTTCTTTTGTTGTTTAATGCATTTGCTTATCATTCATTATACATATTGTTCATTCCATGAAATCATCTTCTCTGTGATCCTTTTTTCTCCCTTATTTTCGTGATAAAGCCTTTAGTATGTATTTGGCATTTTTCATTTGCAGTCACAGGATGTTGCTCGAGATTTTGGAGCAGTTTGCACTCCAGAGTTTTTCCTGTTCAAAAAGGTCTCAACTTGACTCCATTGTTAGTTCTACATGACCATAGGCTCAGATTTCATCTGGTTTAAAGAGAGTTTAGTTTATGAACCCTTACATTTTGCTTAATGTTTACACGTGGTTGAGAATGATTAAGTTGTTTGCAGGATGGTAGAAGGCCATTTGAGCTGGTATATCATGGTCAATTTGATGATTCACGACCAAGAAACAATGTGCCCGTTACTGGGAGGTCGGTTATTTTAGTATTTCTACCTTTTCTACGTTCAATCTTCTCCATTCCTATAAAGTTTTATTATTTTCTGTTTATATCTTTAGGGACTTGAGCCTTGCTATAGATTGTGTTCTTAGTGGTCAAAAAATATCCTTAGCTCAAAAACCCTGGTATGTATTTATAAATAAATATATTCTGGACTTTCCCCCGTGATTTTAGTGTCGATTGTTTTATCTATGCACAATTAATTTATTTTTTATCCATTTTTTCTGAAGTATTGGATGCAGTATAAAGTGGCATCCTTAGACGAGGTTTTAATGCAGTTTATGGGATGCAACTTCTTCAAGATCGGAGCTCTCAAGTGAAAGGTACCATTTGTAAAATCCAATTGCTAGTTTCATTTCATAATCTTGCTCACAATTTCTTCTTTTTTTGTGGGTTCTTTTTATTTTTCATTTTTCATTTTATATTTTATAGTAGTTGGAATGGGGATAGGTGGAATAGATGGATGAGTCAAATTGTAAGTGACTGTACGGTATGACAATTATTGGTTGATCAAATATTTCATTTAGAATATATAAACGAAATAATTGAGTTATATAGTTCATTGACTTACATCATATTATCATTTGAAAGTAACTTGATTCCTGAGTCATTTGGCAACGGCAAGTGCGATGCACGTGCGAACATAGAGGAAGATAAATGCATAAATATGGAGTCAACATTTGTGGGAAAATAAAAGAAAAGCTAGTTTTTCAAAAGATAAATGACTACATTTTCCATAATTGTCAATGTGTGATAAGAAAATAAAGAGTCTGAATTTAAGTTAACAGGGATGTTGTCTATGGATTCAAACTGATTATCCCCTGTAAAGATACACACGCAGCCTGCCCCCACTATTGTTTGCAACAGCTCCAAAATCAGTCTTCTTGTGATAAGGCACTGCCCTGAGTCGCTGTTTATGAGAGATTTAACTTGGCAAATTGTAGCTCCAACTCCAACAAACAAATTAGCAACTACATTGATACAACTCTAGATATATCATTTTTCATATAGTTGTACCTGTATATACATGAAGTAATAGTGATTATTAAGAAGTACATTGATATATATAACCATTAACATGTAAGTGGAATGAAATAAGCTTTCAGAAGAACCTTAAATAACAAAAATTAGAGCATTCAAGAGTTAAAAATTACCTCATTAGACTGAACGTGTGAATTTTTTACTAAGTAATCATGAGATTAAAATTAGTTGAACTACAAATAGATGTGCACGAGTTAAGTTGGACTCGATTTAGGTCAGTTTTAGTTGGTTTAGCTTCGGTTTATGCCAATTATGGTCGGATTTTTTGTTTTGGAATTTTTAAAATTAAAATTATATATATATTGGTTGCGATCGGAGCAAAACTTTATTAGCGGGGTCTAATTTGTCACGGTACAAAATTTGATTCATTTTGTCAAAAAAAAAAAAAAAAAAAAAAAAAAACATGGTTGAAGTTGATAACACCAAAGTTAGAGATTTATTTTATTTAAAAAAAAAAACAAATTAATACCTTACATTGAATGGATACCAAAATTTAGCTTTATTCTATACTACCCAAAATTCAACAACTAGATCAGCTCCTATTTCTTCACGCAAAACTCCGGGTCGAGGATTTATTCTGATTTCCCAAGATATCAACATTTTTATTCAAAAGTATTAGTAAGTCACTATATAATCTTTTAGCACAATCCTTGGTTTATATTCTATTTTGACAATTAAGTTGTAATTTTGAGAAGAATATAAATGGGTTTTTCTAGTAATACTTTTAACAATATGTATGCTCAAGAGTGTATATATTTGCATAATGCAGTGAATAAATTAGAGTGCTCATGCTCCCATCCAAACACTTGTAAGCATCATCATCAAGTTTCATCACTTTCTCTCAAAACATTCCCTCCCCCATCAATCCTAAACAAAACCCTTTGATCATTAAAGATGTCTTACCAATCTTCGTAAAAGTTAACACCATTCAGCATAAACTTGAAGTTCACTCAGAAGCTAATCCTTTCTCCTAGTAAGAAATCCACCAATTTATCCACTTTGCAGAATAAAACAAGACCATTGCTTATATCTAACACACACACACACAAACAAACCCCAAAACAAATGAACTCATATCAGCTTACTCCAACACAAAGAAATCATATTGGCTTTATCATATGAAGCTCTTCTACAACTTTGCTTCTTCTTTAATTATCTGTCAAACTTAGGAGATATCAGCAAACATCACTAGTGGGGAAGAGATAATCTTTGTTTACTCCATGCAAATAGACAGCAACCCATCAAAGAGCATCATCAAGTGAAACAAGAAACTATTTCATCATGAATCACAAATGAGAAATGAAAAGGAGTTGGTTCTCAAATTCCTATTCCATGATAACTTTGGCACCAAGTGCTTTCATTTTTTCAATTATTTGCTCACCTTCTTCCTTTGACACTCCTTTCTTGAACACTGCTGGTGTCTTCTCTACCAAATCCTTTGCTTCCTTCAAACCCAAATCAGTAAAACTTCTTACCTCTTTGATTACTTTAATCTTTGCAGCAGCCTCATAAGATTCCAGCTTCAGTTCAAAGACCGTCTTTTCTGGCTTTTTCTCCTCTGCCGCTGTTGATGCTTTCACTGCCATTCCGGACAATCCGGCAGCTCCTGGTTTCATGACACCCACTTCCGGCATATCCTTCATTCCCAATTTTTTCATCAAAATTGATGACAATTCAGCAACTTCTATCAGTGTAAGTCCAGATATTTCATCAACGAGCCTGAAGACACGATTGGTTGGAGGACTTCGATGCTCTGTTGGGTCAAATGTTGATGGATCATAATCAGCTGGGAGCCTCTTTTGGTCAATCTCTTCTTCATCTTCGTCTTCTATTTTTGCCGGTTGACCAAAATGTCTAGATGGACCAAATATGCTATTGGGTTTGGGTGCAACTGAAGGGTGCACTATCGCTCTACCAAACCATCCATCTGGTAAATGATGTCTGATTCTGAGGACCAAGTTCATTTCCTAAGTTTTAAATAGGTCTCCTCCCCCTGTGAGAGGCAGATTATGCACCTAAATCCATTTCAACTAAGTCAAGACAGAATTTACCCAAAAAAAATAAAAACGAAGAGTAATGTACTTCATGCTAAGGAGAAAGTATGCATAGGGCGTACCAAAATATTTACTAATTTAAAAACGACGAATACACAAATTGAAACGCCTCATCTAGTAGTGACAAGTCGCGATAAATTTAATAAGGGTGGGCACGGGCCAAACCGTGACCTTGCGGTTCTGAATTATTGGAACAGGACTGTGAACCTGTTCGGTTCTATTTTTTTGGAAATAATATATTAAGTCCATTGAAGCTCTCCAAAGTCCTAAACAGAATGCAAAGATATGGCAACTCTGTCTACACTAAACAGATTGCATGAAATTGCGAAAATTAAAATGACATATACACAAATTGATAATTTTCCAGACCGATCAAGAAGTCAAGTGTAAGCATTTTTACCCTAATTGTTTCTCCACTCCGATAAATCCTCTTCTCAGCTCAGACACATAAAATGATCAAACCAATTTTTTTTCATTATGCTACGAATATCAAGCAAATACCAGGCGGCAATCGGAACTCAAATCGGAAATGCAAACTCTTAAATCGAACTGAACTCAACGACGAACCTCGAGCGAGCTGAGAACCAAAATCGGAACAACGAAAACTGCACTCGACGAAGTGGTGTGAGCTACGACTCTGTCAAGTGAGAACAGAACGGAACGGCAACGGCGACTACAAGGTAGGGCTGCGAAAAGGAGAAGACGACTCCGAGTTGGGGTGGGCAACGATAAGGCGACGAGAGACAGTGTTAGGGTGGCAGCTCGGGTTGAACAGAGAGGAGAAAAGAAACCAAGGATAGGTCAGTCGGTTGGGCTGTAGTTGGGTTTCGGGTAAATTTAAGATTTGGCAGGGTGAAATTTACCATTTGGTCCGGTTTTTTTACCTCCAAAACCGTGAACCAAATCTTATTCTGCGGTTTTGAGGGTATTCGAACCGTGCCGGTTCTTATCACTTGCAGAAACGGACCGAACCGAATAAAACTGCTCGTGCCCTTTAAAATTGAATGCAGACAAAATATATATACATAGATGTTGGTTTTCGAGGTCCCTACGCATGGCGGAATTCACTATTATTCATAATAATAGTGACATGCGTTACCCTGTGACTTTAAAACTATTTTAAAATCATCAAAAAAACCATAAATTGGATCGTTAGTCTAAAAGAAATTATTTTTGAGAAATATGTAATTTTTCAAAATGTAAACAGTTTACATTGAGAAAAATTATTAGAATTAGATTGTGATATATTAAAAGAAAATACCTTTTTGGAGCAACGCTTTTACTCAGATACTCCCGTCTGATCTTAACAGCTTTAACTCAGGATCAGGTATTATTCCCGAAGACTTTGATACCGTCGAGTCTTCTCTGAAGATCTTTACACTTAAATCTCCTGACGTGTGGTCGTCTCTCTTACAAGAATAACACACTCATATATTTGTGGAGAGACGTGTTCTCAACACATAAGACGTCTCTCTTCAATCTTAGAAAACGATTTTCTAAAACCGAATACGGAAAGGTCACACCTTTTCTCTCTAGGGATTTGTTTCTCGGTCGTTCACCGTCGTTCTCTTGGTTCGTTCTCATGTCAAATCACATTTGACAATTTTTATAGATCTATTTAAAATTAATTTTTTTTTAGATTTATTTTAATAAAAACTAATTTTTAAAAAATAAATCTTATCTAATCAAATCTAATTTGATTAGAAGTTGATTTATCTAATAAATCAATTTATCAATTAATCATATAATCTAAAAACAGTTTTTAGAATATATTTATGAAAACTACTTTTCAAGATAATCTCATCTTATGAGATTCTTTAGATCTACTTTTAAATAGCAAACAAACTATAAGTCAATTGTAGATCGAATCTAATTTAATCAGATTTTCCAGATCTACTTTTATTCAAATTTCAAAAATCTGATTTGATAGTTTGTTACATAACCACTTTAAATTTGAAGATCAAATCTCATCTGATGAGATTCTTTAAATCTAATTCAAATCTCATCTGATGAGATTCTTCAAATCTAATTCAAATCCCTTAAAAATATCTCATCTAATGAGATATTTTATTTTGAATTCAAAATATAAAAACTATTTATATAGTTTGAATAACAATATATTCATTTGAGTGTTTATAAATGATTAATCATTATTAATCATTTATATATTTATTCTTATAACATGAAAATTAAATAGTGATATAAGATAACAGAGGGACCGATGGACCTATAGTTCTAAGCTCCAATAATATTTGTTAATTAATATAAACTCTTTATATTAAATAACACAATTATTAACTCTAGAGTAATTCCACTAAATACCTAGAGTTGCACTCTTAGAACTATAAAGTATATTTACTCAAAGTAATGTCCATTGATATAGTCATTACATATGTATTAATCCTCCATTAAGATTCGTAATAGAGCTAGGTATAAAATCCGTTAACCTCTCATATTATATCTTTATCCTTGACTACCATTAGTTCTTGATTGAATAATTAATTCATAACATTTATGAATTTGCGCGCTAATTATTCAATCACTGAACTAACAAACAAGGGAATCTTGTATTATGGATTTCATTGTATCAATGTTAGCATTCCCAGCTACTCATTTAATTTATTCCCAAAATACAAGATTTATGTAATGCAACTCATACAAAACTGTATCGAGTAAATCAAAGAATAAATTAAAATGAAATAGGAGTCTACTAAATACAATGAATTAAGATCATACATATATGATCATCATTATGATAAAATTAATTGTTCTTCATTTAACGGATATTATAAGAACAATATAATTTCATCTGGTCCAGTCCTATATAATCATATTATATAAAATACAATTACTTTATGTCACTACATATATAGTCGGGATTTGACTATACGTTCTCAACGAAGTGAACTGTATTTATGACTTTATTAATTTGAAGATCCTATACTTCAAATATAAGTCATGGACTATTGTGATTATTTTTTTTTAAATTTAATCCCACATATATCAACATATATGTAAATTTAAAATTGCACAAATAATCAAGGATTTTCTTTGAATTTATAAAGCATATCGAATAATGCAAACATAAAAATTAATCATAAAATTTATTTATTAATTACAGCAATAAAAATGTTCATAACATTTGCTTGTTGGGCACATTATTCCCAACAATCTCCCACTTGCCCTAAAGCAAATGAGACATGTCTCTAATTCCTATTCCTTCAAGATGTTTATCAAAACTCTTTGCAGGCAATGTCTTGGTGAAGGGATCTGCAAGATTCTCAGTGGTTGGAATCTTCAAAACGGCGACGTCTCCACGTTGCACGATCTCTCTAATCAGATAATATTTTCTTTCTATATGCTTTGATCTTTTGTGGCTTCTCGGTTCTTTAGAATTCGCCACTGCACCACTATTATCACAATAAAGTGTGAGTGGTTTATTCATATCTGGAACAACTTCCAAATCACTAAAGAACTTGCGGAGCCAAACAGCTTCTTTAGCTGCTTCCGAAGCATCTATATACTCGGCTTCCATAGTCGAGTCAGAAACTCCTCCTTGTTTGGTACTTCTCCAAACGAAGGCTCCACCACTAAGAGTAAATACTGATCCAGATATCGACTTTC
The DNA here is from genome assembly GCA_022432975.1 of Begonia masoniana. Lineage (NCBI taxonomy): Eukaryota > Viridiplantae > Streptophyta > Magnoliopsida > Cucurbitales > Begoniaceae > Begonia > Begonia masoniana. Next base: position 77,358,069 of record CM039502.1, read on the forward strand.
GATCATCTATATCAGATTGAAAATTAGAATCCGTATATCCTGTAGGAATCAAATCCCTACCAGAATATACTAGCATATAATTTCTCGTTCTCCTAAGATACTTGAGAATGTGCTTGACTGCTATCCAGTGATCTAATCCTGGATTAGACTGAAAACGGCTAACTATCCCTACTGCATAGCAAATGTCAGGTCTTGTGCATAACATAGCATACATCAAGCTACCAACTGCTGATGCATATGGATAGCGTCTCATATCCTCTTCCTTTTGAGGCGTGTCAGGACACTGCTTCTTAGAAAGAGTAACTCCATGACGAGAAGGTAAATTACCCTTCTTAGAGTTCTGCATTGAATATCTGACAAGCATCTTGTCAATATACAATGCCTGAGACAAGGCTAACAACTTATTCTTGCGATCTCTAAATAGACAAATCCCAAGAATATAGCTCGCTTCTCCCAAATCTTTCATTTGGAATTGCTTAGCCAACCAAGCTTTTATGTCTGATAATAATCATACATTGTTCCCAATAAGTAGAATGTCATCGACATAAAGAATTAGAAAAACCACTTGCTTATCCTTAAAGAACTTGTATACACAAGACTCATCAAGACATTGCACAAATCCATAAGATTTGATCGCATCATCAAATCTCATATTCCATGACCTGGATGCTTGCTTGAGTCCATAAATAGACCTATGCAATTTACAAACATTTTGTTTTGCATCCTGTGCTATGAAACCCTCTGGCTGCTCCATATAGATAGTTTCATCAAGATAGCCATTCAAAAAAGCTGTCTTGACGTCCATCTGCCAAATCTCATAATCATAATGAGCAGCTATGGAAAGCAGAATAAGAATAGACTTAAGCATTGCTACTGGTGAGAAGGTTTCTTCATAGTCAATCCCTTCTTTTTGGGTATAACTCTTAGCCACCAGTCTAGCTTTGAATGTCTCTACATTCCCGTCTATTCCAAGTTTCCTCTTATAGATCCATTTACACCCAATGGGTTTTACCCCTTCTGGTAAATCTACAAGATCCCAGACTGAGTTGGAATACATAGATTTCATTTCAAGTTTCATAGCTTCAAGCCATGCATCTTTGTCAGAATCTTCCATTGCACATCTATATGTCAATGGATCATCCTTCCCATCATCGGTGATAGCAACTTGTGCTTCACCATCATGTCGATATCGAGATGGTAGTCGTACTACCCTATCGCTACGACGAAGTGTAATGATAGGTTGACTAGAAATAGTGGTGTTTCTTGTAACTTGTGGATCAATAACTGTTGTTGTAACCGGTCTAACCTGGTCAGAATGAATCTCTTCTAAGACAATCTTGCTATGAGGTTTGTAATTTGTTATATAGTCATGTTCAAGAAATGTGGCATTTGTCGATACAAATACCTTATTATCTTGAGGACTATAAAACAAACCTCCTCTCGTGCCTACCGGATATCCAACAAACATGCAAACCTTAGTTCTTGGTTCCAACTTCCCAGTCTTACCTACTAGCACATGTGCTGGACAACCCGATATGCGAAAGTGTCTCAAACTAGGTTTGTGACCACTCCACAACTCTAAGGATGTTTTAGGTATAGACTTAGATGGAACTACATTAAGTATGTAGGTTGCTGTTTGTAAAGCATATCCCCAAAACGATTTTGGAAGAGAAGAATAGCTCATCATGGATCTTACCATATTAAGCAATGTTCGATTTCTTCTTTCAGCAACACCATTTTGCTGAGGTGTGCCTGGTGCTGTTAGTTGGGATACTATCCCATTTTCTAACAGATAATCCTTGAATTCACTGTCAAGGTACTCACCACATCGATCTGATCGAAGACACTTGATTGTCTTACCTAATTTGTTCTCAACTTCAGCTTTAAAATCTTGAAACTTTCTAAAAGTTTCATACTTAAGCTGAATCAGGTAAGTATATCCATATCTTGAGTAATCATCTATGAATGTCACAAAGTACTCATAGCCACCTCTAGCCCGTGTAGATATTGGGCCACATACATCTGAATGTATCAGCTCAAGTGTTTCTTGAGCCCTTTGGCCCTTTCCAATAAAGGACCTCTTGGTCATTTTACCTTCTAGACATGATTCACAGACAGGTACAGATCCAACGGTTAGATCTTTTAAAGGACCATCCTTAACAAGTCTGTTAATTCTATCAAGATTAATATGACCAAGTCTTAGGTGCCAAAGATATGTATCATCAGTATAAGAAATCTTTTGCTTCTTGGATTTCGGCAATTCAACTTTGAACATTTCAGTATTCAACAGTGATGAACTTATGATGGGCCTTATCATATAAAGCCCATTTTCCATTGAGCCTGAACAAATATTTAAACCATTTCGAGAAATAATAACTGGATTATTATTAAAAGAAATAGCATATAATTGTTCAATTATTCGAGAAACAGAAATGAGGTTTCTAGTAAACCCTGGAATAAAATAAATGTTTTCTAAAAACAAATATTTTGTTCTCAAAATAAATTTTGGCTTCTCCCACTGCTGAAACTGAAACAACCGCCCCGTTGCCAACTCTGAGAGTGAACTCTCCATTAGCTAGTTTCCTGTAGGAGTTTAGCATATGCAAAGAACAACAAACATGATTAGTCGCTCCTGAATCAATTATCCAGGGTGATAAATCACTTTCTACCAAACAAGATTCAGTAACTAGTAAATCAAATTTACTCTTTTTCTTTTTAAGCTCCTCGAGATACTGCTTGCAGTTTCTCTTCCGATGACCATCTATCCCACAATGGAAACATTTTCCTTTGGGCTTTAGAAGGTCTGAGCCTTTCTTGTTTGACTTGTTCTTTTTCATGAGATTCTCAACTCTTTGAGTAGGAGGACATTCCTCCATCAGTACACATTTCAAGTTGTCATGCACGAAAATGAGATTCAAATTCTTTTTCCACTTAACAAAATTGTCGCCGTCTAACTTTTCAGTCGCAAGCAAATTTATCATTAATTGAGACATGATGCTGTAATAAATAAATAAAATTATAATCAATTTTATGCTATGAAATTCAAAATGTTATGGCATGCTAGTATGATGCATGAACATGCTAATCACAAAAATATGTAAATGCTACTATAGCCTCGATAACATAATAAATCACCTTAGGGTAGAAATATTATCAATTAATAAATTTCCTCAAAATACCTCATATTTTCGAAATTTATTAACTTACCGAAAATTTTGGTCAAAATATAACTAACACGTTTAATTATATTTTCATGAGTGTGACCCACTGTTTTGGATTTATGAAACTTAACTTATAGTCGCCGCCTTAGGGTCGGACAACTATAAAATACATTTCACATATCCTATCACTAGGAGACCAACCTTGGTATTGACCTAAGTGAACACTCTCCTTAGGGAGGATGAAAATCAAAGTTATCTCGGAGCCCCACTTAGATCTCACGGTGTTGTGCCAACAGTAGAGACCATGAGATGTTACGCCTAACTTCCCGCTCCCACTCATTATTTTGAATTAGTGATTATGGAATATCAAATATTCCTTAGTATCAATAAATTAATCATATTAATTTATCAATACTTAATTATTAATCTTATAATCATATTATAAAATTAATAATTTCAAATAATCAAATTATTTGAATTTTCTAAAATAAAATAAATTTTTAACAAATTAAAAATTATTTCATTTTTCATTCTCACATCATTCAACAAAATGAATTAATATTAGTTTTAATCAAATTAAAACTAATTTATTTAATAAACTCTTTATTAAATAAATATGCAATTTAATATATGTTTAAATGCATGACATGTGAGAAATTTAAAATTAAACCTAAACATGCATAATCTATATGACATGTGAATGCATGGCAATATAACAAATTATATCAACATAAAAATAAATGAAATAGTGACCGGGTTGACCTTTGGGTATTTCTAAAATTACAACCCCAAAATTAAAATAAATATAAAACTATGATTCTAAATCTTCGTCGTCTTCGTAACTGCCTCATCCAAATGAACAGCATCAAAAATTCACAAATCAAATTTGTGAATTCATATCCGATTGGGCAACATCATCTGTTTTCGTCAATAGATCAAATCTTTGACGAAAAGTCCATCTGTGTCCTTGTAGTCTCAGATCTCCATCGCAAGATTACAAATTAGATACAAATGCATAATTAAATAAAATCCTAACCCAAACAACCGACTTAATTTCGATCACTATTTCATGCCATGCGAAACATACATCCACAATATATATTCATAAATATATAATGCATAAAATCTAATTCTAACACATATCACAATTTACATTAAATTGTATTCTCAAAAATATTTTTAGACTAATAAAACCTGGCTCTGATACCATTTGTTGGTTTTCGAGGTCCCTACGCATGGCGGAATTCACTATTATTCATAATAATAGTGACATGCGTTACCCTGTGACTTTAAAACTATTTTAAAATCATCAAAAAAACCATAAATTGGATCGTTAGTCTAAAAGAAATTATTTTTGAGAAATATGTAATTTTTCAAAATGTAAACAGTTTACATTGAGAAAAATTATTAGAATTAGATTGTGATATATTAAAAGAAAATACCTTTTTGGAGCAACGCTTTTACTCAGATACTCCCGTCTGATCTTAACAGCTTTAACTCAGGATCAGGTATTATTCCCGAAGACTTTGATACCGTCGAGTCTTCTCTGAAGATCTTTACACTTAAATCTCCTGACGTGTGGTCGTCTCTCTTACAAGAATAACACACTCATATATTTGTGGAGAGACGTGTTCTCAACACATAAGACGTCTCTCTTCAATCTTAGAAAACGATTTTCTAAAACCGAATACGGAAAGGTCACACCTTTTCTCTCTAGGGATTTGTTTCTCGGTCGTTCACCGTCGTTCTCTTGGTTCGTTCTCATGTCAAATCACATTTGACAATTTTTATAGATCTATTTTAAAATTAATTTTTTTTAGATTTATTTTAATAAAAACTAATTTTTAAAAAATAAATCTTATCTAATCAAATCTAATTTGATTAGAAGTTGATTTATCTAATAAATCAATTTATCAATTAATCATATAATCTAAAAACAGTTTTTAGAATATATTTATGAAAACTACTTTTCAAGATAATCTCATCTTATGAGATTCTTTAGATCTACTTTTAAATAGCAAACAAACTATAAGTCAATTGTAGATCGAATCTAATTTAATCAGATTTTCCAGATCTACTTTTATTCAAATTTCAAAAATCTGATTTGATAGTTTGTTACATAACCACTTTAAATTTGAAGATCAAATCTCATCTGATGAGATTCTTTAAATCTAATTCAAATCTCATCTGATGAGATTCTTCAAATCTAATTCAAATCCCTTAAAAATATCTCATCTAATGAGATATTTTATTTTGAATTCAAAATATAAAAACTATTTATATAGTTTGAATAACAATATATTCATTTGAGTGTTTATAAATGATTAATCATTATTAATCATTTATATATTTATTCTTATAATATGAAAATTAAATAGTGATATAAGATAACAGAGGGACCGATGGACCTATAGTTCTAAGCTCCAATAATATTTGTTAATTAATATAAACTCTTTATATTAAATAACACAATTATTAACTCTAGAGTAATTCCACTAAATACCTAGAGTTGCACTCTTAGAACTATAAAGTATATTTACTCAAAGTAATGTCCATTGATATAGTCATTACATATGTATTAATCCTCCATTAAGATTCGTAATAGAGCTAGGTATAAAATCCGTTAACCTCTCATATTACATCTTTATCCTTGACTACCATTAGTTCTTGATTGAATAATTAATTCATAACATTTATGAATTTGCGCGCTAATTATTCAATCCCTGAACTAACAAACAAGGGAATCTTGTATTATGGATTTCATTGTATCAATGTTAGCATTCCCAGCTACTCATTTAATTTATTCCCAAAATACAAGATTTATGTAATGCAACTCATACAAAACTGTATCGAGTAAATCAAAGAATAAATTAAAATGAAATAGGAGTCTACTAAATACAATGAATTAAGATCATACATATATGATCATCATTATGATAAAATTAATTGTTCTTCATTTAACGGATATTATAAGAACAATATAATTTCATCTGGTCCAGTCCTATATAATCATATTATATAAAATACAATTACTTTATGTCACTACATATATAGTCGGGATTTGACTATACGTTCTCAACGAAGTGAACTGTATTTATGACTTTATTAATTTGAAGATCCTATACTTCAAATATAAGTCATGGACTATTGTGATTATTTTTTTTTAAATTTAATCCCACATATATCAACATATATGTAAATTTAAAATTGCACAAATAATCAAGGATTTTCTTTGAATTTATAAAGCATATCGAATAATGCAAACATAAAAATTAATCATAAAATTTATTTATTAATTACAGCAATAAAAATGTTCATAACATTTGTTTATTGAGCACATTATTCCCAACAATAGACACACACATGAAAACAATGTCATGGGCTTCAATATTTGTAGGTGTGGAAGAATTTGATGTTTGAGTTGAACAAATGAAACATCATAAAACATATTGCATGATCGACATGGTAAGCTCATGATGAGTCGATAAAAGAATTTATCCGCGAAGCTCGTACACCAACCTAATTGTTTGACCCCCAACAAAAATTGGATAGGAGAATGAAATTGAGAGTAGGCAATGAATGTAACAATGAACTGCGAATTTGCTCGCGCTGTCATTTGAACGTCACTCGAATGAATTATATAAGCTTGCTTGATCGTAACAAACAAAAGTCAATCAATTTGAATAGATCCTCCTATACCGAATTTTGACTCTATAATCTTACACAAAATTATTAATTTATTGATATATTATTTTAAATTTTTATATTCTACAATAATTATTTTATTAAGCAATAAAAAACACTAAATTTATGAATGTTAAGTTAGATAATACTCTGTAACATTATTGTTTAACAAAAAATGAACAATACGGTCGCATTTTCCATAAAACAATAACATAGTATTGTATAAATATCATTGTTGAACGTAACTCATAGATAAAATCAATCAATTGATTTTTTTTCTCTCTCACATGATCAACTTTCACCAAATCTTTATCTTTCCTAATTGCATGATTGTTCTATCTCCTAACTAACTCCGTTGAAAAAAGTAGATTCATCTGCGGGTCTTGTATGATTGTGCTTAAATATTTACAAATAATAATTTTAGTAATTTAAAATTATTCCTTATAATTACGTTCTTCCCTCCCGGACATACCCCAACAAAGTCCTTACGTATGCTTTGTTTTTTTAATATTATTTTTTTTAGTATTTATTTATTTTATTTGTTATTCTCCATGGGCATGGGAAATGCTTCTCTATTTTTTTTGTTTTCAATTAAAAATTAATTTCCAATATTCTTTTCAGATTTTTTTTATTTTTTTTTTTGCGGCTTTGGTTTGTACTTTTTTTACAGACTCCGACGGCAATTCTCTCCTTTTAGAGCTCGGAGCTCTTCCAGTCTGTTGTCAGTGGCCGGGTTTCTTCTCTCGTCGCCGTTGGTTTTTCAGTTTGAGTCGAATTCTTAGCTGTTTGACGGATTTCGTGTGCTTGGAATATTGCTATTGCTTCTGCTTCCTTTTAAACTTCTGTTTCTCAGTCAGCTCGCTGAGGCTGGGGCCAAGAGGGAGTCTGTAATTTTGGAGTTTTGAATGGTGATGGTGGGTTTTGGTTCCGTTGTCGAGTTGCATATCTGCTAAAGCTTTGGAAGTGGGAAAGGGCGGGATTTTGTTATTTGTTTGGGAGGAGAACCAGAGAGGGAAGGGGAGAGAGAGAGAGAGAGAGAGAGAGAGAGAGAGAGAGATAGCGAGGGTTTGTTGTAGTTCGGATGTACATTTGATGGTAGGTTACAGAAGTAGATGATGTCCGGAGCTCCGGCGAGCGAACGGAGAGGATGGTGGTGTTTTGCTGAATTCTTCACATGGAATGGCAGATCTTGTTAGCTGCGGGAACGCCAATCGAGACATTCAGCAGGTCTCAAGTTCTTTCTATAATTCTCTTTTGGTGTTATCCTTTGCCAATGCTCTGATTTTCCCCGTCTCCATTTTTGTGTTTCTCTATCTTCCAAATTTCAATCACAAATTTGGATTTTGATGTGATAGTTTTTTTTTTTTGGAAATTATTTTAGTCTTTGTGGTTTTTATTTTATTGTTGCGATCCCCGTCGTTATCGAAAGGTTAGTAGTAAACGAAATTTAGACTGATTCTACCCTTGGATGGGTGTTAGTGTCGGAAGTAAGAATAGAGCCGAACATGAAAATTGTTCACCATTCTAGATATTAAAAGTTAAGCCAGTAGTTGATCAAGGACTGGATATTTGTGTTAAACATAGTCTATGACAATCCACCAGGTACTTTACTACTTATGTTAAATTCTTTTCCGTTAGTTTTTATTCTACCCCACTGCATATGTGCCTATCTTTTACTTCTCGAAATTCTTTTATTGTTTCAACTTCCAATTTTCTGTCCTGGCTCCATGTTTTCCTCTTTTTCCCCCCATCAAAATACAACATTTTTATCTTGGTATGGTTGTAATTTTTTAGACTTAACAAGTAGATTCTACAGTGATATTTATTACTTGTGGACTTTTGAAGTTTGCGATCCAAATACTGTGTAGTGTATGGCGTACAAGAATTATCCTAATTATTTTCATTATCTACCAAAAATTGTAAATGAGATGCTTTGTTCAAAATGTTCAAATTTTCTGTTAAATTTTGTATGCAGCTAAGATTCACCATGTGGGTATGAATCCTTTGTGGCATCTGTTATCAATATCTCTATTTTGGTAGACTTATGGAAATTCTGTCTTTTGCAGGCATTGATAACTTTGAAGAAAGGTAGTCAGCTACTCAAGTATGATCGTAATGGGAAGCCTAAGTTTTGTCCCTTTAAACTTTCTAGTGTGAGTCGGTCTTTTAAATCATTTCTTTGGGCTGAATTATTGACTCGTTTTTCTCAGTGGGGCTGCAGTTTGCTTCTTAAAATTAGCTTTTCCTTTCTATGAATGAAGATCAGCTTATTCTTTCTCCATCACATAATTAAATCAAGCATTCTGAAGCAATCCACTTTTTTTGTTAAAGATCTATGAAGTAGCAATTTTTGTGTTACTCTTAGATAAGACATTGCTCTGAGTTTTTATTTATTTATTCTTGTATATCATCTAGGGTAAGGCATTTCCATTCTTCAGACTTGTTTTAATTTCTCATGCTGATTTATTCTTTTTTTTTTTTTTTTGGATTTAGGATGAGTCATCTCTGATCTGGATTTCAGGTGGTGGTGAAAAAATTCTGAAGCTTGCTTCTGTATATAGAATAATTCCTGGACAGCGAACTGTGAGATTTCTAGTGATAGTATAATCTAAATAATTTGTTTCCATGACATTTTAAGCAAACTTATTTTTATTTGAAACTTATGCCTACTGTGCCTTTTGTTTCCTTTTAGGCTGTTTTTCAACGATATTTGTGCCCTGAAAAGGATTATTTGTCCTTTTCTCTTATATACAACAATGGAAAGCGGTCCCTTGATTTGGTTGGTGAAGAACTAAATCTTCTCATTTTCATGATTGAGTGCTCTTTCTTTCTTTTGAGTTGTGGTTACTGCAATATGTTACTGCCTCTCAGATTTGCAAGGATAAAGTTGAAGTAGAGGTTTGGATTGCAGGGCTCCAAGCATTAATAACATCTGGTCAAGGTGGGCGTTCAAAAATTGATGGATGGAATGACGGAGGCCCATACCTCGATGTAAGTCTACATATACTTTTGGTGTGTTGTTTATCATGTTGCTTTCGTTAAACTATTGTTGTGATTTTAATTAACCAATCACACAAACTGTGAGAAATAATAAAGAAGAGTTAAAAGAAAAAATCAATAACACAAGGATTTACATGGTTCGGACCAAACCGTCATACGTTCACGACACAAGACTCCAGCAACGAAGTTTTATTCCAGAATCAATGAATAGAAGTTTCCCACAATGTTGCAGCATCGCTTGCAACATTGCCTCCGAATACAAGAATCGCTCTCCGCTCTTCTACCAGAGTTTCACAAATCTCTCCTTGAATTCATTCCATTTTTTCCCTTGAGATCTTATTTATTCTTATCCTCCTATCAACCCTTTGATTAATCTATTTGAAATAGATTAATACAAAATTTAAACTGGATAAAATAAACATAAAATCTAGATGCAAATTTAATTCAAATTTTTTTTGAATCAAACCAAATCAAAACGCTGAACCAATAATTAATAATCTCCTCCTTGGTTCTCGTTTTGAAGATCTTCATGTTGCTATCCAGAGCTCGTGCATCATCCTGTAAACCTCCATACCTGCCAAGTTTAAACAGAATTTAAACTTGACAACCGGAAGAACTTTCATTCAGCTGCTCCTGAAGCATCATTTTCCATGCTTCTCTCAAACAAGTTTTTGTTTCCGGAGATGACTCCTTCTGAAGCACTATTTACCATGTTTCCCTCGAACAAGTTTTTGTTCTCGAAGATGACTCCTCCGGAAGCATTATTTACCTTGTTTCTCTCGAACAAGTTTTCGTTCCCGAAGTTGACTTCTCCTGAAGCACTATCTATCATGCTTCTTTCGAACAAGTTTTTGTTCTCGAAGTTGACTCTTACTGAAGCACTATTTACCATGCTTTCAATGAACAAATTTTGGTTTCCGGAGTTGACTCCCCTTAAAACACTATTTATCATGCTTCCATTGAACCAATTTTTGTCCCCGGAGGTGACTCCCTTTGAAGCACTATTTTCCGTGCTTCCCTTTGAACCAATTTTCGTTCCCGAGTTGACTCCTCCTTGAAGCACAATTTACCATGCTTAATTGAACAAGTTTCTGTTCTCGGAGTCGACTCTTTCTTGGTTTCTGAGTCAAGGACCCATTGTTTACCGAAATCCTTCGCTGAAACAACCTTAACATTAGAAGAGTTATAACCATCCGAGACCATCGAAGCATCACCAGTCTCAGTCTTTTTCTCGGCTATCCTTCTCCCCGCTCGAAACAGTCTTTCTTGGAGTGTCCTTCTTTATTGCAAAAGAAGTACTTCTTGTGTTGCCTTGATTTCAACCTCGCCTTATTCTTCCTATCATTCTCGCTCGTGAATTCGTCAACTTCGAATCTCGCCATGAAAAGCAAAACAAACAATCCATGTTTACCGCACCAATTGTTGTGATTTTAATTAACCAATCACACAAATCGCGAGAAATAATCAAGAAGAGTTAGAGAAGAAATCAAGAACACAAGGATTTACGTGGTTCGGACCAAACCGTCTTATGTCCACGGCACAAGACTCCAGCAGTGAAGTTTTATTCGAGAATCAATGAATTGGTGTTTCCTGCAATAATGCAGTATCGCGTGCAACATTGCCTACGAATACAAGAATCGTTCCCCGCTCTTCTAGCAGAGTCTCACAAATCTCTCCTTGAATTCTTTTTATTTTTTCCCTCAATATCTTATTTATTCTTATTTCTCTATCAACTCTCTAATTAATCTATTTGAAATAGATTAATACAAAATTTGAATACGATAAAATAATCATAAAATCTAGATGCAAATCTAATTCAAAAAACTTTTGAATCAAACCAAATCAAAACGCTGAACCAATAATTAACATACACCAATGTTGAGCTACTCCAATGTGCAAGCACATATGATGTTTACTATTAAACAATTTCTCAGTTAATTTGATGAGGCTGTTGCTTTTTGCTTTGGAAATTGCATTTAGCTAATCATTGATGGAAAAGGCACTGACTATATTGTTCTGCCAGCATACATCTCTGTCATTCGGTTGGGACATTATTTATTATCTTTGTCCATTTATTATATTTCTTCAGAAAATTTAATGCATTACATTCTTTCACCCTTGCTTCCTGGCAGGAAGCAGAGTCAGCATGATTAAACTTTTCTTATTAAATTTTTCTAAGCGGCCTGCTTAGAATCTCAGTTTTGTGTATCTGACGAATGTCTATGAAAATTTTGAAATAGAAGTTGGCACTTGAATATGATGCACACTTCGTGCATCATATGTTCTTTGCTTGTACTAAATGTTTTTGGGTGTTTATCTAGTAGTACTATTTAAATGCTTCAAGTATTTCTTTTGAAATTTTAATCGACCAGTCTGGCGTTTTAAATTATGTTTTTTAGCTTTTCTTTCACATTTATATATATGTATATCACATGTTGGCTATTGATTACAGGAAAGCAGTGATATAACTTCAAACAGCCCAAGTGACTGTTTAAATAGTGTCAATAGAGATATTAGCTCTCCTGAAGCCTGTGCCAATTTCAACCCAAATAAATCTCCTAAGAGTACTAATCCTGAGAATTCTTTGCTTTCTGAAAGGTCATATGCAGTTTCAAACCAGACAAATATGCAAGGAAAAGGATCCAGTTCAGATGCCTTTCGAGCTAGTTTTTCAAGTGCTCCAAGCACATCTAGTCATGGTTCTGTGCCAGATGAATATGAGGCTCTAGGGGATGTATACATATGGGGAGAGGTTATTAATGATAATGTTGGGAAGTTTGCAGGGGAAAAAAATTCTAATTGTGTGGGCCTAAGGACTGACGTACTTCTCCCCAGGCTGTTAGAATCAAATGTTGTTTTAGATGTAGTTCATATAGCTTGTGGAGTCAGGCATGCCGCCATAGTCACTAGGCAAGGAGACGCTTTCACATGGGGCGAGGAATCTGGTGGAAGGCTTGGGCATGGTGTTAGGAAGGATTACATTCAACCTCATCTAGTTGAATCTTTAGCAGCTACTAATGTTTATTCTGTCGCATGTGGGGAGTTTCATTCTTGTGCTGTTACAATGGATGGGGAACTTTACACATGGGGAGATGGTACTCACAATGCTGGGCTTCTCGGCCATGGCACTGATGTGAGCCATTGGATGCCGAAGCGTGTTGCAGGCCCTCTTGAGGGGCTTCTGGTCGCTTCAGTGGCATGTGGCACATGGCACACAGCTTTGGTGACATCGATGGGACAGCTTTTCACATTTGGCGATGGTACTTTCGGGGTGTTGGGCCATGGAGATAGAGAAAGTGTTTCATGTCCAAGAGAAGTCGAGTCTTTATCGGGGCTGAGAACAATTGCAGTCGCATGTGGAGTGTGGCATACAGCTGCAGCAGCAGAAGTTATTGTGACACACTCTAGGACAAGTGTTTCATCAGGTAAACTATTCACATGGGGCGATGGAGATAAAAATCGATTAGGACAGGGTGATAAGGACCCTCGGCTAAAGCCTACATGTGTACCTGCATTAATCGATTACAACTTTCGTAAAATCTCTTGTGGGCATAGTTTAACAGTTGGCTTGACCATATCTGGGCAAGTGTTCACTCTGGGGAGTCCTGTATACGGTCAACTTGGGAATCCACAGGCTGATGGAAAGCTACCATGCTTGGTAGGAGATGAGCTTTTTGGGGAGGCCATTGAGGAAGTGACGTGTGGGGCTTACCATGTGGCAGTACTAACTTCCAAAAATGAGGTTTATACTTGGGGAAAGGGTGCAAATGGGAGGTTGGGCCATGGAGATGTTGAAGATCGAAAAGCTCCAACTCTAGTGGTGGCCTTGAAGGATAGGCATGCAAAACATATTGCTTGTGGGTCAAACTACACGACTGCAATTTGTCTTCATAAATGGGTATCAGGGGCTGAGCAGGCACAATGCTCTGCTTGCAGACAAGCTTTTGGTTTTGCACGAAAGAGGCACAACTGCTATAACTGTGGCCTTGTCCACTGCCATTCATGCAGTTCCAAAAAAGCCCACAGTGCTGCTCTAGCTTCTAACCCAAGCAAACTGAATCGAGTGTGTGATTCTTGTTATTCTAAATTGATCAAAGTGTCTGATACTAATATTAATAATAGGAGAGGTGCTATACCTCTCCTCTCTGGTGAAAACAAAGACAGGTTAGAAAAGGGTGAGATAAGATTGTCGAAGTCTGTGCCTTCTAACATGGAGTTAATCGAGCTATTAGATAATAAAGCAGCCAAACATGGACGGAAGGCTGATACCTCCTCCCTTGGCAGCAGCTATCAAGCACCTTCCATATTGCAGCTTAATGAAGCTGTTTTGGCAACTTCTATTGAGTTTCGACGACCAGCTTTGAAAATTATGACTTAGAGAGCATGAGAGTAGTACATCTTCCAAATGGTTCAGATCTGAATGGCACTCATCATTCAGATGCAATTAGAGAACGATATTCAAGATCTGATTCTCTTACTTCCATTTCCTTGGCTTCTCCGAGAACAAGTGACGCTGCCTATGTCTCTGCCTCTGTAAAGGGATCTCAAGGTCAAGCTCATTCGTCTCAGGAAGAACCTGGCACTGAAACTACCTGGCAGGAGGAGCATGCCAAATTTAGGCTGTCAAATGGTGGTCGTGGAGGTCCTCTGAGTAATGGTAGTGTGTCAGAGGCTGTTGATGAAAACAAAGAACGATCCAATAATGCTGATTTAGCTGCCAATTCAAATCAAGTAGAGGCAGAATGGATTGAACAATACGAACCTGGTGTATATATTACTCTTGAGGCACTGCGTGATGGAACGAGAGATCTTAAGCGAGTGCGCTTCAGGTAATTTGGCCTACTCTTTCCTTGAAATCTTACTACATTTGTTCTCATTTCTCTGCATGTGATTTTCAATTGGAAAGAAGCAAAATGATCATTTCATTGAGCATAGGCATCGACATCTAGATCGTCGATAATTAGAAAATCTGGTTTTGTTTTTGTTGAACTCTTTGAATAGACTCCTACCCTTTTTTATGAGAACTGCATGTAAATGGATGTGTTTCTGGCTACAAAAAGCTGACAACATAAATATTGATTGATATTACATAAAGATTGGTTATTTGGCTATCAAATTAACGACTTAAATGCATGTGTAGCCGGAGAAGATTTGGAGAGAATCAAGCCGAGAATTGGTGGTCAGAAAACCGAAAAAGGGTGTACGAGAAGTACAATATCCATGGGTTAGACAAGTCCTCAGTTTCTAGGCAGCATGCACGAAGATCAGATAGGCCCACCTCGCCTTCTTCTTCTATACCAACATAAGGAGATGGATGTAAGTCCTTCCATTTAAAATTATGACTCTGGTTTGAGGCCAAGATACTGATGGACAGCCAAGCCTACATCTTTTTGTGATGTTGATCCCACCTTTTTTCTTTTTCTTTAATTTTTTTCCTTCAAATAGTAAATGGGTTGATTTGCCCTTCACATGCATGTCTTATTTGTAGTTATGTGCATGTTTGTCAATATAAGCTTTTGCCTAATTTCTACGTCTTTAAAGTTAAATCCTGGGTAAATTTTAAACCCAGATTGGCTCAGTTTTAAAGTAGTTTTTCTTACCAAACCAGTTGATCCAATGCAAATTAATAACACTGAATTCATAATCATACATTATAATCTGCATAAGTAAATTATAAACAAATAGCGACGTGCATTTTCATCGATCCCTGTATCGGTTTTATACAATTTAATAAACGTTTTTTTCTTTTTTCAGTTCGTCGTCTTCTTTGAACGGAAGGTCAGTCTGTAACCTTGACGTCAACTGCAATAGTCAGTTTGAATTTCATAATTTGCCCTGTGGTATGACCTTGACTTTGCAAATTTGACTTTACATGGTCGTTTCTTTGAGTTTCGTTCCCTTCATATTGCTGACAGAAATCCAGAGGAAGAAGAATAGCTCGAGATTGTTGAAAACGGTTTCTGCACTGTTCCTGCTTCTTCTTGTACTTCTTTCGTCCTCCTTGTTCGTAGCTTCTTATGCCCAGCTGTAAATGTAAATATATTGTAATTATGTTGGCATTGATTTTTTGACAAATTATATTTATGGAGATAATATTTTATTCTACTATTTTTCAAAGTGATAGTTTCTTTTTTGGCAATCAAGAAATATTATATTCAGATTATTGGATAGATACATATTAAAGATCATGAAGATTCTGTGGAAGAGAAAAATAAGAAAACGTAAATATTAGAAAATTGTTGAAAAATCTAAAGGCACTTGCTTTTTGGAAAACTTTGTTTTGATAAACCGATTTGATAGAGATTTGCTGAAATCTATTAGGCTTCGAGATCACATGATTAATGAGATGCTTTATTAAGTTTTTGGATCTATATCTAAGTTGTTGGAGGAACTTTCATAAAATGTCACACGTGGTGTCATGCAATCAATTTGTTGAGATTTGGTTTCCTTATTCCTTGCGGAGTTAATTCTGTTTTGGTAACTGAATTAAATCGAAGATATGGTTGTTACCTATCATATTTAAGCCTTCGTTTTTCTGAAGAAGGTACGAGGGATTTTTGAATTTCACGAGAGAAGATTTCTTCACTTTGCGAGCCGTCGCTTTTTCTTTCTTTCCATACGCTTTTGCGTATGAGTGTGTGTTCATTCAGTTCGTGAATGATTGTTTTACACACTCTTCTTATGCTGTGAATTTCATTGATTATCGGAGTGTGTTGAGTTATTGCGTCTGAAGAGAACGCCATGGTGTTACAGACGGTGTCGCAGGAGACAATCTTCTTTGTTCTTCATTAAATCTCAGTCTCAGGAGCAGGCTGCATTTGAACTCGGGAGGAGTTCTATTTATTGACAAGGGAAGCTTGTCTTTTTTATCGTGAGCAAAGGGATCTTGCTATAACACGAATTTCGGGAGGAGTTATTTACAACAAGGTGATCTTGTTGCTTTCTAGATCTCGGGAGAGATAGATCTTAAGTCGAGGGGAGCTCGCAAAAACAATTTCATTAGGGAAGTTAGGAAGAGGCGGCGACAAAGATAAGATGGAGTCTTTATTTATATAAGTCCGATTGTCTTGTAACTTTGTGAACTCGTTGAAATGTTTTTATATTTGGGCGTGGCCCCGCAGACGTAGGCTGGTTGCTGAACTGCGTTACCAACCTCCTGTCTCATTTATTTCCGTATATTTATATTGTCTATCATTGCATTAATTGTCGATGTCACACGTAACACCTTTGTGTGACATCGCATAACTGGTCTTAATCTTTCAATTGGTATCAGAGCGGGTCGTTTCTGTTTCTTAAGCGGGATCCGCGGGACAAGATCTTAGTTCGTGTGCAATGGACTCTATGAAGGAAGGAGGTTCTACAATGCGTCCACCGTTATTGGATGGAAGTAATTATGCTAATTGGAAGGCGAGGATAAGAGCTTTTATTAAAGCTATTGATGAGAAGGTTTGAAGATCTATTTTGATTGGATGGAATCCTCCTATGAATACTGATGCAGATGGTGTCACTTCTCCCAAGTCGGAAGAAAATTGGTCGGTAAATGAGGATGCCTTGGCAAATAGTAATTCAAAAGCTCTCAATGCTATCTTCAATGGCGTTGATCTTATTTAGTTCAGACTCATCTCTACATGTGAATCTGCAAAAAGGGCTGAGAAATTCTTCAAACTACATATGAAGTGTAACACCTGGAAAATTTTCCTTGATGTACGTAGCCCTTAGATTAGATGTTTGTGGGAGCTTAACATTAATTGTATAGTTTATTAAGCCATTGAATGGAAAGTGGAAATTAGAAAGCAAGAAGTAAAATAGTGTTGTTTATTGAGTCAATAAGGAAGGGTTTTAGTAATTAAGAAAGAAAATGAATTAAAAGTGAAGAAAAGGATTTGAAGGAGGATGAAATGATATCCTTCACGTTGGCTTGTGGTGTGAAGAAGAAAGGTGTGATTAAATTAAAATTTAATCTTTGGTGGGAAGTAGTCAAAAAGAAGGATAAGTTTGAAAAGTCAAATTAACCAAAAAGGAAAATGAAGTGTGAAGGAGCCAAAGCACTTCCACGTTGAAAGCAAAATGAAGAAGTAAAAGTGTTGAAGAATCAAAAGTGATGGTTGAAAAGTCAAAGGAAGATTTAACTAAAAAAAACAAAAAAGAGAGAGAATATTTGAAAAGTCAAAAAGAAGAAAAGTGGAGAAAAAGTGATGTTTATACGTTGGTTTTGTGAAGAGAAAAGGGGAGGGTTAGTTGTATAAAAATAAGAAAATTTGTGGAGAAAAATTAAAAGAAGAAGAAATGGTTTATTTAAAGTAGGAGAAAAGAGTTAAAAACCCTCATCTTCTTCCTTTTCTATCGACGGTTTGCAGCCACCATTGGAGCTTCTCCACTTCTATATTTCAACGATTTTTCAAGGTTTTTAAGGTATGTTTTACATGGGTTTTGTGGATAATACATTTAGTTGTTGGTTTTTAGTGGTTTTAGGGTATTTTGGTGAGATTTTGTTAGGGTTTGGAAACCCTAGGTGAGGAGCTACGAATTTCCTCTTTTATTGCTGGTTTTTCTTTATGCTTTTGATGTTTTAAATGTTAAAGGGATTAGTTTAGGTTGTTTTTAGAGTTAAATTGGAGATTTGGGGAAAGTTATACAAAAACCGGTTTTTAAAATATTGGAGGCCGGTTCTGTTTTCTGGAATTCGGGTTCGCCATTGAACTTATTTGGTTAATTTAAGTGTTTTAATGTATAATAGACGTGTAGATGTTTCCGAATTGGGGTGGCACGTCGAAATCCGTTGAAAAACGAGGGAGTTATGGCCGTTTGAAGTTGGACGTTGTAATTTTGGGTGAAAATCGGGTTTTGTGGTTTTAGGGGGAATTGTTGTTTAGTTTTGGTTTTAGAATCCTTTTTAGGATCCTTTAGAAATTTATGAGTGAATTGCTAAGTTATTTTCTATAATTGATAGGTTATCGGACGAGTGAATTGATCGATTGAAGTTTGATGATGAAAAGTGTGGGTAATTTCGGGTTTGTTGTACATTTTGGTAAAATTTGTCCTTAGTTTTATCTTAGGCTATCTTAGGCAAGTCTTTGGAATTCTTAGAGTGTGCTAAGTTGTTTTCCTTATATTGTTAGGTTAACGAGAGAACAATTCGACCGACCGAGCTTTTAGTTACGAGCACGCGCAAGGAATCCAGGTAAGTAGTGGATGTATATGGTTTTGCCTTCGGGCCTACACCATGGAACGGTAGGGAATTGTTTGTTTGGTTGTTTTGTTTTGTCTTGTGTTGTGCATCGTATGTGACATGCATCATGTTTTTTAAACTACGAAATATGTGTTTTGAGCATCATGTGCAGTTTGTGAAAGTGAAATTGAGGCAATGTGAATTGTGTGAGTCACCTCGTCGCGAATTAGAGTCTGAAAGAATGACAGTTTGGGAGGTGTCTGGTTGAGTCATCTCGTCGCGAATTAGTGTCTGAAAGAATGACAGTTCGGGAGGTGTCTGGTTGAGTCACCTCGTCGCGAATTAGTGTCTGAAAGAATGACAGTTCGGGAGGTGTCTGGTTGAGTCACCTCGTCGCGAATTAGTGTCTGAAAGAATGACAGTTCGGGAGGTGTCTGGTTGAGTCACCTCGTCGCGAATTAGTGTCTGAAAGAATGACAGTTCGGGAGGTGTCTGGTTGAGTCACCTCGTCGCGAATTAGTGTCTGAAAGAATGACAGTTCGGGAGGTGTCTGGTTGAGTCACCTCGTCGCGAATTAGTGTCTGAAAGAATGACAGTTCGGGAGGTGTCTGGTTGAGTCACCTCGTCGCGAATTAGTGTCTGAAAGAATGACAGTTCGGGAGGTGTCTGGTTGAGTCACCTCGTCGCGAATTAGTGTCTGAAAGAATGACAGTTCGGGAGGTGTCTGGTTGAGTCACCTCGTCGCGAATTAGTGTCTGAAAGAATCGTCGCGAATTAGTGTCTGAAAGAATGACAGTTCGGGAGGTGTCTGGTTGAGTCACCTCGTCGCGAATTAGTGTATGAAAGAATGACAATTCGAGAGGTGTCTGGTTGAGTCACCTCGTCGCGAATTAGTGTCTGAAAGAATGACAGTTCAGGAGGTGTCTGGTTGAGTCACCTTGTCGCGAATTAGTGTCTGAAAGAATGACAGTTCGGGAAGTGTCTACCAGTGAGTTGATAATGAACGAGGTTCATTGATCGACGTGGGAGAAAATCATGTATGGCCGTTCCGTGTGTGAACACGATGTATGCCTCGGATCTGGCTCTGAGCGGTTAACGCGTGACCATCTTGTTAGGATAGGTATCCGCTTGACGCACAAGTGAAAGTGACGAGTAATGAAACGAGAACGAGTTGAACACAACCGAGAGTTAGAAACCGCATGAATTAGGGTTGTGTGTGAGGGTTGTTTGTGTAGTGTGCATTGTGTTTTCGTATGCATTATTCCCTACTTACTAAGCATTAGGCTTACGTTTTGTGTTCCGTGGTGTAGGTGTTGACAGGAGTACAGGTGAGGGCTTTAAGGAAAGCTAGGGTTGAGACGCAGTCGTTGATGTACGTTGTATGCCGGTGCAGGCAGTTTTTAGGGCGTCTCGACCATGATCTTCGGGGAGAGTGAAGGATTGGTATTTTGATGTAAATAAGTAGTTTAGTTTGGACTTTGTTTTGTATAAGGGATAATGGTTTTATAACTTTAGTAAATATTGTTTTGGGTATGTTTTACAAACTGTTAGATTTTCAGGTTTTGGGTTTTTAGTAATTTAGTCGTTATGTTGCTTGATTTTTTATTAAAGCAAACGACGTCTGTTTTTAACGATTTTTGTGTTTTCGCTGAAAAGTTATAGTCGAAAATTATTTTAAAGTCGTTTAAACGCGGTATGAGTTAGCAAAGTAGCGCACCGAGCCGGAGTAGGTTCGGGGGCGTTACATGAAGGTACATCAACCGTAAAGCTTTCCAAGATGCAAATGCTAATTACTCGATTTGAGAATCTAAAGTTACAGGAAGATTAGAGTATTGGTGAGTTTAATGCCAAACTTTGTGACATAGCAAATGAAGCATTTGCTCTCGACGAGATGTTTCCCGAAGAAAAACTTGTTAGAAAAACTTTACGGTCCTTGCCACAACGATTTGCCTATAAAGTCACAGCTACAGAAGAAGCCAAAGATGTCACTAAAATGAAGCTAGAAGAGTTGATGGGATCTCTTAGAACCTTCGAGATGAATCTTGGAGGAGACACAGAAGCGAAGAAGGCAAAATGAGTTGCTCTAAAAATCGAGGTACAGAACTTCAACGAACATAATGAAGATGACTTGGAGGAATCTCTAGCTCTACTCTCAAAGAATTTCAGTAGAGTTATGAAGAGATTCAGAAGAAATACTCGAGGTGTCAAGCAGGGTGTCACTAACTTCAAAAATGGTTCTTCAAGCAACAAGAAGCACAAGGAAGAAAATTATGTGTCTAATCAACCATTCAAGAACAAAGGCATTCAGTGTAGAGAAGGTGAAGGTTTCAGGCATATACAAGCAAAATGTGCTAATACATTGAAGAAAAGGAAGAATTCTCTGAACACAACATTGAGTGAGGATGAGTCAGAGAAGGAAGACGAATTTCAGAGAAACCTTGTAGCACTTATTGGAAAGACAGAACGTGAAGAAAAAGGTGGTGTCATACCCGGTGTCACAGACAACCTTTCCAATACTAGTGATGAAGACGAAGAAGCTGGCATTGAAGAAGACCTCATTGGAGAATACAATTTTCTTCATGAAAAATGGACCGAGCTTGTTAAAGTAAATCAACATCTACATATCCAGATTAGAAATTTGAAAGATGAGAAGAACAATCTTCAGAGTGTTATTGTTGATTTGGAGACCAAGCTGAAAACGAGCCAGAATGAAGCGAATGATCTGACCAATGAGATAAGTCTCATGAAGGAATGTCAAAATGTTAAATTCGGGGTCTTCTAAACTGGATGATATTCTAAACGTCAGCAAAGCAAGTGTAAATCGATCTGGATTGGGATTTAGAGGTGGAAGCTCAGTTTCACAGACTGTTGCAGTGAAGGAAAATTGCTCTTTTATGAAATTCATAAGGGAAAGCTCGGTATCACAACCAGTGTCAGCCAAGGGATTTGATTACAAAGGAAAGCAAATTGCAAACAGAACTTCTAGAACTGACAGAAAATCAAATTCCTATGACTCTTATCGAGCCTCAAGCAGTAAAGGTAACAAATATGTCTATGTGTGTCATTATTGCCAACGCCGTGGTCATATTCGCCCTCATTGCTTCACTTATCTTGCTGATCTAAGAATAGATACTGTTAGAAATGCTTCTTCTTACAGATTTTCTTATCAAAAATGGGTGAAAAAATCAAGCTTGAAGTGTAATGTTACACATATTTCACTAAAGGCAACAACAACGAATGCTTGGTATTTTGATAGCGGATGTTCTAGACACATGACAGGTGAAGAGAGATATTTGAAGGATATTATACTCGAAATCGTGGAAAAAGTAACATTCGACAACGGTGTCTCAACGGATGTCATTGGAAGGGGAACGCTAAATGTTCATGGTCTACCAAAGTTGAGTAATGTTCTTTTGGTAAAAGGTCTGAAATCTAATTTAATCAGTATTAGCCAGCTGTGTGATCAAGATCTGAATGTGCAAATCACGCGTGACAAATGTGTGGTGTCCGATCAAAACAACAAGTGCATTAGTAAAGGAGATAGATCATCAGACAATTGCTATCTCATTTCCTCCTCATCTAACTGTTTTCGATCGAGTATGGAGGATGCTGTTCTATGGCATAGAAAGTTAGGACATAAATTTCAGAATGCTGAAAAAGATTGTTTCAAAAGCTGCTGTCCGAGGAATTCCTATATTAAAGTTTGATGAAGAAAAATTATGTGGACCATGTTAAATCGAAAAGCAAACCAAGGTGTCACACCCGATGTCACAGTCATCCCCAACTACCCGTGTGCTTGAATTTCTTTCGTTGAAAGAAAGAACCGTACATTGGCAGAGATGACTCGAGTTATGTTACATGAAAGGGATGTTTCTCAAAAGTTCTGGGCTGAAGCGATGAACACAGTTTGTTATACCATTAATCGGGTGTATCTTCGTGGCAAAACTTCTATGACACCCTATGAGATATGGAAAGGTAAAACTTCGAATCTTAATTATTTTCATCCGTTTGGCAGCATTTTCTTTGTGTTGAATGACAGGGAACACAGGGGGAAGCTTGATCCCAAAAGTGATGAGGCCATCTTTCTCGATTATGCTACTAATAGCCGTGCTTATAGAGTTTACAACAAAAGAACTCGAACTGTTATCGAATCTGCAAACGTTCAAGTAGACGACTCTCTAGATACAGCATATAATCCAAAAGAAGATGCAAACCAGATTTCAAATAAGGAAGGGACTAGTGTTCTAACCGGTGTCACAGAGGGTGTCTCAGGCGGTGTCATAGATCAAACAGAGATAGTTGATGAAGTTGAAGTGAGTACCTCCCACAACAGGTAACCATCCACACGTGTTCAGAAGAATCATCCTGCATATGAGGTTATTGGTCGCCTGAATGATGGTATACGAACCAGAGATAAGCCGCAGGTGAATTATCAAGAAATGATTCAAATGACATGTTTTACATCAACTATCAAACCCAAGAATGTCAAAGAAGCATTACTAGATGAATACTGGATAGAAGCTATGCAAGAAGAACTCAGTCAATTTTCCTGAAATCAAGTTTGAGACTTAGTACCGTGTCCTCCCGATGTGAATGTTATTGGTACTAAGTGGATCTACAAGAACAAGAGCGATGAGCATGGGAACATTACTCGCAACAAAGCTCAGCTAGTTGCCCAAGGGTATTATCAAATTGAAGGAATTGATTTTGATGGAACATTCACTTCGGTTGCTCGTCTTGAATCTATTCGACTTCTCTTGGCTATTACTTGTGTTATGCGGTTCAAGTTATTTCAAATAGATGTGAAGAGTGCCTTTCTTAATGGTTTTCTTAATGAAGAAGTTTATGTTGCTCAACCAAAGGGTTTTGAAGACCCTTATCATCCCGAGTATGTCTATAAATTGAAGAAGGCGTTATATGGGTTTAAACAAGCTCCTCGTGCGTGGTATGAACGACTCACGCAATATTTATTATCTAAGGGATATGAGCGAGGGGGAGTAGATAAAATCCTTTTCGTCTGCCGTGCCAAAGGTCAGTTCTTACTTGCTCAAATTTATGTTGATAACATAGTGTTTGGCTCGGTATCACAGGTGATGGTGGATGAATTTGTTACTCAAATGACTGGAGAATTTGAGATAAGTATGGTTGGAGAACTCAATTATTTCCTTGGACTTCAAATTCAGCAAGAAAAGAATGGTATTTTTATTTCTCAAGCCAAATATGCCAAGAATTTATTGAAAAAGTTTAAACTTGAAAATGCACGACCGAGTGGAACACCCTTTAGGACACATGAGAAACTTTCCAAAGACGAGAAAGGTATTGCTGTTGATCCACGTTTATATAGAAGCATGATTGGAAGTCTATTATATCTAACAGCCAGCCGACCAGATATTTATTACAGCGTGGGTTTATTCGCTCGATTTCAAGTAAATCCGAAGGAGTCACACCTAGTGTCAGTCAAACGGATTCTCAAATATGTTAGCAGAACAACAGACTATG
Source organism: Begonia masoniana (assembly GCA_022432975.1). Taxonomy (NCBI): domain Eukaryota; kingdom Viridiplantae; phylum Streptophyta; class Magnoliopsida; order Cucurbitales; family Begoniaceae; genus Begonia; species Begonia masoniana. The sequence continues at coordinate 77,382,582 of CM039502.1, forward strand.
GTATATGGTATTCATTCGACTCTAATGCAAATCTGGTGGGTTATTGTGATGCTGACTGGGCAAGAAGTTCTGATGATCGAAAAAGCACTTCGAGTGGATGTTATTATGTTGGACACAACTTGGTGTCATGGTTTAGCAAGAAGCAAAATTCTATTTCTCTGTCTACTGTCGAGGCAGAATATATTGCAGCACGTAGCAGCTGTACGCAGCTTCTTTGGATGAAACAAATGATGAAAGACTATGGTGTCACACAGGGTGTCATGACACTCTATTGTGATAATTTGAGTGATATCAATATTTCTAAAAATCATGTTCAGCATTTTCGGACAAAGCATATTGATATACGACATCATTTTATTCGATCTCTAGTGGAGGACAAAATTATTAATTTGGAGCATATGGTGACCGAAAAATAAATTACCGATATTTTCACCAAGGTGTTAGATGGTGTAAGATTTGAAGAGCTGAGGTTTGTCCTAGGCTTCTGTGTTATGTAAGTTGCTTATTGCCCTCATTTATTTAAAAAAAAAATTGCCTCTTGCTTTCGGCATTTGTTTTTTTTGATTGGGCAATCTATTGTGCATTACTCACTCTGTAACGACCCTAAAACTGTACCCGTATTTCCCGTACTATATATATATATATATATATATATATTTTTTTTTTATCTTAATAACTTTAATTAAACTCTAGACAGAATCTAAACCGAAATCGAAACCAGAATCGAAGTCGGAATTGAAATCTAACTTTAAAATCATTTAAAACAAATATAAACTATTTAATATAACATTTAATAAACAATTAAAACTATTTAATAAAACATACAAACTTGGGAGGGCAAAAATGGGAATTCTGCCCGATGAAGGAGACAGCGCCCGATCGCTGCCCATTGCAGCGACTGGGCGCTGCGCGCCGCGATCGCTGCTGCGCGCAGCGCCGGGCAGCGATCGGGCGCTGTCTCCTTCATCGGGCAGAATTCCCATTTTTGCCCTCCCAAGTTTGTATGTTTTATTAAATAGTTTTAATTGTTTATTAAATGTTATATTAAATAGTTTATATTTGTTTTAAATGATTTTAAAGTTAGATTTCAATTCCGACTTCGATTTTGGTTTCGATTTCGGTTTAGATTCTGTCTTGAGTTTAATTAAAGTTATTAAGATAAAAAAAAAAAAAATATAGTACGGGAAATACGGGTACAGTTTTAGGGTCATTACACACTCCCTGCAGAAAGTTATCTTTCTTAATATTATATTCTTCTATGGAACAACACCGTGTGTAACATGCGAAATTCTGACTATTCTTATGAAAATTTAGAAGTTTATCTTCAATGAAGAATTGGAGTAGTATTATTCTATTGGGCTTATTTCCCATCTTGCAGAGATCAGATTTATTTTTCAAAGATTTATGAGAGATTGACTATGTGATTTATGGTAACTTTCGGATTTATTTTCCGAAAATAACCTACAGTTATGAGATTTTCTCTTTATTCTGGGATTTGACGGATATTTATGAGAAGTTGAAGAGATATTCTGTGGAATTTTGGATTTATTTTTCAATTTGAGTGAGTATTTATGGTTTATTTATATAAACTCAAACGACTATTTTTCTATCAATCTCTCTCGACCAGTTCAAGGGTTATTTGTTTGAGTTCTTCCCTATCGTGATCAACACGCATCTGTGCTACCACTAGGTTGATTCTGTAAAGTTTTCACTCAATTTTATCAAGATAATCACTGATGTCACTGGTAGTGTCAAACATGTGTGGTCCCATGGTAAAGATTTTTCTGCCTTGCAACTTACTGTCAAGTATGCTATCCTACACAAGATTGCTATGAGAAACTGTTATCTTACTTCTCTGAGAATTGATTGTGATTCATGTTGATTGTAAGAATAAAAGGTTAGTTGTTCTGTTACCTTGTTTGAATTAGGGTATTCTATATTCTCAACAAGCTGTGATTTGGGATAACAAATTATTGATATGGATATAGAGGAGATTAGGAATAGCTACAAGCTTCTGGTAGGTGATCAGGTTAATGTTTTGGATGGTGTTCCTGTGGGTGTTCCAGCTCTCGACAATGTTTCTAATTCCGACAATGCTTCTGATTCTGCATTACTATCCTGTTTTATCAAGTTTCTTGAAGTTGAGATGAAATTTTTGTATGGTCAGCAAATGATAATCGAAAATAGAAAATGGAAAGATAGTAGTTATTAGAATCTCGATGACCTTGTCGGAAAAATATCTGCTAAAGAAGCTGCTGATGATATTTTCGAGAGAAAGAAAGTTACTAATGTGAAGAAATAGGTTAAGGAGACCAAAATTGTTGAAAAATATGGAGTTTCAATTGATGTCACTGGGGGTGTCAGATGCATCTAGCCCCATGGAAAAGATTTTCCAGCTTCACAACTTACCGGAAAGTATGGAATTCTATACAAAATCACCATGAGAAACTGGATGCCTACATCTCATGGAACTGGAGTGAACAAGGCAATGACAAATTTACTGTTTAAAATTGGAAACTCAATATCTTTTGATTTTGGAAAACATCTTTTTGATCAAATTATGAAGCACGAAGATGGAAAGAATGCACGGTTAACTCTCCCATTTTCCTATCTTATATATGGCGTTTTGTCTGCTCAACTGTCTATCATCAGAGAGAATGAAGTTTTATATGTTGAAAAAGAGGAGATCCAAATTAGTTATAAACTATGGATGGGGGAACACATAAATGATTTAGAAGGTTTTGTTGAAGGCCTGCTAATCTCTAAGTCAAGAGCTGATTCTGCTATCCTGGCTAGATCTGTAAAGTTTTTAGTGGATATGTGAAAATCACTAAGCATTCAAATTTCTGATCTTGAAAAACAAAAGTCTGTTATTTTTGAACTATTAAATGATATCTATAAGAAAAACCCCCACATGGAAGCCTCGAGTTCACATTTCAAGTCAGATGAAAGAGCTGGTACATCCGGTGTTCCACCTGATGTCATGGAAGGAGTTCCAGAAAAAGATGCAGAGAATATTGATGATCCAAATTCTACAGATAGGCGAGTTACTCCAGAATGATTTCACTTATTGAATATTACTACATTGTTTCTATTTCTTGAACTATTGGTCTGGCTCTGAATATTTTTTCTCTATGGATAATCTGATGCATATGGATATTATATTTCCTTGGATTGGCTATTTCTCTGTGGCACTCATATGGCGATTCTAGTGTTTCTCTAGATATTATATTATCCTGATATTGGTTATCTCTCTATGGTATGTATATGGTTCTCATATAATAGTGAAGATGATGTTTATCTCATTTTTTGTCTTTTTATGGCAAAAATGGGGAGTATTTTGGGGAGTTTGCTCTCATACCATATTTTAGATATGATGATGATTGAAGTATTTTTATGATGACTAAAGCTATCATCCAGGGGGAGTTATTAAAGTTATTGATTTTATTGATTTTGCCAAAAAATATCAAAGGAAAAGATTGTAAATGCAAATATGTTGGCATTGATTTTTTGACAAATTATATTTATGGAGATAATATTTTATTCCACTATTTTTCAAAGTGATAGTTTCTTTCTTAGCAATCAAGAAATATTATATTCAGATTATTGGATGGATACATATTGAAGATCATGAAAATTCTGTGGAAGAGAAAAATAAGGAAACGTAAATATTAGGAAAATTGTTGAAAAATCTAAAGGCACTTGTTTTTTGGAAAAGCCTTCGTTTTATGAAGAAGGTACGACGGGTTTTTGAATTTCACGAGAGAAGATTTCTTCACTTTACGAGCCGTCGCTTTTTCTTTCTTTCCCTACACTTCTGCGTATGGGTCTGTGTTCATTCAGTTCGTGAATGATTGTTTTACACACTATTCTTATACTATGGATTTCATTTGTAGCAACCCTTACCCGTACCCTTATTTCCCTTATTTGATAGAGATTTGCTGAAATCTATTAGGCTTCGAGATCACATGATTAATGGGATGCTTTTCTTAAGTTTTTGGATCTATATCCAAGTTGCTGGAGGAACTTTCATAAAATGTCACACGTGGTGTCACGCAATCAATTTGTTGAGATTTGGTTTCCTTATTCCTTGCGGAGTTAATTCTGTTTTGGTAACTGAATTAAATCGAAGATATGGTTGTTACCTATCATATTTAAGCCTTCGTTTTTATGAAGAAGGTACGACGGGTTTTTGAATTTCACGAGAGAAGATTTCTTCACTTTACGAGCCGTCGCTTTTTCTTTCTTTCCCTACACTTCTGCGTATGGGTCTGTGTTCATTCAGTTCGTGAATGATTGTTTTACACACTATTCTTATACTATGGATTTCATTTGTAGCAACCCTTACCCGTACCCTTATTTTCCCGTATATATATATATATATATTTTAACCTAAGTAAATCCTATAACGTTAAAGCGAAAATTTAAAACCATTTAAATCTATTTATAAAAAACTATAGAAAACAAATTATATTAAAACCATAAAACAATTAAAGCATTGGCAGGCAAAAACGTCAAGGCCATGAAAACAAGAGGGGCGATCGATCGCCCATATTAAAATACAGAGGCTATCGACCACCCCTATTTCAGGCGATCGATCGCCCTTGGCGACCAATCACAGGCCGATTGATCGCCCTATTACAGGCAATCAATCGGCAGGCTCTCTGGAATTTCCAGAGAGCCGCCTCATTTCTGCCGATCGATCACCCCCTTCTAGCGATCGGTCGGCAGGCTCTCTGGATTCTGATATCCAGAGAGCTGCTCCTCTTTCCTTCCTTTTCTTTCCTTCGCTCTTCCCTTCTTTCATCTCATTCCCTAAACACTTTTCTTTCCACACAAACACCCTAACAAACACAATAAACTAAACACTTTATCACATTTTCATTCAAAACATCCTACATTTCTCCATTTCATAATTCACAAAACCTGCCTAAAACTTAGCCGAAAACGTAGTGAAAATTCATAAAAACAAACTGCATGGATCCGTTTAAAACTAAACATTCCCCCCTGTTTTAAATCCCCAAGCAGTTTATAAAATAGTTTCCAAAACGTTTAAAAACATCAAAACATAAACCTATCAACTAATCAGATCTCAAACATCCTAATATGTTTAATCTATACAATTTCTCCTACGATTTATCTATCGTATCCCTAAAATACTTACATACATTTACTTCCCCACAAGTCAAAAGGCGCCACGACTGCCCAGCACACTCCCACGGGCCATCCTCCATCAACTGCATCAATCCTCAGGTGGAGGGATCTCGTCCTCACCTTGCTCAAGGTCACCTACACCATAAAGAAACCTATGAGATAAAAATCTCAGTAAATTCTACGTAAATGCTTATGAATGATCATGTATGCTCAATGCTATGAAAACCGTCCATGTCATTTCATATATCAGTACGTGTCAGTCTATGGTTATCGAAAACGCTCGACAGATAGATAGGGCACGTCCAGTGATTAGACAACCCACACCATCTGAAGATAGGAAAACCCGCTCACCACGGAACACCAGGTCTGAACCTTATCCCTGATAACCCCATGTCATGGTTGTTTACTGTGATACTTTACTTGCCTATACATGCATGTTCTTTTCATGAAATCCGTGCGTAAATTCATTTTCATGACATTTTTTAAAACCATGTTGTATGAACAGTTCAATATAACATACATAACGAGCATACCATCAAAACACTACAAATACCATCAAAATGTTGACTTAAATAGAGTTTAAGTCTAAATATGTTTTTGATGATGCTTTTTTTAATGATAAGTAAATAATTTGATTATGTTTAAAAGAATGAGAATATTGAATTATACATTTGATTTTAATCCTTTGGAAATACCCTTGAAAATGGTATTTTAGTGTTCTAATAATATTGGTTAAGTGTACAAGGCGTGCATCTGTCGATACAGTACAAGAAAATACATCTGCCGATAGAGAACAAGGCGTGCATCTGCAGATGGTCTCCAAAGCCTGCATCTGCCGATGACATATCAACTTGCATCTGCCGATGGAGTCATCAAGCCGATAAAGTTCAACATGCATCTGCCGACAATTTTTCAAGGTGCATCTACCGATGGAATTCAAAGCCCTCATCTGCCGATAACTTTTGAGATGCATCTGCCGATGGCCTTTCAAGCTGCTCTGCCGAGATCTGCCGATGGCCTTTCAAGCTGCATCTGCCGATGGCCTTTCAAGCTGCATCTGCCGATGGCCTTTCAAGCTGCATCTGCCGATGGCCTTTCAAGCTGCATCTGCCGATGGCCTTTCAAGCTGCATCTGCCGATGGCCTTTCAAGCTGCATCTGCCGATGGCCTTTCAAGCTGCATCTGCCGATGGCCTTTCAAGCTGCATCTGCCGATGGCCTTTCAAGCTGCATCTGCCGATGGCCTTTCAAGCTGCATCTGCCGATGGCCTTTCAAGCTGCATCTGCCGATGGCCTTTCAAGCTGCATCTGCCGATGGCCTTTCAAGCTGCATCTGCCGATGGCCTTTCAAGCTGCATCTGCCGATGGCCTTTCAAGCTGCATCTGCCGATGGCCTTTCAAGCTGCATCTGCCGATGGCCTTTCAAGCTGCATCTGCCGATGGCCTTTCAAGCTGCATCTGCCGATGGCCTTTCAAGCTGCATCTGCCGATGGCCTTTCAAGCTGCATCTGCCGATGGCCTTTCAAGCTGCATCTGCCGATGGCCTTTCAAGCTGCATCTGCCGATGGCCTTTCAAGCTGCATCTGCCGATGGCCTTTCAAGCTGCATCTGCCGATGGCCTTTCAAGCTGCATCTGCCGATGGCCTTTCAAGCTGCATCTGCCGATGGCCTTTCAAGCTGCATCTGCCGATGGCCTTTCAAGCTGCATCTGCCGATGGCCTTTCAAGCTGCATCTGCCGATGGCCTTTCAAGCTGCATCTGCCGATGGCCTTTCAAGCTGCATCTGCCGATGGCCTTTCAAGCTGCATCTGCCGATGGCCTTTCAAGCTGCATCTGCCGATGGCCTTTCAAGCTGCATCTGCCGATGGCCTTTCAAGCTGCATCTGCCGATGGCCTTTCAAGCTGCATCTGCCGATGGCCTTTCAAGCTGCATCTGCCGATGGCCTTTCAAGCTGCATCTGCCGATGGCCTTTCAAGCTGCATCTGCCGATGGCCTTTCAAGCTGCATCTGCCGATGGCCTTTCAAGCTGCATCTGCCGATGGCCTTTCAAGCTGCATCTGCCGATGGCCTTTCAAGCTGCATCTGCCGATGGCCTTTCAAGCTGCATCTGCCGATGGCCTTTCAAGCTGCATCTGCCGATGGCCTTTCAAGCTGCATCTGCCGATGGCCTTTCAAGCTGCATCTGCCGATGGCCTTTCAAGCTGCATCTGCCGATGGCCTTTCAAGCTGCATCTGCCGATGGCCTTTCAAGCTGCATCTGCCGATGGCCTTTCAAGCTGCATCTGCCGATGGCCTTTCAAGCTGCATCTGCCGATGGCCTTTCAAGCTGCATCTGCCGATGGCCTTTCAAGCTGCATCTGCCGATGGCCTTTCAAGCTGCATCTGCCGATGGCCTTTCAAGCTGCATCTGCCGATGGCCTTTCAAGCTGCATCTGCCGATGGCCTTTCAAGCTGCATCTGCCGATGGCCTTTCAAGCTGCATCTGCCGATGGCCTTTCAAGCTGCATCTGCCGATGGCCTTTCAAGCTGCATCTGCCGATGGCCTTTCAAGCTGCATCTGCCGATGGCCTTTCAAGCTGCATCTGCCGATGGCCTTTCAAGCTGCATCTGCCGATGGCCTTTCAAGCTGCATCTGCCGATGGCCTTTCAAGCTGCATCTGCCGATGGCCTTTCAAGCTGCATCTGCCGATGGCCTTTCAAGCTGCATCTGCCGATGGCCTTTCAAGCTGCATCTGCCGATGGCCTTTCAAGCTGCATCTGCCGATGGCCTTTCAAGCTGCATCTGCCGATGGCCTTTCAAGCTGCATCTGCCGATGGCCTTTCAAGCTGCATCTGCCGATGGCTTTCAAGCTGCATCTGCCGATGGCCTTTCAAGCTGCATCTGCCGATGGCCTTTCAAGCTGCATCTGCCGATAGCACTTTCAAGCTGTTCCTGCCGATGAACTTTCAAGGTGCATCTGCCGATGGCCTTTCAAGCTGCATCTGCCGATGGCCTTTCAAGCTGCATGCAGTTCAGTGCATCATGCCGATAGCTTATTCGTGTTGCATCTACCGATGGCGTTGAAGATACATATGCCGATGACGTGGCGATTTATTTTGAAGCTGTTTAAATCGGTGATCTTCCGCCAGATTTTAAAATAGCCGCGAAGCTACAGTGACGTCGTTTTCAGCATTAACTCCAGAACTTTAATAGCGACGACGACTTGCAACTACAGATGGCAACGGCTACCTGAAATTGTACGAAAGCTGCTCCAACGGTAACAAAGTTTCTATTATTGGATAAGGAGCATTGAAGTCAAGCCGATTTTGAAGACAGAGTATTTAAGCCGAGGTTAGAGCACGAAGATACAACTTTTGCAAATTGAATTCCTGAGCCCTAACCTGCGATTTTTATCATACTCTGTATAATTTTTCTACACCTCTCGATTTTAACTTGAGATTCAATCCTTGTGAGAGTGTAGTCTGAGCTTTCCATTTACGAACTCAACATTGTGTATAAGGCAGTGGATTGACGCCCGTGAAGTTCAATCCTAAATTGTAAAGGCAGTTGATCGGAGCCCGAAATTTCGATCTGTTTTTCTCACTGAGGAGAAGGTTAAGGATCTTCAAGGGGTGAACCTTGAAGTGTGGATGTAGGCAAGGTTTGGCCGAACCACGTAAAAATCTGGTGTTGATTTCTCTTTCTCTCTCTCTCTTACTGTTACTGATTGACTGCTTGTGTTTAGTAATTAAGAAAATTTTAAAAAGGTCTAATTCACCCCCCTCTTAGACAATCTCGATCCTATAATTGGTATCAGAGCGAGGTTTATCATTGTCTAAGCTCCGTTTAAACACTCTGTGTTATATTTGTTCACAATGGCATTCAACATTAACACCACACAAATAGAAGGTCAAGCAACAAATAGACTTCCATTCTTTGATGGTAGTGATTATGTCTATTGGAAGGATAGAATGAAAATATTCATTCAAGCCATAGACTATGAGACTTGGTGTATTATAGAGAATGGTCCTTTTAAGGCCATGAAAACTGTAGATGGGAAAAGTATCCCTAAGGACTCTTCTGAGTTAACTGAGTCCGATAAGAGAAATCTGAGCCTTAATGCTAAGGCAGTAAACACCTTGTACTGTGCTCTAAATAGAGATGAATTCAATAGAGTACAAGGGTGTAAAAGTGCTCAAGAAATTTGGCACTTATTAGAAGTCACACATGAGGGAACTAATCAAGTAAAGGAGAGTAAATTGAGCATGTTAGTTCACGAATATGAATTGTTTACCATGGAAAAGGATGAGTCTATTTCTTCTATGTTTACTCGTTTCACTAACATTACTAATGGGTTAAAAGTAGTGAAGAACTAATTAGGAAAATCTTGAGATGTTTACCAAGAGCCTGGCAACCAAAGGTGACGGCAATACAAGAGGCACGGGATCTTAAGGTTCTCAAGCTCGAGGAACTCATTGGCTCTCTGATGACTCATGAGATAACCATGAGGGACAATGACAAGGAGGATCTCAAAGAAAAGGAGATCTCCAAGAGAAAGGACATAGCTCTCAAAGCCTCTTCGAGCAAACCTGATGAAAAAAAAAAAAAAAAAAAAAAAAAAAAAAAAAAAAAAAAAAAAAAAAAAAAAAAAAAAAAAAAAAAAAAAAAAAAAAAAAAAAAAAAAAAAAAAAAAAAAAAAAAAAAAAAAAAAAAAAAAAAAAAAAAAAAAAAAAAAAAAAAAAAAAAAAAAAAAAAAAAAAAAAAAAAAAAAAAAAAAAAAAAAAAAAAAAAAAAAAAAAAAAAAAAAAAAAAAAAAAAAAAAAAAAAAAAAAAAAAAAAAAAAAAAAAAAAAAAAAAAAAAAAAAAAAAAAAAAAAAAAAAAAAAAAAAAAAAAAAAAAAAAAAAAAAAAAAAAAAAAAAAAAAAAAAAAAAAAAAAAAAAAAAAAAAAAAAAAAAAAAAAAAAAAAAAAAAAAAAAAAAAAAAAAAAAAAAAAAAAAAAAAAAAAAAAAAAAAAAAAAAAAAAAAAAAAAAAAAAAAAAAAAAAAAAAAAAAAAAAAAAAAAAAAAAAAAAAAAAAAAAAAAAAAAAAAAAAAAAACATTTCCAAAGAGTGAGAAGTCTCAAAAGGACAAGGAGTTCACATGCTTTGGGTATGGAAAGGCTGGTCATATGAAGGCAGATTGTCCACAGGCCAAGAAATATCCCAAGAAATTTAAGAAGAAGGCCTATGAAGGCCACTTGGGATGACAGTGAAGGCGACACCTCCTCTTCAGAAGATGAGGAAGTAGCCAACCTGTGCTTCATGGCACTTGAGGATAAGGTTAGTTTATCTTCTGTCTCTATTTTAAGTGATAGCGAAAGTGATAATGAAGAAGGTGAACTAATTGATGCTTTTAATGATTTGGTTAAACAATTTGGCATGCTTAAGACTAAGTATAACATGTTGAAAAAGAAAAATACAGGTCTAATAGAAAAGCATGCTACAGAAATGAACTTGCATGAAAAAGAAACCACTGAACTTAAGAAGAAAAATGAATCCTTGAATAAACTTGTTCTTTGGTTCTCAAATGGTAGCAAGAACTTAACATTGCTAATAGGGAATCATAGGGCTACTCATGATAAAGCAGGTTTAGGCTATGATAAGTTTAATAAGAGAAAAGCTTTTAAGAATTTCTTTGTCAAACCGTCTACTTGCTATACTTGTAATGAAGTAGGACATAAGTCTTTTGTATGTCCTTTAAAGACAAATGACAAGAAAGCTGGTTGTAAATTACAATGGGTTCATAAGGGAACCAGGTCTAACACTAGGACCCAAAAGATTTGGGTACCTAAGAAGACAACCTAATTTCCGTTTTGTAGGATAATACATCTCCACTAAGAAATCAATGGTACCTGGACAGTGGTTGTTCAAGGCATATGACTGGAGATGCAACTAAGTTTGCTGCTGTCAACAAGAAGAAAGGAAGTGTCACTTTTGGTGGAAACCAAAAAGGCAAAATTGTTGGCATTGGCAACATAGGTAACCCTATCAATCATATTATAGAAAATGTTTTATTAGTTGATGGGTTAAAACACAATCTGCTCAGCATAAGTCAATTATGTGACAAAGGTTATGAAGTGATATTTAAATCAGATTCATGCATAATTAAAGATGCTGCAAATGACAAAATTCTGTTTACTGGCTTTAGGAAAGAAAATATTTATGTCATTGACATTGATGATATTGATTGTAGTGTTGAAAAATGTTTTGCTGTGAATTCTTCTAATGACTGTTGGATCTGGCATAGGAGATTAGGACATGTAGGGATGGATACCTTAGCTAAGATTACTAAGGAGAACTTAGTTAGAGGAATCCCTAAGATATCTTTTGAAAAGGATAAGGTCTGTGATGCCTGCCAAATGGGCAAGCAGATCAAAAGTTCCTTTGCATCGACGAATGCAATTTCTACTTCTAAGCCTCTTCAACTCCTTCACATGGACCTCTTCGGTCCCTCAAATATAGCTAGCTTAGGAGGAAAATTCTATGCATTTGTAATTGTTGATGATTTTTCTAGATTTACTTGGATTCACTTTCTGAAGTCTAAGGATGAGACTTTTGACACCTTTTCTAGTTTTAGGAAAAGAGTTCAAAATGAAAAGGATCTCACCATTGTTGCTATTCGTAGTGATCATGGTGGAGAATTTGAAAATGAGAGATTTGAACTCTTGTGTCTCAAATATGGAATTGAGCACAATTTTTCTTCTCCTAGGACCCCTCAGCAAAATGGTGTTGTTGAGAGGAAAAATAGGTCTCTCCAAGAGCTTGCCCGAACCATGCTTAATGAAAATTCCCTTCCTAAGTATTTCTGGGCTGAAGCTGTTGCCACTGCTTGTTATGTGCTTAATCAGGGTCTCCATAAGACCTATTCTTGAGAAAACTACAAATGAGCTCTGGAGTGGAAAAACTCATTCTGTTAAATACTTTAGAGCCTCTGGCAGCAAATGTTTCATTCTAAACACTAAGAATAACTTAGGAAAATTCGATTCCAAATCTGATCTTGAAATTTTTCTGGGTTATTCCCTTTCCAGCAAAGCTTATAAAGTATTCAATAGGAGAACTCTAGTTGTAGAGGAATCTGTTCATGTTAACTTTGATGAGTCTTCTCAACCCACAATCAATGTGGATAAGGATGATATTTTGGATAAACAACTGGATTCTCTTTCCTTAGAAAAACCAAGTGTTTCTCCTCAAGTAGAAAAACCAATAGAACATTCTTCTACATCTCTAGAAATTGTTCCTGTCAAAGATGAAAATCCTGCTCTTCCTAAAGATTGGAAATATGTCAAAAATCATCCAATAGATGAAGTTTTAGGTGATCCTTCTTTAGGAGTTAAGACTAGAGCTTCTCTTAGGAATCTCTGTGCCAATATGGCATTCATTTCACAAGTAGAGCCTAAGAAATTTGAAGAAGCCGAGGGTGATGAAAATTGGATCTTGGCCATGCAAGAAGAGTTAAATCAATTTGAAAGGAGCAAGGTATGAGAACTTGTTCCAAGGCCTAAGGATCATCCCATTATTGGAACTAAATGGGTTTACAAGAACAAATTAGATGAAAATGAGATTGTGGTTAGAAATAAGGCTAGACTGGTTGCTAAAGGTTACAATCAAGAAGAAGGAATAGATTTTGAGGAGCGAGATTAGAGTCAATTAGGATGCTTCTAGCTTATGCTTGCTACAAAAACTTCACACTCTTCCAAATGGATGTGAAGAGTGCTTTCTTAAATGGTTGTATTCAGGAAGAAGTTTATGTAGAGCAGCCATTAGGATTTGAAGATTTTGCAAAACCTGATTATGTGTATAGGCTTAAGAAGGCTCTTTATGGACTTAAGCAGGCTCCTAGAGCTTGGTATGATAGGTTGAGGAACTTCCTTGAGGAAAGGAATTTCAAAAAGGGTAACACCGACTCAACTCTATTTACCATGCAAAAGGATAAGGATATTCTGTTAGTACAAATTTATGTTGATGACATCATATTTGGTTCTACTAATGTCAATATGTGTAATGAGTTTTCCTCCCTCATGCAAAGTGAATTTGAAATGAGTATGATGTGGGAGTTAAAATTCTTCTTAGGATTTCAAATCAGTCAATCTCCTGATGGAATTTTCTTCTGCCAAGAAAAATACATTAAGGAACTCCTTAAGAAATTTGGTTTAGAATCTGTCAAATCCTCTAGAACTCCCATGAGTACCACTACTAAATTGGACAAGGATGAAAATGGTATAAGTGTGGATATCAAGAAATATCGTGGTATGATTGGTTCACTGTTATATCTGACTGCAAGTCGGCCAGATATACTCTTTAGTGTGTGCCTATGTGCTAGGTTTCAGGCTGCTCCTAAGGAATCCCACTTAAATGCTGTCAAGAGGATTTTTAAATATCTAAGTGGAACCTATGATCTTGGTTTATGGTATCCTAAAGGCACTTCCTTTAATCTGATAGGTTATTCAGATTCCGATTATGCAAGAAATTTAGTTGATAGGAAAAGCACCAGTGGAACATGTCAATTCCTTGGTGAATCCTTAGTTTCCTGGTACTTCAAAGAAACAAAATTATGTTGCATTGTCAACTGCTGAAAGTGAATATATTGCTACAGGAAGTTGCTGTGCACAAATGCTTTGGATGAAACAGACTTTAGAAGATTATAATCTGTTCTATGATAGGATTCCTATTCGGTTTGATAACACCAGTGCAATTAACATTTCTAAAAATCCTATTCAGCATTCTAGAACCAAACATATTGATGTAAGATATCACTTCATCCGTGATCATGTTCAAAGAGGTGATATATCTTTAGAATTTGTCAATTCTGTTGATCAATTGGCCGACATCTTTACCAAGCCTTTGGATGAAAAGACATTCAATAATATTAGAATAAGGCTAGGTCTCATTCGGGTTGAGAAAAACTAAGTTTTTTTTTTCTCTGTTAGGAAATCCTGAGTGTTAGAGCATTTTCTTCTGTGATGGCATCGGTAGATGCTGTGTTTTCAATAGGCATCAGATGATGCATGTCTATCGGAAGGTCATCGGTAGATGCTGTGTTACTCTATAGGCATCGGAAGATGAATTTGCATTTCCTTAATCTACCGACACGTGTGACCCATCGGGTTAATCTGTCTTACACGTGTGACTTCATCTCGTCGGGCGATGCCCCTTTTTCATTTAAACTCTGTTTTCTTTCCAAAGACACTTCACATTTCGCGCTCTTTCTGAAAAACCCCTGCCCTACCAGTTATCTCTCTCTCGCAAGGTCTATTCGTTCAATGGACTTTCAGGGTTCATCTTCCCGCGCCGTTTCCAAACCGGTTCAGAAGAAGGCCAAAACTTCTGCTCGTCCTCCACGCGTGATTCCCCGAGCAAAAGAGTGGCCCTCTCTCTACTTTCTCACTAAAGCTGCAGAAGTAAGGTATCATGAAGATTATCAGTTCAAATCTCTTATACCCAGTCGAGGGATTGATTTTGATGATTTAGCTGAACCCTTGAAGGATCTTGGGTTATTAGGTATGTTTAATGTAGATTCCTATTATTATCCGGAAGCCATCAAAATGTTCTACGCCAATCTTAGTTTCACCTCTGATTTCTCCATCATTAGGAGCTATGTGTATAACAAACACATAGAAATCACTCCCCAGTACATTAATGCTCTTCTGGAAGTCTCCCATTTGGATAGCTGCCCTTATAAATATGTATCCGGCACTGAGCTTCCTTTCTTTGGTACATCTGATGGTGAGAGCTTTCTACAGCTTATAGTAAATGACCCCAATCACACTCCTGATCCTCTTAAAGGTAAACACCTGATCGCAAGGGCTAGATTATTCCATCAAATGATTGGATACAATATTGTCCCTAAGGGTGGTCATCATGATGAAATCAGTGCAATGAAGTTTTTTGTTCTGTTTGCCATTTACTTCAAGACACCCTTCAATCTTGGCTTCATTGTTGTTCGAAGGATGATTCAAGCAGTGTCATCACAGGCTACCTCTTTTCCCTACAATCTGCTGCTCATGAAGATATTTATGCAGCTTGAGGTTGTTTTTCCAGAGGATGAAGACCCCTTCCGTCTTCAACCTTCAAGTTACTATTCTCGAACCACTCTTAAGAAAATGGGCATCAAGAGAACAAGAACAGGGAATCTTGTTCTGGATGTTTCTAAGCAAGGTATTGTTAAGGCTGTTGCTGCCAAGAAAGGGAAGAGAAAACTTAGCCTGCCAGAGGAGTCTACTGCTGAGGGTGGGGATGAATCTGAGATTCCTGCATTCAATAATTCCCCTTCTCAATCTCAGGCGTCTAGTTTCCAACCTCCTCCTCTTGTGCGAAGGCGTCGTGCCCCTATCTCAAGAGCACCTGTTTCAGAGGCAATTTCTACTCCTTCATCTGTGCCTCGTCTCATTCCAGAAAATCCTCCATCTCCTCCACCTGCCCCTCTATTACCGGTTCCGCCTCCTGCTCCTCCATCTCCAGTCCAACAGAATAATGCTCCTCCATCACCAGTCCAACCACCTCCTTCAGTCCAATTATCTCCTCCCAGTACAACTGCTTCTCAAGTCCCAATCCCTTCACCTCCTTCACCTGCACTCTTGATGCCTTCACTACCTGCCCTTCCACATATTTCCCTCACTCCTCAAGAACCAGTATTCTCACCCATTCCCTCAGTACCACCTGCCACTCCTCTAACTTATCAGAGGAGATCTTCGATGAGTGCAACTCAGTTTAATGAGCTGAAGGCCTCTATTGACCACATTGAGACTGCTCTTAGCTCCATTGAAAGTAGGATTGATCAATCTCTTGATGCCAAGCTAGCCAAGAATATCCAAGTCTTGCTACTGATTTAGATACTAGTCTTGGTTTGCTGACTCAGAAAGTGGATGCTGATAGGCGCATGGTTGTCAGGGAACTTGAGTCATTCCGAACTTTTATTGACAATCTGACTCCTGCACCCGAACCTGATCCATCCTGTTCAATCGATGTCTCAGATACTTGCTATGAAAATCTCTTTCTTCCATTTTCCCGGCCTGAAGTTTATGAAGATGTGCGTTTCACGACACTGGATCTTCAGGAGACTGAATTTGCATTCTCTCCTCCTGATGCGTCTACTGCTGCTCCTCCTGTCGAAACTCCTCCATGTATGGACATGGTGGTATATCAAGGTCCCTCTTCCTCTGTTGCTCCTCAGCCAAAGACTACTCCATACCTGGAACTCGTGCCTTCTCAGCCCCCTCTCTCTCTTGATATTCACTCCCTTCCAGCACTTGTAGATGCTTATCTTAATTCAAACTGTGAAGTGCCTGCTTGGATTAGCCAAGCTTTTTAGACACATTTTGTAGCTTTCTTTAAATAAAAGACTTGATTTCATGTATACACCTTTCTTGATTCTCTAAAGCAATTACTCTGATGTTTTTCTGAACTGTGTTGAATCCATTATTTCTGTTGTCTCTCTGATTGTTTTTGATAATGTCAATGGGGGAGAATGTATTTGATTGCTGGATGATATGCATGTTTATATTTGATTGCTGGATAATATGCATGTTTCAAATTTATATTTGATTGCTGGATAATATGCATGTTTCAGTTACTATGTTTTTGGAAATCTAAAAAAAAAAAAAAAAAAAAAAAAAATTTGAATATATGCATAGTTGTGAAACTCTGGTTGCTCTGTGTTTGTTTTTAGAATATATGCATGTGCTGTGGGGGAGCTAGAATTATGGGGGAGAGTAACCATTAATCAAATTTACATAAGTATCTTGTCATCATAAAAAATGGGGAGATTGTTGACTTAAATAGAGTTTAAGTCTAAATATGTTTTTGATGATGCTTTTTTTACTGATAAGTAAATAATTTGATTATGTTGATTATGTTTAAAAGAATGAGAATATTGAATTATACATTTGATTTTAATCCTTTGAAAATACCCTTGAAAAGGGTATTTTAGTGTTATAATAATATTGGTTAAGTGTACAAGGCGTGCATCTGCCGATACAGTACAAGAAAATACATCTGCCGATAGAGAACAAGGCGTGCATCTGCCGATGGTCTCCAAAGCCTGCATCTGCCGATGACATATCAACTTGCATCTGCCGATGGAGTCATCAAGCCGATGAAGTTCAACATGCATCTGCCGACAATTTTTCAAGGTGCATCTACCGATGGAATTCAAAGCCCTCATCTGCCGATAACTTTTGAGATGCATCTGCCGATGGCCTTTCAAGCTGCATCTGCCGATGGCTTTCAAGCTGCATCTGCCGATAGCACTTTCAAGCTGTTCCTGTCGATGAACTTTCAAGGTGCATCTGCCGATGGCTTTTCAGAATACATCTGCCGATGAAGTTTCAAGATGCATCATGCCGATGAAGTTCAAAGCTTGCTCATGCCGATAGCTTATTCGTGTTGCATCTGCCGATGAAGTTTCAAGATGCATCATGCCGATGAAGTTCAAAGCTTGCTCATGCGATAGCTTATCGTGTTGCATCTACCGATGGCGTTGAAGATACATATGCCGATGACGTGGCGATCTGTTTTGAAACTGTTTAAACCGGTGATCTTCCGCCAGATTTTAAAATAGCCGCGAAGCTACAGTGACGTCGTTTTCAGCATTAACTCCAGAACTTTAATGGCGACGACGACTTGCAACTACAGACGGCAAAGGCTACCTGAAATTGTACGAAAGCTGCTCCAACGGTAACAAAGTTTCTATTATTGGATAAGGAGCATTGAAGCCAAGCCGATTCTGAAGACAGAGTATTTAAGCTGAGGTTAGAGCACGAAGATACAACTTTTGCAAATTAAATTCCTGAGCCCTAACCTTTGATTTTTATCATACTCTGTATAATTTTTCTACACCTCTCGATTTTAACTTGACTTTCCATTTACGAACTCAACATTGTGTATAAGGCAGTGGATTGACGCCCGTGAAGTTCAATCATGAATTGTAAAGGCAGTTGATCGGAGCCCAGAATTCCGATCTGTTTTTCTCACTGAGGAGAAGGTTAAGGATCTTCAAGGGGTGAACCTTGAAGCGTGGATGTAGGCAAGGTTTGGCCGAACCACGTAAAAATCTGGTGTTGATTTTTCTCTCTCTCTCTCTCTCTCTCTCTCTTACTGTTACTGATTGACTGCTTGTGTTTAGTAATTAAGAAAATTTTAAAAAGGTCTAATTCACCCCCCTCTTAGACAATCTCGATCCTACACAAAACACTATAACAAACAAACTATAGAACAACCGAACCTAAACTACCCAACTGAAACAATCAGACAAAACAATGACAAACATTGACAATAAAACACCAACGTATCATCAACAACGAACTCGGCTTATGGTGTAGGCCAATCGGCCATAGTAAGTCACGAGAACTTACCTCGCGTCCGTTGCACTTCTAGCTTCGTCCACAAGCGTTGTTTACCTAAGGCAAATTCACAATAATCGCCGTTAAAACGCGTTTAAACCTTAAACGTCCAAATTAACAAAATCCTTAACTAAGGAAATTTATAAAATTCTAACTTAACTAATCGAGACATTTTAACAACCATTAACGCTCGATACCTCAAAATCACCATTAACGAGTTTTTCTAAAAACCCGAAAACTCATCAAACCCTAACGTTTCTCAACGAATCAATCAACTTCGTCCAATAACGCCTAATACGTCCATTATATTCACAAATACGGTAAAGATATCAATTTCGAACCCTAATTCACGTTTTTAACAAAACCTAAACAAAATCCTAATCGTGAAACTTGGCGAAAACCAAACAATAACCTTCTAAAACTATAGAATCACACCTAGGGTCGGGTTTGAAGAAGAAAACGTGAAGAACGGAAGTTGTCGGAGAAGGAACCGGCCGTCGGAAGGGAGAAAATTGTGAGAGGCGATGAAAAATCGCCTGGAGGGAGAAAATGCAGAGGAATTTCGTGAAGTGGTGAAGGAGAAGAAAGGTTTGTGGTTTTTAATTAAAATTTAACTTGGCAATTTACCTTTTTGCCCTTCCTTTGATTTTCTATTTGTTTCGTCCTTCGTTTTGTTATTTAGCTAACGGTTCGGTTTCTCCAAAATTTCTTATTTCGCTAGTTATTCCATCTTATTACTAGGGTTCCATAAAAACTGTCCGTTCACAAATCGGACCTCGTTTACTATTTTTACCAACGTATCGTTTATATTACGATAAACGTAATTCTCGTAAAATTAGCGTTAAACTCCTAAAATTCCCAAAATTTTCCTTAAAATCCATATTAATTATTAGGATCATAATAACGTTTTCTTTTTACGAAACCGACTTAATTTGACATATTTACAAAAATACCATTATTTGCATATATTACAAAAAATCCCGTAAATCTGGGTGTTACATCATTGAATATCGGAGTGTGTTGAGTTATTACGTCCGAAGACAATGCCCTGGTGTTACAGACGGTGTCACAGGAGGCAATCTTCTTTGTTCTTCATTAAAGCTCAGTCTCGGGAGGAAGCTGCATTTGAACTCGGGAGGAGTTCTGTTTATTGACAAGGGGAGCTTGTCTTTTTTATCGCGGGCAAGGGGATCGCGGGCAAGGGGATCTTGTCATAACACGAATTTTGAGAGGAGTCATCTACAATAAGGGAATCTTGTTGCTTTCTAGATCTCGGGAGAGATCGATCTTAAGTCGATGGGAGCTCACAAAAACAGTTTCATTGGGGAAATTAGGAAGAGGCGGCGACAAAGATAAGATGGAGTCTTTATTTGTATAAGTCCGATTGTCTTGTAACTTTGTGAACTCGTTGAAATGTTTTTATATCTGGGCGTGGCCCCGCAGACGTAGGTTGGTTGCCGAATTGCGTTACCAACCTCCTGTCTCATTTATTTTCGCATATTTATATTGTCTATCATTGTATTAATTGTCGATGTCACACGTAACTCCTATATGACATCGCATAATTGATGTTAATCTTTCACCATCAAACAACTTCGACATGACTCTGTCCTCTTCTCTCTCCACCTCCTTTTCCAATGGCGGAAACCCCTTTTTGGTCTCTGAATCTGGCCAGTTCGCCTTCGGGTTTTACCGAAAAGCAAACGGCTTTGCTGTCGAAATCTGGGTTCATAATATGAAACAAAAAACAGTAGTTTGGACTGCAATAGAGACGATACGCCGTTGTTAGACAAACGTAATGTCGATGGGAAGTTACCAACTTCTTGTCTCATTTATTTTCTCATATTTATATTGTCTATCATTGTATTAATTGTCGATGTCACAGTAACTCCTATATGACATCGAATAATTGATGTTAATCTTTCACATCAAACAAGCTCGAACATGACTCTGGCCTCTTCTCTCTCCACCTCCTTTTCCAAGGCGGAAACCCCTTTTTGGTCTCTGATCTGGCCAGTTCGCCTTCGGTTTTACCGGAAAGCAAACGGCTTTGCTGTCGAATCTGGGTTCATAATAGAAACAAAAAACAGTAGGTTGGACTGCAACGCCGAATTGCGTTACCAACTTCTTGTCTCATTTATTTTCTCATATTTATATTGTCTATCATTGTATTAATTGTCGATGTCACACGTAACTCCTATATGACATCGCATAATTGATGTTAATCTTTCACCATCAAACAAGCTCGAACATGACTCTGGCCTCTTCTCTCTCCACCTCCTTTTCCAATGGCGGAAACCCCTTTTTGGTCTCTGAATCTGGCCAGTTCGCCTTCGGGTTTTACCGGAAAGCAAACGGCTTTGCTGTCGAAATCTGGGTTCATAATATGAAACAAAAAACAGTAGTTTGGACTGCAAATAGAGACGATCCGCCGTTGTTGGACGACGTTAA
Source organism: Begonia masoniana (assembly GCA_022432975.1). NCBI lineage: Eukaryota > Viridiplantae > Streptophyta > Magnoliopsida > Cucurbitales > Begoniaceae > Begonia > Begonia masoniana. The sequence continues at coordinate 77,403,543 of CM039502.1, forward strand.
TGTAATTCTAACTGATGACGGCGAGCTGGTTTTGCAGCAGAAGGATGCTCGAAAGAAACTAATAATGGATTCTCCTGAGCCAGTTTTCATGGCTTCTGTTCTCAACTCCGGCAACTTCGTTCTCTACGATGCAGATTCCAATATCAATTGGCAGAGCTTCGATCGCCCGACCGAAACCATTTTGCCCGGCCAACGTCTCCGCTCCTGCCAGAACCTCGTCTCCAGCGTCTCCAATTCCGATCAAATTAGTGGCAAATTTAGGCTATCGATGCAGATAGACGGAAACCTCGTAATTTATCCATTTGACGCTGAAGCAAGCGAGGAGTACGCTTACTGGTATACCGGAACGTACAACGCAAGTCTGAATCTGGATTCAAACGGTCAGCTTTATCTTCTCAATTCAACGAAATCAAACATTAAAAACATTAACGACGGAAACAACCTCTCCGATTACAAAAACTATCTCTACCGCGCCACCATTGATTCCGGCGGAATACTTACAGTCTATTCCCACAGCACTAAGCAAGACGACGATTGGTCAATCGATTGGGTTTCTTCCACAAATGGATGCGATTCAATGGGGCTCTGCGGTTTAAATTCTTTCTGTACTCTCGCCGGTCAAGAAACTTTCTGCCGATGTCTTCCTGAGTTCGTTTATGTCGATGAAAACGACAAGGAATTGGGTAGCCGGAGAAATTACAGCGACGGCTGTGAAAGAAATAACGGCCAGGTTTATTCTACAGAGGAATTTGATGGGAATAACTTTGGAAAACAACCCTTATTCCACTATCTCGTTGATTTTGAAAACAGATTGTGCCGATGAGTGTCTGAAAGATTGTAACTGTGAAGTTGCGTTTTACGAAAACCAGAAGTGTGAAATGCAGAAGCTTCCGTTGCGATATGGAAATGGAAATAAGCTGTTAATGTCGATGTGTTGGCAAATGTTTTTGGAAAATATGGTTTTGAAAATTCACATATTACCTATTGTGTTTTCTCTGGAGAATATTTTTGCCAATTAAATACTCATGTCAATCAAGTCTATATTTTTGGAGTGTTCGGATTGGGTTTACTTGGTTGAGTGGTTTCTTTCTAAAAATACTACATTCGATGTCACTCACACGAAACAGGAAAGTTCGGTTTCCTTTATTGGTTCACTTATGTTTTTAAATATGGTATTCTGAATATCTTTTGCTGGGAGAATATGGCATACAATATTTGAACGATACTTTCTATTTGGTTGGGCGCCGAATGAATAATAATATGGGAGTTTTTATTATTCGCTTCTTCTTCTTTTTTTTGGACGACGACTCAACTTCTGGATCTGAGAGAAGACGTGATATGCACTCTGTATTGTGAGCAGACTTTATTATCTTTAGAGTGTGTTTGTGTTTTGTAACTGAGACAACGATCAGTGTCACTGACGGTGTCCCAGGTGCAATTCTATTTCTTTCATTGAAACTCAGTCTCGGGAGGAGACTGCCTGGAACTCGGGAGGAGTTCTGATCGTGGGTAAGGGGATCTTGCCATACACGGATTCCGAGAGGAATTATCAACGACAAGGGGAGCTTGTCATCTTCAGATTCCAGGAGGAATTGATCTTAAGTCGAGGGGAGCTAGCAAAAACAGATTTATTAGGAAGTTAGCTAGAAGCGGCGACAAGTATAAGAGGGAGTGTTTAATTGTATAAGTCCGGTTGTCTTGTAACTTCATAAACTAGTGAAATGTTTTTAATTATGGGCGTGGCCTCACAGATGTAGGCTGGTTGCTGAACTGCGTTAACAACCTCCTGTCTCGTTACTTTTATGTTTTTTATATTTGCTTATTAGTTCGACAATCAGTAGTGTTCCACTTCGTGTTCCACATACACTATGTAACGCCCCGAGTTGTCTGAACCCGGTTCGTCACACCATACCCGTTCATGACTAAAAATTTCAACCATATTATATTTTTTTTTTAAAACTTGCAGCGGAAATCATCTAAGTAAAAATAGAGTCAAACAAAACTATTGTACAATGCTTGAATACTCAGTTAGAATTTTGGGGAATAATCGGCAAAAGGAATAAAGGATTAAATCGCAAAACACTCCATAAGTTTCAAAAGTCAAACGCATCGCCCGCTGAACCAAGTCAACAAAAAGGGGCTGAAGCATAAAATGGAAGACATCATCCGGTGGCAAAACGACAAAATGCACTCTACATCTTCCGATGACGTCAGCCAGATGATTTCCTTCATCCGATCGACTTTGTTCTACATCCACCGGTGACTAAACGACAAAATACTCTCTACATCTTCCGATGACGTCAGCACGCATCTGCCGATGAGTTTACTGAGACATCATCCGATAGACTTAAACCTACACCTTCCGATGACGTCAGCACGCATCTATCGATGAGTTTACTGAGACATCATTCAATAGACTTAAACCTACACCTTCCGATGACGTCAGCACGCATCTACCGATGAGTTTACTGAGACATCATCCGATAGACTTAAACCTACACCTTCCGATAAAACAAGTTACATATACCGATCACTAAACGTCAAAGTTTGTTCTATATCATCCGATAGCTTCCACTGAAGACATCTTCCGATAGACAACAGAACAACAACTTAACCTACAAAAAAGAATTTACTCACTTCACTGAAACCATTCAAAAACATTTCAAACCATTACATTACTAAAAATTCAGTGAGTGCCAACATTAAAACCCAACAGACACTATTATAAAAAAAAAAAAAAAGGAACTCAAAAACGTATTCAAACATCAGAATCACTTCTGTCATGAAACTCAACAAATTTAAATTGAAACACTGTCAACTAAACTTTCAGATTACTGACACCACTTAACCCGCCTCATCAGTTTACCAGGCCGAAACATGAATGTGCTCCTCCAACCAGCCTATCCCTCAGTGAACTCAGAGAATTCACCAGTGATATCCTCACCACCTACATCACAAAACTCATCTATTAGCCTAATGCTAAGTAAGTAAAGCAGTAATGAAATGCATTGCTGAAACATAAATTCCTAAACATGCAATTTATACTTTCTCATCTCAGTTGCATACACATACGTTCTTAAACTGATCTGATCCCTTGATTCCCTTGGGAGTGGGATCAATTCTCCCAATGTCATACATCCTCTACTCGATTAAGGGGTGGATGAATTCCCTTAATAACTGATCTGATCCCATGGTTCCCTTGGGAGTGGGATCAATTCTCCCAATGTCATACATCCTCTACTCGATTAAGGGGCGGATTAGTTCCCTTAATAGTTTGTCTGTCACATTCAGTTCATACCTTACCATTCTTACATGGAAATTCATTTTCGTAGTCTTTCAAAAACATGATGCATGACATACAAAATCATTCGCAAAATGCACAACCCTACTGTTTTGTGATGTAGGCCCGAAGGCACATGCATACTTTACTTACCTGGCTCTCCTGGAAATGCTCGGTTACAACTGCTCCAAAACTCGCTCACCTAAGGTCATGACAGTACGTTAATCCAATCCTTACTAAACCTTACCAAAAATCAATAATATGTTTGAGGAAATCGATTTGAAACTCTACTACCCATGCATTCCCATTTATCACCAAGAACCTGAACCCACCCTCCATCACAGAAACCTCGAAATCTTCATATTGTATTCTCTCAGTAAACTAATCGCTAAAATGCAAGAAAACAAGACTTACCTAGGCTGAAGGAGAATCGGGCGAGAGAATCGTCTAGAGAGTTCTACTGCTCGAGCTGAAAACCGAAAGAGGAAAAACGGGGATAGTGGCGGCTACTCTCACTGAACCTTTCCTTAAATGTGTTATCCACTATATAAAATCCTAATTACCATCATGTTCTCGCCTGATCATTTATTAACCTAATCAATAACTCTCCCCAACCCCTCTATAAAAGTTCATCATTAATAATAGATTAAATTTTTGGTTCAATGGAACCGGGTGCTACACACTAGGATATCTAGTAACTAACCTTGATCTTTCAATTGGTATCAGAGCGGTTCGCTTCTGTTTCTTAAGCGAGATTCACAGGATTTGATCTTGGTTCAATGGAATCTATGAAGGAAGGAGGTTCAACTATGCGTCCACCACTGTTGGATGGTAATAACTATGCTTACTGGAAAGCTAGGATGAGAGCATTCATCAAGGCTATCGATGAGAAAGCTTGGAGATCTATTTTAACAAGATGGAATCCTCCCGTGACTACTGACAAAGAAGGTATCATATCTCTTAAATCTAAAGAAGATTGGTCGGTCACTGAAGATGCACTAGCAAACAGTAATTCTAAGGCTCTTAACGCCATTTTTAATGGTGTTGATCCCACTCAGTTCAGACTTATCTCGACATGTGAGTCTGCTAAAAGAGCATGGGAGATTCTTCAAACTACTTATGAAGGAACATCGGCAGTAAAACTATCAAAGATGCAAATGCTCACTACAAGGTTTGAAAACTTAAAAATGCTTGAAGAAGAAAGTGTTGCGGAATTCAATGCCTAGTTATGTGATATAGCCAATGAAGCATTTGCACTTGGTGAAACTTTCTCTGAAGAGCGGTTGGCTCAGAAGACTTTGCGATCACTCCCACAACGTTTTGCTTATAAAGTTACCGCAATAGAAGAAGCTAAATATGTTTCAAAGATGAAATTGGAAGAGTTGATGGGATCACTAAGGACTTTTGAAATGAATCTCGGGAGTGATGTCGAAACCAAGAAGTTCAATGGTGTTGCACTAAAGACTGACACACAAGACCTGAGTGTTTATGATGAAGATGACCTTGAAGAGTCTCTTGCATTATTATCAAAGAATTTCAGCCGTGTTATGAAAAAATTTGGAAGAAATAATCGCAGTGTCAGACCCAATGTCAGTCATACAAAACCGAGTCCTTCAAACAGTAAGAAAGTCAGAGAAGACAATCATGCTCCAGAACAATCTGTTAAAAACAGAGGAATTCAATGTAGAGAATGTGATGGTTTCGGGCACATACAAGCTGAATGTGCTAACACCTTAAAGAAAAAAAAAAGTTCATTTAATACTACTTGGAGTGATGAAGAATTGGAAAAGGAAGATGAGTTTCCCAACAATCATGTCGCACTTGTTGTTAAAGCTGAATCTGCAGAAAATCATGCTGCCACACACAAAGTCAGAGACGACCTATCTGATTGTAGTGATGAAGTTGTGGTTGAAGCAACCAAAGAAGATCTTATTACAGAATACAGGTATTTACATGAGAAATGGACTGAACTTGTCAAGGTGAATCAGAGACTTCGTATTCAGAATGAAAATCTAAGATTGGAGAAGATCAACTTACAAAAATCAGTTTCTGAACTAGAAGCTGAGTTAAAAATAAGTCAAAAAGGGGAGACAGATATTTTAAATGAGCTGAATCACTTGAAGAAAAATGTTAAAATGTTAAACACAGGATCAACCAAGCTGAATGATATTTTAAGTATCGGGAAACCCAACTGTGATCGATCTGGTATAGGGTATAAAGGAGAGAGCTCTGTTGCTCAAATGATACCCTCACAACCTGGAGGTAAAGGAAAAGTTTTAATGCTGCCACAAGTTTCCTATGTGCGAATGCCAAGAATGATACCTCAAGAGATGCAGATCAATAAAGATGATTACAAAGGAAAACAAAATGCAACAGAAGATTCCAAAATTTAGTAGATGTCAAAGTATAACCACACTACTTTCAGAAATGGTAACAAATCGAATTTAATCTGTCATTACTGTAATCGAAGAGGTCATATTAGACCTAGATGTTTTACATATCTAGCTGATTTAAGACAACGTGCTACTAGAAACCTTTCTGTTTCCAGACTTCCACAGCAAAATGGGTGAAAAAATCCATGTTGAAATGCAATGTCACTCATACATCTCTCAAAGCTACTACAACTAATGCATGGTACTTTGATAGTGGATGTTCTAGGCACATGACCGGTGAAAAAAGATTTTTGAAGAACATTATATTTAATCGGTTGGGAAAAGTAACCTTTGGGAATGGTGTCAAGGCCAGTGTTATAGGTGCAGGAACTCTGGATGTTCCAGGTTTACCACAGTTGGAGAATGTTCTCTTGGTAGAAGGTCTAAAGGCTAATTTAATAAGTATTAGTCAGCTGTGTGATCAAAATTTAAATGTTTATTTCAATCATGAGAAGTGTACGGTCTCGGATCATGACAAAAATTGTGTTATAGAAGGGGTAAGGTCTGCTGACAATTGTTATCTTATCTCATCATCTTCAACGTGTTACAGTTCTAGCATGGAGAATTCTATGTTGTGGCATCGAAAATTGGGACACGTCAACAATAGGATGCTAAAGATGATTATTTCAAAGGGAGCGGTTTGTGGCATTCCCGAGCTAAATTTTGATGAGGATAGTTTGTGTGGAACTTGCCAAATAAGCAAACAAACTAAGTCATCTCACCCAAAGTCACAAACGACAGCTACTAATCGGGTACTTGAATTACTACATATGGATTTAATGGGACCACTGCCTCTAGAAAGCATTGGAGGTAAGCGGTATGCATACGTTACAGTTGATGATTATTCACGATTTACATGGGTTGAATTTCTCAGAGAAAAATCTGACACATTCAAAGCTTTCAAAGCCTTGTGTATTCGACTTCAACGAGAAAAAGGAAGTGCCATTATGGGAATTATTCGCATCCATAGCGATCATGGAAAAGAATTTGAAAACTCACTGTTCTCGGAATTCTGTAATAGTCTTGGAATATCTCATGAGTTCTCAGCTCCAAAGACACCTCAGCAAAACGGTGTTGTTGAACGAAAAAATTGGACTCTTTCAGAAATGTCTCGCGCGATGTTACATGAAAACAATGTTCCACAAAAGTTTTGGGCCGAAGCAATGAACACGGCATGTTATACCATCAATCGTGTATATCTCCATGGAGGAACGTGTAAGACTCCATACGAGTTGTGGAAAGGTAAAACTCCGAATCTTAATTATTTTCATCCGTTTGGTAGTACGTGCTATGTGCTAATTGACAGGGAACATAGAGGGAAATTTGACTCTAAGAGTGATGAAGCTATTTTTCTTGGATATGTAACAAATAGTTGCGCCTATCGAGTTTACAATAAACAAACTCGAACGGTAATGGAATCAGCAAATGTTCAAGTGGATGATTCACTAGAAACACCTGCTGCGCATCAAGATGATATACTCCAGGGGTCAAATAATGAAAGTCCCAATACTCTCACCAGTATTCCAGATGATTGTCCAAACAGTGTCACAGGTAATGTCTCCGACGCAACTATCACAATTGGTGAAGCTGAAGTGAATATATTAGATTGTAGACAACCGTCCACACGTGTCCAGAAAGATCATCCTGTTGACAAAGTCATTGGCAGCCTTAATGATGGACTCCGAACCCGAGACAAAACGAGAGTCAACTATAGAGACATGATTCATATGGCTTGTTTCACCTCTACTATTGAGCCTAAAAATGTGAAAGAAGCTCTCCTTGATGAATATTGGATTGAGGCAATGCAAGAAGAACTTGATCAATTCACTCGAAATCAAGTTTGGGATTTAGTGCCGTGTCCTCCGAATGTAAACGTCATCGGCACCAAGTGGATATACAAGAACAAAAGTGATGAGCATGGAAATATTACACGCAACAATGCAAGATTGGTTGCTCAAGGCTACTCACAGATTGAAGGAATTGATTTTGATGTGACTTTTGCTCTGGTTGCTCGACTTGAATCCATCAGACTCCTTCTAGCTATTGCTTGTGTAATGAGGTTCAAACTCTATCAAATGGATGTGAAGAGTGCGTTCTTAAATGACTTTCTAAAAAAGGAAGTTTATGTCCCTCAACCAAAGGGTTTTGAGAACCCTCATTATCCCGAATATGTGTATCGATTGAAGAAAGCTTTATACGGGCTTAAACAAGCACCCCGTGCATGGTATAAACGTCTCACGGTGTACTTATTATCCAAGGGATATGAGCGAGGGGGAGTAGATAAAACCCTGTTCATCCACCGAACCAACGGTCAGTTTTTACTTGCTCAAATTTATGTTGATGACATAGTGTTTGGCTCAGTGTCACAAGTGCTAGTGGATGACTTTGTAGCACAAATGACCGGCGAATTTGAGATGAGTATGGTTGGCGAACTCAATTACTTTCTTGGTCTTCAGATTCAACAAAGAAATGATGGAATTTTTATCTCTCAAACCAAGTATGCCAAAACTATGTTAAAACGGTTCAAATTAGAAAATGCTCGCCCCAAAAGAACACCAATTGGGACACATGAAAAACTCTCCAAAGACGAGAAAGGGACTTCTGTTGATGAACGACTATATAGAAGTATGATTGGCAGCCTCTTATATCTAACTGCTAGTCGGCCAGACATTTGTTTTAGTGTGGGATTATGTGCTCGTTTTCAAGCAAATCCTCGAGAGTCTCACCTGGTGTCAGTGAAGCGAATTCTCAAATATGTTGGCGGGACGACTGATTATGGAATCTGGTATTCTTTTGATACAAATGCAAATTTAGTTGGCTATTGTGATGCTGATTGGGCCGGAAGTTTAGATGATCGTAAGAGTACTTCCGGTGGATGTTTTTATTTGGGAAACAATTTAGTGTCATGGTTTAGCAAGAAGCAGAACTCTATTTCTCTGTCTACAGCGGAGGCAGAATATATTGCAGCTGGTAGTAGCTGTACACGGCTTCTTTGGATGAAACAAATGCTCAAGGACTATGGGGTCACACAGGATGTCATAACTTTATACTGTGATAATATGAGTGCTATTAACGTCTCTAAAAATCCAGTACAACATTCAAGGACAAAACATATTGATATTCGGCATCATTTCATCAGATCTTTTGTGGAAGACAAAATTATCACATTGGAACATATGGTAACCGAAAAACAAATTGTCGATATTTTTACCGAAGCGTTGGATGGTGTGAAATTCGAAGAATTGAGGTCTGCACTCGGCCTTTGTGTCATGTGAAGTGATTCGTAAGTTTTGGTCTCTTCTGTTTAAATTGCATACTATTATTTAAAATAAAAAATAAAAATAAGGGGGTTCTCCTCTTGGTTCTTGTCTGTTAGTAGTTACTTTTTGGATTCTTTAATGGAATCATCTAACACTCGTGGATATATCTCTTGGACTAGTCAGTTGTCTGAGATAACGTGGTTCTTTTAGAAGCTAGAGCAACTCTATAGGATTATGGACATCTTCTATATTTCTATTGCTCTAAAATTCCTTGGGAGTTGTGATGTTATTATCAGAATATTCTGGAAAGTATTTTTTATAATAGCCCAAATATATCATCATCTTGTTTATGGGTTTCAGATGAGTGGATCTTCAAATCATTGGATTTTGTGGTTTACCTCCATAAAATTAGCTATGTACCTCTGTTTAGAGGTTGCTTGTTATTATCTTTATGGAAACTATGCTCTGTATATTCTGGGGAATAATGAAGAAGTTTTAATGTGATTTGATGACTCTTATTTTATATATTACCATATATTCTCAAACGGTGTTACACTTCTCTCTCTGCCGATCAGAACTCTGCAAATTTGAGGGTTTCACTGTTTTAGGGCTTGTCACAAAAGCTTTCATCCATGGCGAAAAGCAGAAAATCATCTAAAGCCGCCCCATCAAGCGATGTTCCACACATTGTCACAGTAGAACATTCAGAATCAGAAACGGCTATTGTGGTCTATACACCTTCACAGATTGCATTGCCGACTGCAGAGCTTAAGGGGGAGCAATCACGTATATCTCTGGATGCTCTACCCATTAATCAAGCGAGGAGTGAAAAGAAGGTTTCAAAATCCTGCAAATGATATTTTCAAATCTAGTTCTGTTCCTCCAAAAGCCACTACTCGATCGAGACTTGTTCAAGTTTCAAAAAGCAAAAAGGCTCGAACGGATAAAGGAGACTATTCTGATGAACAATGGTCTGAAAAACTTGAAAAAGGGTCAAGATCATTTGATGACCAAGAAATTCGAAAATTGTTCAGGAATCTTCGCTCAAATCGCAAGAAAACCTGTGAAAGCTCTGCTCCTGTGCAGTCACCAAATTTGAAGTCAAAGAAATCTGTTGTCCATTCTGATTCCTTAAAATCAAAGAAGCCGAAGGTACAAAAGGCAAAAGTTTCTCTATCCTCAAAACGACCAACTCGTGTGTTGTCTGCCTCTCCCTCACGTACCAACAAAAAGTCAAGTAAGTCAACAAATAATTCATGTGAAGTTGATTTTAAGTCCGACTTTCATGCTGCTAGATGGGCATTGTTTTCAAATAGGACTCTTTGGTCTGAACGTAATATTCACGAAGGAGATTTTCTTGATTGTGAAGTCTTAATTTATCATCTTCTTCAACAAGGTCTTGGCAATACATTTAGAGGGCTTAATCCTTATGTTTGTAAAGTTGTTTTAGAATTTTACTGCAATTTGGATCAGGATGGTACGTCTCCTGACCACTCAAGCTTTGGCCAAACCTACATTAGAGGATAGATCATTAATTTTTTGCCTGATGTTATCAACAATTATCTGGAAACCGTGAGCATTGATATTGAGTTGTTTGTACCTGATTTTGGGAGAGTCATAGCTGATGTTACAGGTGGAGTCATACGAACATGGCCTAGAGAAAAGAACTTTCCTTCCTCACATCTATCAGTAAAATACGGAATCCTGCGTAAAATTGCAATGAGAAATTGGTTGCCCACCTCACATGGCACTGGAATAAACAAATCCATGGCAACATTGCTGTTTAAAATTGGAAATGCTATTCCATTTAATGTTGGTCAATTCATCTTTGATCAAATTCTGAAGCATGCTAATAGCAAGAATAGCAGACTAGCCTTACCATTTCCATGCCTGATCTATGCAATCATTTCCTCGCAACACAAAGTCATCAAAGCGAAGGAAATTTTATATGTTGAAAAAGACGAGATACGCATCAGTTACAAGCTTCGATCTGGGAGTCATGTGAATGACATGGATAAACTAATAGTCAGTGCTCCATCATCACAAGTGCTGCTGGATTTCTTACTGCTGTACTCGGTTATATGGTTTGCATTATGAATTTCTCTTAGTACTAATGAGTTGGATACCATTTTGTCCTTTTATGGCAAAAAGGGGGAGTATTTTGTGTTTTCTTTTATGACGGTGATACATGATGTTATTGGCATTACTCTATGCTTATCGGTTAAGGAGGAGTTCTACTCTACAGCCATCATAAATGAGAAGTCTGGATTTTGCCAAAAACTACCAAAAGGGGAGATTGTTAATGTCGATATGTTGGCAAATGTTTTTGGAAAATATGGTTTTGGAAATTCACATATTACCTATTGTGTTTTCTCTGGAGGAATATTTTTGCCAATTAAATACTCATGTCAATCAAGTCTATATTTCTGGAGTGTTCGGATTGGGTTTGCTTGGTTGATTTGTTTCTTTCTAAAAATACTACATTCGATGTCACTCACACGAAACAGGAAAGTTTAGTTTCCTTCATTGGTTCACTTATGTTTTTAAATATGGTATTCTGAATATCTTTTGCTGGGAGAATATGGCATACAATATTTGAACGATACTTTCTATTTGGTTGGGCGCTGAATGAATAATAATATGGGAGTTTTTATTATTCGCTTCTTCTTCTTTTTTTTGGACGACGACTCAACTTCTGGATCTGAGAGAAGACGTGATATGCACTCTGTATTGTGAGCAGACTTTATTATCTTTAGAGTGTGTTTGTGTTTTGTAACTGAGACAACGATCAGTGTCACTGACGGTGTCCCAGGTGCAATTCTATTTCTTTCATTGAAACTCAGTCTCGGGAGGAGACTGCCTGGAACTCGGGAGGAGTTCTGATCGTGGGTAAGGGGATCTTGTCATACACGGATTCCGGGAGGAATTATCAACGACAAGGGGAGTTTGTCATCTTTAGATTCCGGGAGGAATTGATCTTAAGTCGAGGGGAGCTCGCAAAAACAGGTTCATTAGGAAGTTAACTAGAGGCGGCGACAAGTATAAGAGGGAGTCTTTAATTGTATAAGTCTGATTGTCTTGTAACTTCATAAACTAGTGAAATGTTTGTAATTTTTGGCGTGGCCCCGCAGATGTAGGCTGGTTGCTGAACTGCGTTAACAATTTCATGTCTCGTTACTTTTATGATTTTTATATTTGCTTATTAGTTCAACAATCAGTAGTGTTCCACTTCGTGTTCCACGTATACTAGGACATCTAGTAACTAACCTTGATCCTTCGGAGATGCTCTCCGTTACAATAGTCAAAACTGGAAGGAGAACAGTTGACGAGGTAAAATTGGCTGTTGGAGGAGGAAGAAGAAGACTTCAATTGAGTATTTTAATTAGCAGCTTAGCAATTTTAGCAGTTTCAGTCGCCGTTTTTACAGCCACTGGATTTCTTTTTCGAAGACGCCTCTTTTGGAAACAGGTGAAGATTTCAGATAATGAAGAGGAAGGTTTTGAGGAAGATGTCACTCTGAGGTCTTACAGTTACAGTGAGCTCGAAGCGGCCTCCAATGGCTTCCGTGACGATGTGGGTAGAGGAGCTTTCGGAACAGTATTCAGAGGGGAGATAGTTGTCTCAAATAGCAGCAGAAAAACAGTGGCTATCAAGAGATTGGGGAAAGTAGTTATGGCGGAAAACGAAAGAGATTTCCGAAACGAAATGAAAACGATTGGAAAAACCCACCACAAAAACCTGGTAAAGTTATTGGGTTTCTGTAACGACGGTACGAACAGACTTTTAGTATACGAATTCATGAGCAACGGATCACTGGCGGATTTCCTCTTCACTGGTGAAAGAAAACCTGATTGGGAAGAAAAAATTCGAACCGCCATTGATATAGCTCGAGGAATTCTGTATTTACACGAAGAATGCGATACCCAGATAATCCACTGCGACATTAAACCAGAAAACATTCTAATGGAATAGAACAAACGCGCAAAGCTCGCAGACTTCGGATTAGCGAAGCTCTTAAACTCCAACCAAACAAGAACATACACAGGAGTCCGAGGAACTCGAGGGTACGTCGCGCCAGAATGGCATAGGAACTTACCTATTACAGTGAAAGCAGATGTTCACAGCTTCGGAGTAATGTTAATGGAGATAATTTGTTGCAGAAAGAAATTGGATACGAATCTTCCCCCAGAAGACATAGTTCTGGAAAACCTGGTTTTTGACTGTTTTGCGGACAATCAGCTGGAGAAGCTGGTGAGGGGACAATCCACTGCGACATTATATTAATTATATTTTAATTCAAAATTTTCAGATAAGAAATAAAAAGTCGAACATATTAATGAATTAATAAATTATATCATACAATTAAATTCCACTATTTTTAAAATCAGAATTGTTAAAATAAAATCATAAATCAGAGCTCTTTTATATGTGTAGGTAGATTATAATTATTTTATTAATGAATTAACAATCCACTCAAATTCAAGGATTGCCAATCGATCTCTTCTGTGATTAAGAAATTGCTCTAACAAAATCTAATTTTAATTTCGGTAGTCAAATTTTGATAGGTTCGTACCGAAAGGCTTGTAATACCAGAAAATTGATAAAATAAAATAATATTTTTTTCGAATAATGATTCATTTAGCCCGTCATGAGAAGACTAGGACGTCACAGTGTAAAGGTCCAGTCCATACTAGTATAAGTGCACAATCTTATATCGTTTGATAAAGTTAAAAATGTATGATTTATAAATAAAATTTCACTCCTTATCTAGTATATTACGTTTTGTAAGAGTGATAATGGTTCGATTCAATTCGGTTTTAAGAGAAATTAGAACTGGACTAATATATTTTGGTTTTCAATTTTTAAAACCAATACCTATAAAATATTTTTTAGGATCGCACCAGAAATTCAGTTATGGTGCTGGTCTGGTTCTGATTTTTTTCAATATGAAATAATTTTTTTAATAAAAAAAATTAAAATTCAAAATAAAGAAATAAATCATTAACCTAATATTCTTAAATCTAAAGCAGTCAATATAAATCAGAAAAAGCAACAAATTTTCAAGTTCCAAATGATTATCATCATAAATCACTAAAAATAAAGGAAACGAGTATTTTAAAATAACCACATAAGGTGGTGTATTTGTATGCTCGGGACATACTTACAGGAAATCAAGTCAAATAAAACAGGACCGTGCAGTTACTCTTCCACAAAGAGTCGAAACTAAAGGCACAACTCCTTTCAAATGTTTTGATTCTGGTGGGAGTAAACTTTTACAACTAGAGAAGAGACATATTATACCAATTCGACTTCCAATTGTCATGTTAACAAGAAATAATAAAGCTGAAGTAGGAAAAATTCTATGTTCATTGCATGTCAAAAATAAAATTTGAAATTATTTTTTATATAACAACTTGACAGCATATAAGCAACGTAATATAGCTATTTAAAGTTTTTCCAATCAAAACACAATAACATCTCCTAAAACAAAGTGTATAACAAACGCCAAAATTGTTAACCGAATGGATTCGAAGTTGGATACTATCAATATTCATTGTGTGTCTTGACAAGCTAAGAAAATTATCTATAATTTCAAACCCTCTCATGTACTCTTTCAATCACTTAACAATAGTCTCAAAGATGACATTTCCAACTAAAATGAAACCCCTTTGATGGGTTCTCAAATCACAAAATTAGAAACTTGATAAGTTTTCTCAGAATCAAACTATGCTTCCAAAATATCCTCATCCGAATTCAAAAATCATATTTATAAAAGACCTACCTTCAGGAAAGTCATCCTCAGAATTAAATTCATCGATCTCGTCGTCATCCAAATAACACGGTGTAACCCCTTCTCGCTTATTAGCTGATGAAGAACTCGCACGTGACCCGCGCTTAAGACGCTTGAGAACCCTAGGAGAATCAACTCCAATTTCAGCAGTCAAATTGTCAATTTGTGGACTCGCAACAGCTTCGACATCAGCTGAGTGACAATACAGAAACATTAAACAAAGAATCATGAGCTCCGTTAGGAATATGGTGATGGAGCACAGAAGGTAAGTGCAAATCGAGCAACGAGAGTGAGACTGTGCAGTGTGCAGATGAGCAACGAGAGTGAGACTGTGCAGTGTGCAGATGAGCAGATCGCGCAAGCCGAGCAGCGAGAGGCGAGAGTGAGACTGTGCAATGTGCAGATGAGCAGTTCGAGCAAGCAACGAGAGTGAGACTGTGCAGTGTGCAGATGAGCAGATCGGGCAAGTCGAGCAGCGAGAGGCGAGAGGCGAGAGGCGAGAGAGAAGAGAAACGAGTGACGATAGATTAAAGAACATGGTTAGTAAATTAGGGGTAAATGGTCTGTTCGATTTTAGTGGTTATGTGTCGTTCAACTCAAAAACCCAACCGAAAACTTAGATTCTGATAAGTAAAAACTAAATTTCATTTCTTTTACGTGCAAAACCAACTAGAACCCAACTAAATATGTCGGTTCTGGTCCGATTCTTTGGTCTGGGTCAGTTTTGCTCATCTCTAATGATTTGAGCTTACAAAAATAAATTTGTACGATCTCCGATCCAAACAGATAGTTATGTATCGGGAAAACTAGTGGACGTTACATTTATTCTCTAATCATACTTGTTTACATAACAAATAATTATTAGTGTAATTAACATTTAATTAATATAATAAGTTATAAATAATTAATTAATTATATTTATTGTACTAATTATTATTTGACACTTCTCCAAACATGTTTAAAAATATAATAACAGAGTAAACATAGCATTTGTAGCCCATAGATTATAGACTAGAGGTCCTGGGTTCGAGTGCTGAGAAAGACAAAAACTTCATTTTTAGGGAGGAGAACGTCGTGAGGAATGGTGTCACTTGGCCACTTAGGGGACTTGCTCTAGTGTGAGTGTCACGTGGTCGAGGTTAAAACCGGAAGATGACGTGCTGTGAGAGCACTCCGAGGGTTGTTATAGTATTTCTTTACTAGTTTTGATAACTCGTTGCACGTAAACTCTTGTATGTAATTTGATTTATCAATGGTCAACTTCGTTCACATGCTCGTAATTTTTTACTTGTTAGGATTTTTTTACGTAAATTTCTTCTTGTTTTTACGTATTAAAACATGAAATTCAAATTGATCACGTTGTTAGAAAATTGAAAAGAAAAATGGACGGTAGGGGTGGCGGGTCCTCCAACCACGCTCTTAATTCAAACGTGACTGACTTTGTGGAACAGCTCTACCAAATTTGTGGACTAATTACAGTTTATTATTAGTATTATTATTATTTTAGGTCCTTTTTGCCTCGTTTTTCTTTTTCAGACGTTCTTAATATGTGTCAATTTTTAGTTTTTAGTGCATAAATGGCGTGATTAAATTAAATTCAGTACATGAGTTTTCTCCTAATTTTAGGTACTGCTTTTGAATTTTGTCGCTGGATTACGAAAAATATTATTATTTTTAAAAGAAATTGGTTAGCTAGCTTAGCCCAGTCAAAATGATTAATTATAATTTGTGAGGTAAATTCTAAAATTACTGCATAACTATAATGGTTCTGACAACTCAATTATTAAATTATTTTAATTAGCAATATGGTCTAAGAACTAATGCTCAACCATTTGCTCTCTTTTTGAATTGGCAATTTCTAAATCTGGTCGCATACTCTCATTTTCTTTTGAATTTTTAGATTTTTTGTCTTTTTGATTCAATAAAAAATTTAAATTTATTAATTTAAGAGTTGTTTTCTCACAGCTCTATAAATTGGTGTGGAGCAAAACTCGCAACTATAGAACTTACTTTGTTTCATAGTAAGGGTGAAAGCCCGCTCAATTAAAGTTCTTGTCGTCCATTGAGTAATTATAAGGAAGAGAGAGAGAACCAATCGGACGATGACACGAGTTGTCACATATTTCTTAAAGGTTTTTTTAACAACAAAGTCATTCTGGTGAGGGAGTCGAGTTCATGGGCCATCTTGTTAACGAAAATAGTTTAAGAGTTTAATTGTGAAGACTCCTATATTTAAGGAGTTATTTTGGATTTCATTCTAATTGACTAAATTTTTTTTTCTAATAATGTTAGTTTTTTTTTTTTTTAAATTTTACACTATATTTTACCTAATGACGTGTGGCTCGTTACGCTATACACTGAGCGTCATGTCACAAGATAAAAATTAGAGTACAAAATTTAGATGATAAATTCGCATTATTCTTTTTTTCGCTTTTAAGTTCACGAAAGAAAGATAAAGTAAGAAAATGTTAAATGTATTTTACTAAATATGTAAACAAATTTCAGGAAACATTTTTCAGAATTAGGCTGATAAAATTATTAAATAATCTGGTGATAATCCTCGTTCAAAACAATTAGGCCAAGGTTTGGACAAGAAAGAGTTAACTAACTAGAAAGGGTAAAGGGCAGACACAAAAGCTATAAATAGAGGAGAAATGGGTGATTAAAGGGCACAGCCAGAACCCCAAAAGCAATACAGAGGAGGGTAGAAGATGGGGTCGTCCTCGTACATGGCCTTTCTCACTCTCACGTTTTCGGTTGCATTTCTCTCCTTTGCCTTCCCAACTCTAACAATGGCTGATTATGACCACTCTTTCCCTCCGCCTCCTAAGAAGCAATATGACTACCAATCTCCGCCACCACCCTCGCCCAAGGTGTACGAGTACAAGTCTCCTCCACCGCCTTCACCGCCACCACCTAAGAAAGAATACGAGTACAAGTCTCCTCCACCGCCTTCACCCCCACCACCCAAAAAAGAATATGAGTACAAGTCACCCCCACCGCCCTCACCCCCACCACCCAAGAAAGAATACCAATACAAGTCTCCTCCACCACCTTCACCGCCGCCACCCAAGAAAGAATACAAGTCACCTCCACCACCTAAGAAGGAATATGAGTACAAGTCACCTCCACCACCCAAGAAAGAATACGAATATAAGTCACCTCTGTCACCGTCACCGCCACCACCAAAGAAAGAATACGAGCATAAGTCTCCACCTCCGCCCAAAACAGAATATGAACATAAATCCCCACCTCCACCACCACCACCTAAGTATTATTACAGGTCTCCTCCTCCTCCTCACTACTGAGAGGACAAGGCTCTATGAAGTAAGTTAAATTCACACCTTCATACTTTGACTAATTTTGAAACTCCCACACAACAAAGTAAGTAAATAATATTTTGAGATGATGATAAACGATATTTATACGTTGTTGCAGGAAGAAGAGTACGAGAATGACAGAATAAGAGACAGTTTAGAGACATATCTCTTCAAGTTAGCTGCAGCTAGAGCTACAATGAACTGTCGAAAAACCATTTGAATTTTAGTGTGTGCTGTTCGTAATTTTCTATAAAATAAAACTATTTTTTCTGCTAAAAAGAAACCAGTCTCTCTAATCTATCTTCCATTTTTAACCTGATCAACGTTAAATCTAATTATGCTTTATTACTAAGAACTAACAAGTCATCTACATGCCTTTTTAGTAATAAAAAATAGTAGAAAATGAAAAATTAAATCTAATGCAATATCAGTTTGTTTCATAAATTTCTCACTGCCGCCGGAAACTTTGATAAATCAAACAGCTAAAACCAATTTTTCGTACACTTTTTCTGGTAGATTTTATAATTTTTAATTATGAGATGAAAGTTTTTCTCAGTCGACGTAGTTAAATTTGTCAACGTCCAGTCTAACACTCCCGATCCAATCACAACCGTTACAATATGGGATCTGGCAGACAGCCATGTCCCTTCGACATTAACCACGAAATTAAAAAAAAAAGCTGCAAATTACAGTGAAAACGCAGGCGAAAATTAGTTTTCCGAGAGTGGATAACCGGTTCTCTTAATCCGGCCATCGTGATCCAAGATTTTTTGCGACATCGCTGTCGTCAAAGGCTTCATGATTTTGCTCTACAAACATAGTCTCGATCATCTCATTTTTTGAGGTGTCCGGAAATGATACGGAGGGGGGAGTGAAGGTATTTTAATATAAAAGTAATTTTTTATGTGAGTGCCATGCATTTAACATGGTACAGTACATCCATTTGGCCCCGACTTTACATTTAGAGCGTAAGAGGTAAAAAAAATTGACTTTTATGGTAAATATATTATAATTAAGTAATAGAAACGAGGAAAACAAGTTCAAAGTCAATTGCAATGCTAATTTGATCATCTAATTCTACACTCAAATTTTATTTCATAATGCGATGCTCATTTGTCACGATCCAGAGACGGGCCCAACAGAATGTCGGGTCCAGCGACTCGATGTTCGGAGAGGACCTGATCACCAAATCCAAAATTTAGTTCGCAACGGAATACTTGAACATTAAATAAAACGTTAAGATTTGCACAGTGTCTACCAATATAATAATACAATAAAAGAAATACAGAAAGATATAAATAAAGGTATTCCAAAATCTCAAATACTCACTGTTATTGTTCTTTCTTGGAAAGGGAGGGGGTCATTTGGGGTGAGAGATCAACTTAATAGAACTATTATACTAAATGTATGCAAAACTTCGTTTGCCTTTTCTTCCAAAACATGACGAAGAAATAAAATCATTTTCAAAACACATGAAAAATTATTTTCACCATTTAAAAAAAAAAACAAGCTCCTTGAGCCACCATGCAATCTATTAAAATATCGTATACATAGACGACTATACTAAAATACGTTATTATCGTACTTATCATATAAAAATCATCTCAGTAAAAAAGAAGGGTCCCTCAAGGACCCCTCCGGCACATAAACATTTAAAGGTAGTGATCGAAATCCATCAACACTTCATAAGCGAGAAAGAAGAAACAGACAACGTGCGATATGAAGATCCAACCTCATTACTTGGGGAGTTGTAAGAATGGTCATCTACGAAGCAACTCGTATAAACGATAATCAACAAATAATACTCTGATCAAGTTTAAGAATTCGAAACCCAAGGAGTGCGTCATCACCGCCTTATTACTCATTAGTCATTTGTAACATGCAAGCAAAACAACATTCACGAAATAGAAGGTGTACTAAGATGTCCTCTAGATACTTTGATACCAAGACTGTCCAAAGTATCACGAGGATATCATCCTAACAAATAAATATCACAACAATATAAATATCATGCATTAATGATAAATATGTAAATTGTACAGACATACAAGAAAAAATACTAACGGGCTGACGATCAGGCATTGTTAGGTTTTCTATAGGTGATAACTCACAAAAATAAGGTTTTAGAAAACAATTATGCATATGGAGTGTAAATAATGTAAAACATCTATCTTTCCACCGAGCATTCTTTCTTCCAACTGGAATTGCAACCTCAACAACTAGCTCAAAATTCTCTAAGTCGTCTAAGTCTAAAACAAAATCAACATTATGATTAGCTCACTCAACTATAAGGGAAGACACAAATATGGGTCCTAAACGGAAACTATGAACTCAATCTATAACTCAATCCTTTAATTAAAAATCGTGCGGTTAACACTTAGAACACTCGAGTTTGGACGCAGTCGATGCTTCATCCTAGTGTTGTGCAAAAAAGTACACTACGCAAGTATACGTATCGCAATCAAGTAGTAATAAAGTTATCAATCTCATGATAACAAAATGTATCCAAAATCTAAATTAATTGTGGGTGAGGAAAATCGATTCAAAGCCATATGTCTCTTATTTGATTCTTAATTCCAGTTTATTATTATTTTAGTCTTATTTTAATTATTCAAAATATTGGGGTCATCTGCAATGGAATTGAGGACAATTTCTTTTCTACAAAGGCTGTAGGAAATGCTATGACATTAAATTAAATGACTTAGAAACTCTTATTTGAATCAATGTTTGAAAATAGTTACTTGATTAATTCTTTTCATATTATCTTTCAAACTTATGAAAAGTGAATATTATTTGAAATTTCAATTAAGCATCTGTAGCAACCGGTAATTATCAGCCTTGATTTTTAATAGTATCATTTTGTGACTGTTATTTTTTATAGAATTAAGTAAATTTGATTGGTTGTTTAAATAGGTTAAAGTTGGTTAGTCAAGGGCATAAGTGTAATTGTGGAGCAATAGTTATAAATGAAGGGTTTAATGAAGGTTTAGCCACCACTGTTTCTCATTTCCTCATTCGGCATTCAAGCTCAGTGGTTCCTCGAGGCGACTTCCTCTTCGATTCTTCTCCGATTTAGGTGAGCCAACCCTTGAAGTAGCTTACAACCATGAATCTCTCAAGAAACTAGGTAAGTGAAGTATGTGTGTGCCTTCGAGCCGACATCACAAAACAGTAGGTTTATGCATGTTTGAATGTTTTCAGTATGTCATGCATCATGTTTTATTGAATGAGAACGAAAATGAATTTACATGTAATGGCTCTGAATGTGAAAGAAGCATTACTAGATGAATACTGGATAGAAGCTATGCAAGAAGAACTCAGTCAATTTTCCCGAAATCAAGTTTGAGACTTAGTACCGTGTCCTCCCGATGTGAATGTTATTGGTACTAAGTGGATCTACAAGAACAAAAGCGATGAGCATGGGAACATTACTCGCAACAAAGCTCAGCTAGTTGCCCAAGGGTATTCTCAAATTGAAGGAATTGATTTGATGAAACATTCGCTCCGGTTGCTTGTCTTGAATCTATTCGACTTCTCTTGGCTATTGCTTGTGTTATGCGGTTCAAGTTATTTCAAATGGATGTGAAGAGTGCCTTTCTTAATGAAGAAGTTTATGTTGCTCAACCAAAGGGTTTTGAAGACCCTCATCATCCCGAGTATGTCTATAAATTGAAGAAGGCGTTATATGGGCTTAAATAAGCTCCTCGTGCGTGGTATGAACGACTCACGCAATATTTATTATCTAAGGGATATGAGCGAGGGGGAGTTGATAAAACCTTTTTCGTCCACCGTGCCAAAAGTCAGTTCTTACTTGCTCAAATTTATATTGATGACATAGTGTTTGGTTCGGTATCACAGGTGATGGTGGATGAATTTGTTACTCAAATGACTGGAGAATTTGAGATGAGTATGGTTGGAGAACTCAATTATTTCCTTGGACTTCAAATTCAGCAAGAAAAGAATGATATTTTTATTTCTCAAGCCAAATATGCCAAGAATTTATTAAAAAAGTTTAAACTTGAAAATGCGCGACCGAGTAGAACACCCCTTGGGACACATGAGAAACTTTCCAAAGACAAGAAAGGTATTGCTATTGATCCACGTTTATATAGAAGCATGATTGTAAATCTATTATATCTAACCGCCAGTCGACCAAATATTTATTATAGCGTGGGTTTATGCGCTCGATTTCAAACAAATCCGAAGGAGTCACACCTAGTGTCAGTCAAATGGATTCTCAAATATGTTAGCGGAATAACAGACTATGGTATATGGTATTCATTCGACTCTAATGCAAATCTGGTGGGTTATTGTGATGCTGACTGGGCAGGAAGTTCTGATGATCGAAAAAGCACTTCGGGTGGATGTTTTTATATTGGACATAACTTGGTGTCATGGTGTAGCAAGAAGCAAAATTCTATTTCTCTGTCTACTACCGAGGCAGAATATATTGCAGTAGGTAGCAGCTGTATGTAGGTTCTTTAGATGAAACAAATGATGAAAGACTATGGTGTCACATAGGGTGTCATGACACTCTATTGTGATAATTTGAGTGCTATCAATATTTCTAAAAATCATGTTCAGCATTTTCGGACAAATCATATTGATATATAACTTCATTTTATTCGATCTTTAGTGGAAGACAAAATTATTAATTTGGAGCATATGGTGACTGAAAAACAAATTACCGATATTTTCACCAAGGCGTTAGATGGTGTAAGATTTAAAGAGCTGAGGTCTGCCCTAGGCCTTTGTGTTATGTAAGTTGCTTATTGCCCTCTTTTATTTTTTTAAAAAAAATCGCCTCTTGCTTTCGGCGTTTGTTTTTTTTGATTGGGCAATCTATTGTGCATTACTCACTCCCTGCAGAAAGTTATCTTTCTTGATATTATATTCTTCTATGGAACAACACCGTGTGTAGCATGCGAAATTCTGACTATTCTTATGAAAATTTGGAAGTTTATCTTCAATGAAAAATTTGAGCAGTATTATTCTATTGGGCTTATTTCCCATCTTGCAGAGATTAGATTTATTTTTCAAAGATTTATGAGAGATTGTCTATGTGATTGATGGTAACTTTCGGATTTATTTTCCGAAAATAACCTACAATTATGAGATTTTCTCTTTATTATGGGATTTGATGGATATTTATGAGAAGTTGAAGAGATATTTTGTGGAATTTTGGATTTATTTTCTAATTTGAGTGAGTATTTATGGTTTATTTCCATAAACTCAAACGACTATTTTTCTATCCATCTCTCTCGACCAGTTCAAGGGTTATTTGTTCGAGTTCTTCCCTATCGTGATCAACACGCATATGTGCTGCCACTAGGTTGATTCTGTGAAGTTTTCACTCAATTTTATCAAAATAATCACTTATGTCACTGGTAGTGTCAAATGTGTGTTGTCCCATGGTAAAGATTTTTCTGCCTTGCAACTTACTGTCAAGTATGCTATCCTACACAAGATTGCTATGAGAAACTGTCCTCTTACTTCTCTAAGAATTGATTGTGACTCATATCGATTGCAAGAATAAAAGGTTAGCTATTCCGTTACCTTGTTTGAATTAGGGTATTCTGTATTCTCAACAAGCTGTGATTTGGGATAACAAATTATTGATATGGATATGGAGGAAATTAGGAATAGCTACAAGCTTCTGGCAGGTGATCAGGTTAATGTTCTGGATGGTGTTCCTGAGGGTGTTCCAGCTCTCGACAATGTTTCTGACTCTGACAATGCTTCTGATTCTGCATTGCTATCTTGTTTTATCAAGATTCTTGAAGGTGAGATGAAATTTTTGGATGATCAGCAAATGATAATCGAAAATAGAAAATGGAAAGATAGTAGTTATTAGAATCTTGATGATCTTGTCGAAAAAATATCTGATGAAGAAGCTGCTGGTGATATTTTCGAGAGAAAGAAAGTTACTAATGTGAAGTAATAGGTTAAGGAGACCAAAATTGTTGAAATGTGACGGCCCGAAACCCGATTCCGATTGGAATCCGAGAGCCAAGCCATCACTCCAGGACATAACAGAAAAACACAGACTATTTTTTTTTTGAAACTTTTAGAACGTTACAGGGAGAAGAAACCTTCTTTGGAAATGGGACTGAATGACATATGTATAAAACTGGATGACAATTACAGTTCGAAGAACAGAAGACAAAGGACTTTTATAAATCGAACCTTTAAAACTTCTCAAAGAGAGAAAACTTTCTCTGGATTTTCAAAGTAAACGGGAAACAGTTAACTGGATGTCATGCAGGAAGTAGGGCTACAGTGAATGATAGGATCGGGTGATAAAAGGCGGGAGAAGTAAATAAACAGACTGAAACTTTTAAAAGCAAACCCTTAAAAATATTACCGAGCGATAGAACTTTCTCTGGATTTAAAAACTGGGAGCTAATTTATTACCGGATCACAGAAGTGAATAACAGAAGAGACTAGGAAGAACAGGGAACAGAAATGGACGATGAGAATAAATAAACAGAACAAACAGGAAATAAAGACGGAAAAACATAGGCAGAAGACTGGCGGAAGAAGTGGATTTTAAACAAATGTGAACAGTGACAACGGTGGATGTGAATAAGACAAAAGTGTACAGTGGCAGCGGTGGATGTGAATAAACAAAGGCAGCGGTGGATATGAATTTTAAAAGCAGCGGTAGATGTGAATACGACAAAAATGAACAGTGGCAGCGGTGGAGGCGGGCAGAAGTGCACTGTTCACCGGTGGATGTGAATAAGACAAAACAGATGACGTCAGGCGGAAGATGAAATTGTAAAGACAGCGGTGGATGCAGTTTTAAACGGGCAACGGGCAGCGGTGGATATGATTTTACAAGTAGCGGTGGACGTGATTTTTAGAATGGGCAGCTGTAGAAGTGAATTTAAAGCAGCGGTGGATATGGATAAACTGGGGGGGCGATGTAGTTTTAAAGGCAGAAATTGACAACTTTTGACAGGAATACATGGAGACAGAAAACATGAAAACAGAAGGTATGGAAGCTTCAGGCTTCAGAAAACGATTTAAAATATGATCTTGGACATACCAGGAAAACACGACAGGAATTTAAGAAAAACAGATTGCATGGATGGCTCCAAAAATCAGAAATAATCCATACACACTCTAAAATAGAAAATATTCCAAACAATTCCCGAATACTTCAGAACATAAATTCAACTGTCAAATACAAAGGTTTTAAATACATCAACAGCAGAATATTTCAGGAGACAACTATCGACTGTCAAACAGAGATTTAAAACTCGAATATCAGAACCTATACATTACATATTTCCAACAGAATTTTTAAAACAAAAACACAAAACCCCAACAGAGTTTTAAACAGAAACACCAGAGTTCCAGTAGGGTTTACAGACATGGACTTTACAAAAAAGAAACTTAAACCTCGGGACAGAAATATGTCTGGCTGCAGCAACCAACCCCCCATGAGCTCGATCCGCCAACTACATCAAATCATCGTCTTGAGGCACAAAGTCCTTATCCACGGTTTCAGTACCTACATCAGAGAGTTCACCTATGAGTCTAAAACTCAGTAAGAACATATAAATGCAGTGATGTATATGCTATGCATGAACTTTTCAGAATACAGTGACATTACAGAACATTGTTTTTATCTGTCATAGGGGTATAAGTGGGGCTTATAGGGGAACTGGCAAGTGCACGACAGGCACATAACAGATTTACAGAACAAAAACAGAACAGAACAGACAGAGCTGTACAGAACAGTAGGCCAATCCCCGTCCCGCACTCAACCAGTATATTACAGTCAGATTTTATCTTTCTTAACTTCAAAACCGTGCACAGAAAACTTTTGCATGTCTTTCGAAAATCGTGTATGCATGAGCATTTACATTGCTTAAACGTAAAATGACAGACAACAGAAATATTATAGCAGAACGTAAGGTGTGACACAGATAACTCAGAACTTATCTCTAACCGAAACCACCCGACATACGTAGTACCTAGTATCTCCGTGATGTAGGGCCTTAAGGGCCAACCTACGGATATGAACTTACCTGTTTGCTGTAGAGTTGATGTTCTTGATCATCTCGGTAATGCACGAACCTGTACATACACGTAAGAAGAATAAACAAGCTGCAAATGCTAACGAATAACTTGTAGGATATGCTCCTAACTCCATTCAGGTTTTTAGAAAACAAACCAACATGTTTTCATGCAATAGCAGTGAGTTTTCTCCAAAATATCACAAACCCTAAACTCCAACAAAACTGTCATTTTCACTTGTCCAAACACATTAGCATAAGCATAAGCATATGTTTACCTCAGGCAGAAAACAGAAGAAAAACCAAGAAGATCGAAGGTGCTTCGATAGATGATTTTCATCTGGAAGAGAGGAAACAGAGAGGAAGGGATGAGTGTAAAGGTTCACGTAGAAGAGAGGAGAATAGGTAGGTTTCTCAGTAAGTTATGGACATTTGGCAACCATCCATTGGCTCCCTCCCACCAACCTTAATTCCTTCCCAAATTACCCCTCCATGCATTTCTAACTAATAATTTTGTTCACTCATACATTAGTTTGATTTTTATCCCATTATCCAAATATACATATTTATATGTATGTATATATATATTATATATATATATATATATATATATATATATATATATATATATATATATATATATATATATATATATATATATATATATATATATATATATATATATATATATATATATATATATATATATATATATATATATATATATATATATATATATATATATATATATATATATATATATATATATATATATATATATATATATATATATATATATATATATATATATATATATATATATATATATATATATATATATATATATATATATATATATATATATATATATATATATATATATATATATATATATATATATATATATATATATATATATATATATATATATATATATATATATATATATATATATATATATATATATATATATATATATATATATATATATATATATATATATATATATATATATATATATATATATATATATATATATATATATATATATATATATATATATATACATATTTATATGTATGTATATATATATATAATTTCCATCGATCTGGTTTCCAACAAAACGTTCATTGTATTAATACCAAATTAATCTCACATAATGATTCGGGGAGAAATTACATAGGCAAAAATGCCGGGTGTTACATGAAAAGTCAGGAGTTTCAATTGATGTCACTGGGGTTGTCAGATGCATCTGGCCCCATGGAAAAAATTTTCTAGCTTCACAACTTACAGTAAAGTATGGAATTCTGCACAAAATCGCCATGAGAAACTGGATGCCTACATCTCATGGAACTGGAGTGAACAAGGCAATGACAACTTTACCGTTTAAAATTGGAAACTCAATATTTTTTGATTTTGAAAAACATCTTTTTAATCAAATTATGAAGCACGAAGATGGAAAGAATGCACGGTTAACTCTCTCATTTCCCTATCTTATATATGGCGTTTTGTCTGCTCAACTGTCTATCATAAAAGAGAATGAAGTTTTATATGTTGAAAAAGAGGAGATCCAAATTAGTTATAAACTATGGATGAGGGAACACATAAATGATTTAGAAGGTTTTGTTGAAGGCCTGCCAATCTCTAAGTTAAAAACTGATTCTGCTCTCCTAGCTAGATCTGTAAAGTTTTTAGTGGATATGTGAAAATCACTAAGCATTCAAATTTCTGATCTTGAAAAACAAAAGTCTGTTATTTTTGAACTCTTAAATGATATCTATAAGAAAAACCCACATGGAAGCCTCGGGTTCACATTTCAAGTCAGATGAAGGAGCTGGTACATCCGGTGTTCCACCTGATGTCATGGAAGGAGTTCCAGAAAAAGATGCAGAGAATATTGATGATCCAAATTCTTCAGATAGGCGAGTTACTCCATAATGATTTCACTTATTGAATATTACTACACTGTTTCTATTTCTTGAACTATTGGTCTGGCTCTGAATATTTTTTCCCTATGGATAATCTGATGCATATGGATATTATATTCTCCTTGGATTGGCTATTTCTCTGTGGCACTCATATGGCAATTCTAGTGCTTCTTGGATATCATATTTTCCTGATATTGGTTATCTCTCTATGGTATGTATATGGTTCTCATATGATGGTGATGATGATGTTTATCTCATTTTTTTATCTTTCTATGGCAAAAAGGGGGAGTATTTTGGGGAGTATGCTCTCATACCATATTTTTGATATGATGATGATTGAAGTATTTTTATGATGACTGAAGCTATCATCTAGGGGGAGTTATTGAAGTTATTGATTTTATTGATTTTGCCAAAAAATACCAAAGGGGAAGATTGTAAATGCAAATATATTGCAAATATGTTGGCATTGATTTTTTGGCAAATTATATTTATGGAGATAATATTTTATTCTACTATTTTCCAAAGTGATAGTTTTTTTCTTAGCAATCAAGAAATATTATATTTAGATTATTGGATGGATACATATTGAAGATCATGAAGAGAAAAAAAAGGAAAAGTAAATATTAGGAAAATTGTTGAAAAATCTAAAGACACTTGTTTTTTGGAAAATTTTGTTTTGGTAAACCGATTTGATAGAGATTTACTGAAATCTATTAGGCTTCGAGATCGCATGATTAATGGGATGCTTTCTTAAGTTTTTGGATCTATATCCAAGTTGTTGGAGGAACTTTCCTAAAATGTCGCACGTGGTGTCACGCAATTAATTTGTTGAGATTTGGTTTCCTTATTCCTTGCGGAGTTAATTCTGTTTTGGTAATTGAATTAAATCGAAGATATGGTTGTTACCTATCATATTTAAGCCTTCGTTTTTATGAAGAAGGTATGACAGATTTTTGAATTTCACGAGAGAAGATTTCTTCACTTTGCGAGCCGTCGCTTTTTCTTTTTTTCCCTACGCTTCTGCGGATGGGTCTGTGTTCATTTAGTTCGTGAAGGATTGTTTTACACACTCTTCTTATGCTGTGGATTTCATTGATTATCGGAGTGTGTTGAGTTATTGCGTCCGAAGACAACGCCCTGTTGTTACAAACGGTGTCGCAGAAGGCAATCTTTTTTGTTCTTCATTAAAGCTCAGTCTCGGGAGGAGGCTACATTTGAACTCGGGAGGAGTTCTGTTTATTGACAAGGGGAGCTTGTCTTTTTGATCGTGGGCAAGGGCATCTTGCCATAACATGAATTTCGGAAAGGAGTCATCTACAACAAGGAAATCTTGTTGCTTTCTAGATCTCATGAGAGATCGATTTTAAGTTGATGGGAGCTCGCAAAAACAGTTTCATTGGGGAAGTTAGGAAGAGACGGCGACAAAGATAAGATGGAGTCTTTATTTGTATAAGTCCTATTGTCTTGTAACTTTGTGAACTTGTTGAAATGTTTTTATATCTAGGCGTGGCTCCGCAGACGTAGGCTGGTTGCCGAACTCCGTTACCATCCTCCTGCCTCATTTATTTATGCATATTTATATTGTCCATCATTGCATTAATTGTTGGTGTCACACGTAACACCCTATGTGACATCGTATAACTGATGTTAATCTTTCACCATCAAACAAGCTCGAACATGACTCTGGGCTCTTCTCTCTCCACCTCCTTTTCCATTGGCGGAAACCCCTTTTTGGTCTCTGAATGTGGCCAGTTCGCCTTCGGGTTTTACCGAAAAGCAAACGGCTTCGCAGTCGAAATCTGGGTTCATAATATGAAACAAAAAACAGTAGTTTGGACTGCAAATAGAGACGATCCGCCGTTGTTGGACGACGTTAAGGTAATTCTAACTGATGACGGCGAGCTGGTTTTGTAGCAGAAGGATGCTCGAAAGAAACTAATAATGGATTCTGTAAATGCAAAGATATTGCATATATGTTGGCATTGATTTTTTGGCAATATTTATATATAATTAATGACACTAATATATTTTTCTAAATTGTTAATTTATTTCTTGGTGATCAAGAAATAATACATTCTGGTTATTGGATGGCGTCCTATTAACAATCATGAAGATTCTGTGAAAGAAAAAAATAAGGAAACAAAAATATTGGAAAAGTTATTGAAAAAGCTATAGGCACTTGCTTTTTGGAAATCTTTTATTTGGTAAGTCATTTTGATGGGAATTTAGCCAGATCTGCTGGGCTTCGAGTTCCCATGATTAATGGGATGATTTTCTAATTTTTTGGGCGAAAATCTGATTTGTTGAAGATACTTTCCTAAAGTGTCACATGGAGTGTCACACAACCGAATTTGTTAATATTTGTTTTACTTAAATATTGCGGCGTCATATCCAATTTGGTAACTGTTCTGATTCGATGATATGGATGTTACCAAGGTTATTTAAAGCTTTCGTTTTCTGTGAAAGCCGATTGACGACGGAGTTTTGATTTTTGCGTGATAAGGTTTATTCGTTTTTCCAAGCCGTCGCTTTTCTTTCACTCCCAACGTTTTTGCGTTTGGGTCTGTGATTATTTTACACACTCTTCTTATGCTGTGGATTGCATCGATTTATTGAGTGTGTTGAGTATTGCGTCCGAAGACAACCTGTTGGTGTTCCAGAGGGTGTCCCAGGAGGCAATTTTCTTGTTCTTCATTGAAGCTCAGTCTCGGGAAGAGGCTGCATCTAAACTTGGGAGGAGTTCTGTTTCTTAGATAATAGGAGCTTGTCGTTCTTGATCGTGGGCGAGGGGATCTTGCCATAACACGGATTCCGAGAGGAATCAACAATGAGGGGATCTTGTTGTTATCTAGATCTCGGGAGAGGTCGTTCTAAAGTCGAGGGGATCTCGCAAAAACAGTTTCCTTGGGAAAGTTAGCTAGAGGCGGAGACAAAGATAAGAGGGAGTCTTTATTTGTATAAATCCAATTGTCTTGTAATTTTGTGAACTCAAAGAAATGTTTTTATATCTGGGCGTGGCCCCGCAGATGACAACCTTCTGTCTCATTTATTTCCGCATATTTATATTGTTCGTCATTGCATTCATTATCGGTATCACCAGTAACACCATGTGTGACACCGCATAACTAATCATAATCTTTCAATTGGTATCAAAGCTGGTCGCTTCTGTTTCTTAAGCGGGTTCAGCGGGACAAGAATATAATTCGTGTGCAATGGACTCTATGAAAGAAGGAGGTTCTACAATGCGTTCGCCATTGTTGGATGGAAGTAATTATGCTTATTGGAGAGCTATTGACAAGAAGGCATGGAGATCGATTTTAACAGGTTGGAATCGCCTTGTGAACACCGATGCAGAAGGTAATATATCTCCAAAACCCGAAGAGAATTGAAACGTAAATGAAGATGCTTTGGCACTTAGCAATTCAAAGGCTCTAACTGTTATTTTTAATGGTGTTGATCCAATTCAGTTCAGACTCATCTCCACATGCGAATCTGCAAAAAGGGCATGTGATATTCTTCAAACCACCTATGAAGGAACATCTACGGTAAAGTTGTCCAAAATGCAAATGTTAACCACTTGTTTTGAGAATCTTAGGATGCAGGAAGATGAGGACTATTGGTGAGTTCAACGCCAAAATATGTGACATAGCAAATGAAGCGTTTTCTCTCGGTGAGATGATTTCTGAAGAAAAATTTGTGCGAAAAACTCTACGGTCTTTTCCACAAAGATTTGCCTATAAAGTAACTGCCATTGAAGAAGCCAAAGTTGTGTCTAAAATGAAGCTAGAAGAGTTGATAGGATCTCTCAGAACTTTCAAAATGAATCTTGGAGGAGAGACCAAAATTAAGAAGGCAAAGGGAGTTGCTTTTAAAACGGAGGTACAGAATTACAACGAGCTTGATGAAGATGACTTGGAGGAATCAGTGGCCCTACTTTCGAAGAATTTCAGCAGAGTTATGAAGAGATTTGGAAGAAATACTCGCGGTGTCAAGCAGGGTGCCACAAACTTCAAAAATGGTTCTTCAAGCAATAAGAAGCACAGAGAAGAAACTTATGTGTCTGATCAACCATTAAAGAATAAAGGCATTCAGTGCAGAGAATGTGAAGGAATTGGACATATACAAGCAGAATGTGCTAACACCTTGAAGAAAAGGAAGAATTCTCTGAATGCAACCTGGAGTGAGGATGAGTCAGAGAACGAAATGAATTTCAGAGCAATCATGTGGCGCTCGTTGGAAAGTCAGAATGTGAAGAAAAAGGCAGTGTTATATGCGGTGTCATAGACGATTTTTCTAATAGTAGTGATGAAGACGAAGAACTTGTCACAGAAGAAGATCTTATCGGCGAATATAAGTTTCTGCATGCAAAATGGATTGAGTTCGTTAAAGTAAATCAGCTTCTATATACTCAGATTAGAAATTTGAAGGATGAGAAGAATAATCTTCAAAATATTGTTGATGATTTAGAGACAAAGCTGAAAGCAAGTAAGGATGAATCTAATAATCTAACCAATGAGATAAGCCTCATGAAGAAGAATGTCAAAATGCTAAATTCAAGTTTGTCTAATTTAGATGATATTTTAAATGTCGGCAAAACAAGCATAAATCGGTTTGGACTGGGATTCAAAGGCGAAAGTTCAGGTTCAAAGACTATTGCAGTAAAGGAAAGTCGCTCTGTGATGAAATTCATAAGGGCAAGTTCGGTGTCAGACAAGGGGTTTGATTATAAAAGAAAGCAAGTTGCAATCAGAATGCCAAGAATTGACAGAAAATCAAATTCCTATAACAACTATCATGATGCAAGCAGAAAAGGTAACATTTATGGTTCTGTGTGTCACTATAGCCAACGTCGTGGTCATATTCGCCCTAAATGCTTTACTTAAGATTGGGTATTGTTAGAAATGCCGCTTCTTATAGATTTCCTTATCAGAAATGGGTGAAGAAATCAAATTTAAAGTGCAATGTTACACATCTTTCATTAAAAGCGATCAGAACCAATGCATGGTATTTTGATAGCGGATGTTCCAGACATATGACAGGTGAAGAAAGATTTTTGAAGGATATTATGCCTGAATCCGTGGAAAAAGTAACTTTCGGCAACGGTGTCTCATCGGATGTCATTGGCAGGGGAACGTTGAATGTTCCTGGTTTACCACAGTTGAGCAATGTTTTATTGGTAAATGGTTTGAAGTCCAACATAATCAGTATTAGCCAGCTCTGTGATCAAGATCTGAATGTGCAATTTACGAGAGAAAAATGTGTTGTGTCCGATCAAAATAAAAATTGTGTCATTGAAGGAGTTAGATCATCAGATAATTGTTATCTTATTCATTCTTCGTCTAACTGCTTTCGGTCATGTCTGGAAGACGCTATCCTATGGCATAGAAAGTTGGGACATGTTAATTTCAGAATGATGGAGAAGATTATTTCGAAAGGTGTTGTCCGAGGAATTCCTGAATTAAAGTTTGATAAAGAGAAATTATGTGGACCATGTCAAATCGGAAAGCAAACCAAGATGTCACACCCGATGTCCCAGTCATCCTCAACTACTCGGGTACTTGAATTACTTCACATTGATCTAATGGGGCCAATGCCGGTTGAAAGTATTGGAGGAAAATGGTATGTCTTCGTTACTGTTGATGATTTCTCACGTTACACATGGGTGGAATTTCTTCGAGAAAAGTCCGACACTTTTAGAGCCTTCAAGTCAATGTGTACTCGTCTCCAACGTGAAAAAGATTGTGTTATCTTGAAGATTATTTGCATCCGCAGTGACCATGGAAGAGAGTTTGAAAATTCTGATTTCTCGGAGTTTTGTAAACATCTAGGGATTGCTCATGAATTTTCGGCTCCTAAAACACCTCAACAAAATGAGATTGTTGAAAGGAAGAACCGTACATTGGCTGAAATGACTCGAGTAATGGTACATGAAAGAGATGTACCTCAAACGTTCTGGGCTGAGGCTATGAGAACTGCTTGTTATACCATAAATCGGGTGTATCTCCGCGGCAACACCTCTATGACACCCTATGAGATATGGAAAGGTAAAACTCCAAATCTTCATTATTTTCACCCCTTTGGTAGCATCTGCTTTGTGTATGACAGGGAACACAGGGGGAAACTAGATCCTAAGATTGATGAGGTTATCTTTCTCGGTTATGCTACAAATAGCCGTGCTTATCGAGTTTACAACAAACAAACTCGAACTGTTATCGAATCTGCAAATGTTTAAATAGACGACTCTCTGGACACAACGTTTAATCCGAAAGACGATGCCAATCAGATTTCAAACAATGCAGATCCTAGTGTTCCATCCGGTGTCACAGAACGTGTCACAGGCGGTGTCACAGATCAAACAGAGACAGTTAATGAATTAGAAGTATCTACAATACACAACAGAAAATAATACATTCTGGTTATTGGATGGCGTCCTATTAACAATCACGAAGATTCTGTGAAAGAGAAAAATAAGGAAACAAGAATATTGGGAAAGTTATTGAAAAAGCTATAGGCACTTGCTTTTAGGAAATCTTTTATTTGGTAAGTCGTTTTGATGAGAATTTAGCCAGATCTGCTGGGCTTCGAGTTCCCATGATTAATGGGATGATTTTCTAATTTTTTAGGCGAAAATCTGATTTGTTGGAGATACTTTCCTAAAGTGTCACATAGAGTGTCACACAACCGAATTTGTTAAGATTTGTTTTCCTTAAATCTTCCGGCGTCATATCCAATTTGGTAATTGTTCTGATTCGATGATATGGAAGTTACCTAAGGTTATTTAAAGCTTTCGTTTTCTGTGAAAGCCAATTGACGACGGAGTTTTGATTTTTGCGTGATAAGGTTTATTCGTTTTTTCGAGCCGTCGCTTTTCTTTCACTCCCAACGATTTTGTGTTTGGGTTTGTGATTGTTTTACACACTCTTCTTATGCTGTGGATTGCATCGATTTATTGAGTGTGTTAAGTATTGCGTCCTGAAGACAACCTGTTGGTGTTCCAGAGGGTATCCCAGGAGGCAATTTTCTTGTTCTTCATTGAAGCTCAATCTCGGGAGGAGGCTGCATCTGAACTAGGGAGGAGTTCTGTTTCTTAGACAAGGGGAGCTTGTCGTTCTTGATCGTGGCGAGGAGATCTTGCCATAACACGGATTCCAGGAGGAATCAACAACGAGGGGATCTTGTTCTTATCTAGATCTCGGGAGAGGTCGTTCTAAAGTCGAGGGGATCTCGCAAAAACAGTTTCCTTGGGAAAGTTAGCTAGAGGCGGCGACAAAGATAAGAGGGAGTCTTTATTTGTATAAGTTCGATTGTCTTGTAACTTTGTGAACTCAAAGAAATATTTTTATATCTGGGCGTGGCCCCGCAGACGTAGGCTGGTTACCGAACTGCGTTAACAACCTTCTGTCTCATTTATTTCAGCATATTTATATTGTTCGTCATTGCATTCATTATCGGTGTCACCAGTAACACCCTGTGTGACACCGCATAACTAATCATAATCTTTCAGATTCTCCTGAGCCAGTTTTCATGGCTTCTGTTCTCAACTCCGGCAACTTCGTTCTCTATGATGCAGATTCCAATATCATTTGGCAGAGCTTCGATCGCCCGATCAAAACCATTTTCCCCGGGCAACGTCTCCGCTCCGGCCAGAACCTCGTCTCCAGCGTCTCCAATTCCGATCAAATTAGTGGCAAATTTAGGCTATCGATGCAGATAGACGAAAACCTCATACTTTATCTATTTGACGCTGAAGCAAGCCAGGAGTACGCTTACTGGTATACCGGAATGTACAACGCAGGACCCGACGTTAGTCTGAATCTGGATTCAAACGGTCAGCTTTATCTTCTCAATTCAACCAATCAAACATTAAAAACATTAACGACAGAAACAACCTCTCCGATTACAAAAACTATCTCTACCGCGCCGCCATCGATCCCGGCGGAATACTTACAGTCTATTCCCACAGCAGTAAGCAAGACGACGATTGGTCAATCGATTGGGTTTCTTCCACGAATGGATGCGATTCAATGGGGCTCTGCGGCTTAAATTCTTTCTGTACTCTCGCCGGTCAAGAAACTTTCTGTCGATGTCTTCCCAAGTTCGTTTATGTCGATGAAAACTGTAAATGCAAAGATTTGCATATGTGTTGGCATTTGATTTTTTGACAATTTATTATGAAAATAATATTTTATTCACAATTATTCAAATTGGTGATTTATTTCTTGGTGATCAAGAAATAGCTTATTCAAATTATTGGAAGGTATTATATGAGCAATCATGATGATTCTGTGGAAAAGAAAAATAAGGAAACAAGAATATTAGGGAAGTTATTTTCAAAAACTTAAGGCACTTGTTTTTTGGAAAACTTCTATTTGGAAAGCAAATTTGATGAAGATTTGGTACGATTTGTTGGGCTTCGAGTTCCCATGATTAATGGGATGCTTTCCTGAATTTTTGGACGAATATCTGAGTTGTTACGTTTCCTAAAGTGTCACACGGTGTGTCCCACAACCGAATTTGTTAAGATTCGTTTTCCTTATTTCTTGCGGCATTAAATTTAATATGGTAACTGAACAGAATTGAAGATATGAAAGTTACCAATGTTATTTAAGGCTTTCGTTCTCTGAGAAAGCGGATTGACGACGGAGTTTTGATTTACGCGTGAGGAGTTTTCTTCGTTTTTCCAAACCGTCGTTTTCTTTCACTCCCTACGTTTCTGCGTATGGGTTTGTGATTGTTTTACACACTCAACCTAATCTGTGGATTTCATCGTTTTATTAAGTGTGTTGATTATTGCATCCGAAGACTTCGATCTGGTGTTCCAGGAGGTGTCCCAGGAGGCAATATTCTTTGTTCTTCATTGAAGCTCAATCTCAGGAGGAGGTTGTATCTGAACTCGGGAGGAGTTCTATTTTCAGACAAGCGGAACTTGTCGTTCTTGATCTTGGGCGAGGGGATCTTGCCATAACACGGGTTTCGGGAGGACCAACAACGAGGGGATCTTGTTGTTATCTAGATCTCGGGAGAGGTCGTTCTAAAGTCGAGGGATCTCGCAAAAACAGTTTCCTTAGGAAAGTAGCTAGAGGCAGCGACAAAGATAAGAGTGAATCTTTATTTGTATAAGTCCGATTGTCTTGTAACTTTGTGAACTCAAAGAAATATTTTTATATCTGGGCGTGGCCCCGCAGACGTAGGCTGGTTACCGAACTGCGGTTAACAACCTTCTGTCTCATTATTTCAGCATATTTATATTGTTCGTCATTGCATTCATTATCGGTGTCACCAGTAACACCCTGTGTGACACCGCATAACTAATCGTAATCTTTCAGATTCTCCTGAGCCAGTTTTCATGGCTTCTGTTCTCAACTCCGGCAACTTCGTTCTCTATGATGCAGATTCCAATATCATTTGGCAGAGCTTCGATCGCCCGATCAAAACCATTTTCCCCGGGCAACGTCTCCGCTCCGGCCAGAACCTCGTCTCCAGCGTCTCCAATTCCGATCAAATTAGTGGCAAATTTAGGCTATCGATGCAGATAGACGAAAACCTCATACTTTATCTATTTGACGCTGAAGCAAGCCAGGAGTACGCTTACTGGTATACCGGAATGTACAACGCAGGACCCGACGTTAGTCTGAATCTGGATTCAAACGGTCAGCTTTATCTTCTCAATTCAACCAATCAAACATTAAAAACATTAACGACAGAAACAACCTCTCCGATTACAAAAACTATCTCTACCGCGCCGCCATCGATCCCGGCGGAATACTTACAGTCTATTCCCACAGCAGTAAGCAAGACGACGATTGGTCAATTGATTGGGTTTCTTCACGAATGGATGCGATTCAATGGGGCTCTGCGGCTTAAATTCTTTCTGTACTCTCGCCGGTCAAGAAACTTTCTGTCGATGTCTTCCCAAGTTCGTTTATGTCGATGAAAACTGTAAATGCAAAGATTTGCATATGTGTTGGCATTTTATTTTTTGACAATTTATTATGAAAATAATATTTTATTCACAATTATTCAAATTGGTGATTTATTTCTTGGCTGATCAAGAAATAGCTTATTCAAATTATTGGAAGGTATTATATGAGCAATCATGATGATTCTGTGGAAAAGAAAAATAAGGAAACAAGAATATTAGGGAAGTTATTTTCAAAAACTTAAGGCACTTGTTTTTTGGAAAACTTCTATTTGGAAAGCAAATTTGATGAAGATTTGGTACGATTTGTTGGGCTTCGAGTTCCCATGATTAATGGGATGCTTTCCTGAATTTTTGGACGAATATCTGAGTTGTTACGTTTCCTAAAGTGTCACACGGTGTGTCCCACAACCGAATTTGTTAAGATTCGTTTTCCTTATTTCTTGCGGCATTAAATTTAATATGGTAACTGAACAGAATTGAAGATATGAAAGTTACCAATGTTATTTAAGGCTTTCGTTCTCTGAGAAAGCGGATTGACGACGGAGTTTTGATTTTACGCGTGAGGAGGTTTTCTTCGTTTTTCCAAACCGTCGATTTTCTTTCACTCCCTACGTTTCTGCGTATGGGTTTGTGATTGTTTTACACACTCAACCTAATCTGTGGATTTCATCGTTTTATTAAGTGTGTTGATTATTGCATCCGAAGACTTCGATCTGGTGTTCCAGGAGGTGTCCCAGGAGGCAATATTCTTTGTTCTTCATTGAAGCTCAATCTCAGGAGGAGGTTGTATCTGAACTCGGGAGGAGTTCTATTTTCAGACAAGGGGAACTTGTCGTTCTTGATCTTGGGCGAGGGGATCTTGCCATAACACGGGTTTCGGGAGGAACCAACAACGAGGGGATCTTGTTGTTATCTAGATCTCGGGAGAGGTCGTTCTAAAGTCGAGGGATCTCGCAAAAACAGTTTCCTTGGGAAAGTTAGCTAGAGGCAGCGACAAAGATAAGAGTGAATCTTTATTTGTATAAGTCCGATTGTCTTGTAATTTCGTGAACTCAAAGAAATGTTTTTATATCTGGGCGTGGCCCCGCAGACGTAGGCTGGTTGCCGAACTGCGTTAACAACCTCCTGTCTCATTTATTTCTGCATTTTTATATTGTCCATCATTGCATTAAAAATCGATGTCACACGAGGATCCTTGTGTGACATCGCATAACTGATCTTAAACTTTCAATTGGTATCAGAGAGGGTCGCTTCTGTTTCTTAAGCGGGATCCGCGGGATAAGATCATAGTTCGTGTGCGATGGATTCTATGAAAGAAAGAGGTTCTATAATGCGTCTACCATTGTTGGATGTGAGTAATTATGCTTATTGGAAGGAAAGGATAAGGGCATTCATTAAAGCAATTGACGAGAAGGCTTGGAGATCTATTTTAACAGGTTGGAATCCTCCAATGAATACTGATGCAGATGGTGTTATTTCTCCTAAGCCGGAAAAAAATTGGTTGGTAAATGAGGATGCTTTGGCAAATAGTAATTCGAAAGCTCTCAATGCTATCTTCAATGGCGTTGATCCAATACAGTTCAGACTCATCTCCACATGCGAATCGGCAAAGAGGGCATGAGAAATTCTTCAAACCACCTATGAAGGAACGTCTATGGTAAAGTTGTCTAAAATGCAAATGTTAACCACTTGATTTGAGAATCTGAAGATGCAGGAAGATGAGACTATCGGCGAGTTCAACGCCAAACTATGTGACATAGCAAATGAAGCGTTTGCTCTCTGTGAGATGATTTCCGAAGAAAAACTTGTGCGAAAAACTCTACGGTCTTTGCCACAAAGATTTTCTTATAAAGTTACTGCCATTGAAGAAGCCAAAGATGTGTCTAAAATGAAGCTAGAAGAGTTGATGGGATCACTCAGAACTTTCGAAATGAATCTTGGAGGAGAGACCGAAAATAAGAAGGCAAAGAGAGTTTCTTTGAAAATAGAGGTACAGAATTACAACCAGCATGATGAAGATGACTTGGAGGAATCACTAGCCCTGCTTTCGAAGAATTTCAGCAGAGTTATGAAGAGATTTGAAAGAAATACTCGCGGTGTCAAGCAGGGTGTCACACACTTCAAAAATGGTTCTTCAAGCAACAAGAAGCAGAGAGAAGAAACTAATGTGTCTGATCAACCATTAAAGAATAAAGGTATTCAGTGCAAAGAATGTGAAGGATTTTGGCATATATAGGCAGAATGTGCTAATACCTTGAAGAAAAAGATGAATTCTCTAAATGCAACCTGGAGTGAGGATGAGTCAGAAAACTGAAGATAAATTTCAGAGCAATCATGTGGTGCTTGCTGGAAAGGTAGAACATGAAGAAAACAGTGGTGTTATACACAGTGTCACAGATGGTTTTTCTAATAATAGTGATGAAGACGAAGAACCAGTCACAGAAGAAGATCTTATTGGTGAATATAAGTTTCTGCATGAGAAATGGACTGAGCTTGTTAAAGTAAATCAACTTCTACACGCACAGATTATAAATTTGAAGGATGAGAAGAACAATCTTCAAAATGTTATTGATGATTTGGAGACAAAGCTAAAAGCAAGTCAAGATGAAGCTAATGATCTAACCATTGAGATAAGCCTCATGAAGAAAAATGTCAAAATGTTGAATTCGGGTTCTTCTGATCTAGATGATATTTTAAATATCGGCAAATCAAGCGTAAATCGTTTTGGATTGGGATTCAAAGGCGAAAGTTCAGGTTCAAAAACTGTAGCAGTAAAGGAAAACCGCTCTGTGATGAAGTTCGTAAAGGGAAACTCAGTGTTACAGCCAGTGTCGCAGCCGGTGTCACAGCCAGTGTTAGCACCGAGATTTGATTACAAAGGGAAGCACGTTGCAAACAGAACTTCTAGAATTGACAGAAAATCAAATTCCTATGACTCCTATCGTGCCTCAAGCAGTAAAGGTAACAAATATGTCACTGTATGTCATTATTACCAACGCCGAGGTCATATTCACCCTAAATGTTTTACTTATCTTGCTGACTTAAGATTGGGTACTGTTAGAAATGCCTCTTCCTACAGATTCCCGTATCAGAAATGGGTGATGAAATCAAATTTGAAGTGTTATGTTACACATCTTTCACTAAAGGCAATCAGAACTAATTCATGGTATTTTGATAGTGGCTGTTCTAGACATATGACAGGTGAAGAGAGATACTTGAAGGATATTGTACCTGAATCCGTGGGAAAAGTTACATTCGGCAATGGTGTCACATCGGATGTCATTGGCAGGGGAACGTTGAATGTTCCTGGTTTACCAAAGTTGAGTAATGTTTTATTGGTAAATGGTTTGAAGTCCACCCTAATCAGTATTAGCCAGCTTTGTGATCAAGATCTGAATGTGCAATTTATGAGTGAAAGATGTGTTGTGTCCGATCAAAACAAAAATTGTGTTATTGAAGGAGTTAGATCATTGGACAATTGTTATCTTATTTATTCCTCGTTTACCTGCCTTCAGTCGAGTATGGAAGACACTTTCTTATGGCATAGAAAGTGGGGACATGTTAATTTCAGAATGCTAGAGAAGCTTATTTCGAAAGGTGCTGTCCGAGGAATTCCTGAATTAAAATTTGATGAAGAAAAATTATGCGGACCATGTCAAATCGGAAAGCAAACCAAGGTGTCACACCCAATGTTCCAGTCATCCACGACTACCCGTGTGCTTGAACTGCTCCACGTGGATCTAATGGGGCCAATGCTTGTTGAAAGTATTGGCGGAAACCGGTATGCCTTCGTTACTGTTGATGATTTTTCACGCTATACATGGGTGGAGTTTCTAAGAGAAAAGTCCGACACTTTTAAAGTTTTCAAATCAATGTGCATTCGTCTCCAACGGAAAAAAGATTGTGTTATTATGAAGATCATATGTATCCGAAGTGACCATGGAAGAGAGTTTGAAAATTCTGAATTCTTGGATTTCTGTAAACATCTCAGAATTGCTCATGAATTCTCGGCACCAAAAAGTCCTCAACAAAACGGAGTCGTTGAAAGGAAGAATCGTACATTGGCAGAGATGACTCGAGTAATGCTACATGAAAGAGATGTTCCTCAAAAATTTTGGGCTGAGGCTATGAATACAGCTTGTTATACCATTAATCGGGTGTATCTCCACGGCAAAACTTCTATGACACCCTATGAGATATGGAAAGGTAAAACTTCAAATCTTAATTATTTTCATTTGTTTGGCAGTCTCTGCTTTGTGTTGAATGACAAGGAACACAGGGGGAAACTTGATCCCAAGAGTGATGAGACAATCTTTCTCGGTTATGCTACAAATAGTCGTGCCTATCGGTTTTGCAACAAAAGAACTCGAACTGTCATCGAATCTGCAAATGTTCAGGTAGACGACTCTCTGGACACAACTCATAATTCAACAGATGATGCAGACCAAATTTTAAATAATGAAGGCACTAGTGTTCCACCCGGTGTCACAAAGGGTGTCTCAGGCGGTGTCCCATATCAAACAGAGACTGTTGATGAAGTAGAAGCTGATATCACACACAACAGACAACCATTACACGTGTTCAGAAGAATCATCCTACAGATGAGATTATTGGTGGTCTGAATGATGGTATACGAACCAGAGATAAGCCGATGGTGAATTATCGAGACATGATCCAAACTGGCATGCTTTACATCAACGATTGAGCCAAAGAATGTGAAAGAAGCATTGCTAGATGAGTACTGGATAGGAGCTATGCAAGAAGAACTCAGCCAATTCTCCCGAAATCAAGTTTGGGACTTAGTTAAATGCCTTTGTTTATATGTCAAATGCCTTTGTTAACGTTTCTAATCATACGAAAAAAAAAAGTAATGTTATTTTTATTTTTTATTACACTTTTAAACATGATTGGTGAAGTGTCAAACAATAATTAGTGTAATAAATATAATTAATTAACTATCCATATAATTTATTATAGGGTAAAGTGCAATTTGGCCCCTACAACTAGGTAAAATAAGCAATTTACAACGTAAACTTGAATAATAGGCAAGAACAACCTTAATGTATTGATAATGGTCAATATGGCCCCTACCGTCATATTTTCCATCAAAAAGTAATATTTTTTCACTTGTTCATTTTTTTCCCGAAATGCCCCTCACTAGACCGAACCGAACCGGACTGGTTCAATTAATTGCACTTTGATTTTTTATTTTTTTTAATTCTATTCATCTATCTTCTCTTTTCAGAGAAATAAGATTTAAAAAAAAATAAATAAATAAGAGTGAAATTAGCTGAACCGGTCTGATCCGGTTCGCTCCAGTAAGGGGCATTTCGGAAAAAAAAAAAGAATAAGTGAAAAAATGTTATTTTTTATAGAAAATATAACGGTATGGGCCATATTGCCCATTATCAATACACTAAGGTTGTTCTTGCCTATTATTTAAGTTTACGGTGTAAATTGCCCATTTCACCTAGTTGTAGGGGCCAAATTGCACTTTTCCCAAGTTTACGGTGTAAATTGCCCATTTCACCTAGTTGTAGGAGCCAAATTGCACTTTTCCCAAGTTTACGGTGTAAATTGCCCATTTCACCTAGTTGTAGGAGCCAAATTGCACTTTTCCCAAGTTTACGGTGTAAATTGCCCATTTCACCTAGTTGTAGGAGCCAAATTGCACTTTTCCCAAGTTTACGGTGTAAATTGCCCATTTCACCTAGTTGTAGGAGCCAAATTGCACTTTTCCCAAGTTTACGGTGTAAATTGCCCATTTCACCTAGTTGTAGGGGCCAAATTGCACTTTTCCCAAGTTTACGGTGTAAATTGCCCATTTCACCTAGTTGTAGGAGCCAAATTGCACTTTTCCCAAGTTTACGGTGTAAATTGCCCATTTCACCTAGTTGTAGGGGCCAAATTGCACTTTTCCCAAGTTTACGGTGTAAATTGCCCATTTCACCTAGTTGTAGGGGCCAAATTGCACTTTTCCCAAGTTTACGGTGTAAATTGCCCATTTCACCTAGTTGTAGGAGCCAAATTGCACTTACCCTTTATTATATTAATTAAATCTTAATTACACTAATAATTATTTGTTATGTCAACAAATGTGATTAGAGAATAAATATAACGTCCACTAATGTTCCCGATACATAAATATCT
This sequence comes from Begonia masoniana, assembly GCA_022432975.1. Lineage (NCBI taxonomy): Eukaryota > Viridiplantae > Streptophyta > Magnoliopsida > Cucurbitales > Begoniaceae > Begonia > Begonia masoniana. The sequence goes on from CM039502.1 coordinate 77,447,653, forward strand.
ATTTGGGTCGGAGCCCGCACAAATTTATTATCGAAAGCGCAAAACGCAATATACTAGATAAGGACAGAAACTTTACTTATAAATCATATATTTTCTACTTTACCAAATGATATAAAATTGTACACTTCCACTAGTATAAACTAGATCATCACACTAAAACGTCCCGTCTTCTCAAGGCGGACTAGATGAAACATTGTTCGAAAAAAAAAAATTATTTTATTTTATCAATTTCGTCGTATTACAAGCCTTTGGGTATGAACCTATCAAAATTTGACTACCCAAATTAAAATTAGATTTTGTTAGAGCAATTTCTTATTTTTGAAAACAATAGAGGGTTGAACATAGGTAAAGCTTTAGAGATGCAAGAAATGGTTTGTAATTTTGGATAATCACAGAAGAGATTATGTATTTGAATGGATTGTTAATTCATTAAATTTTGAATTAAAATAATAAATTATTTTTTATAATTTTTACATTAATTGCACTATCATTTCCCCAAGGCCAATTAAGTCTGTATAGAAGTGAGAAATGAAGAAGGAAACGGAGGAGATGGAATATCCACAGTCCCTTCCAACATCAGAACCACTTTTTTGATCGACGGACGAATCGACGGCTCTTCTTGAATACACCAGAGCCCCACCTTAACCATCCGCTCCAGCTGATTCTTATCCACATCGTCTTGTCCCCTCACCAGCTTCTCCAGCTGATTGTCCGCAAAACAGTCAAAAACCAGGTTTTCCAGAATTATTTCTTCTGGGGGAAGATTCGTATCCAATTTCTGTCTGCAACAAATTATCTCCATTAACATTACTCCGTAGCTGTAGACATCTGCTTTCACTGTAATCGGTAAGTTCCTATGCCATTCTGGCGCGACGTACCCTCGTGTTCCTCTGACTCCTGTGTATGTTCTTGTTTGGTTGGAGTTTAAGAGTTTCGCTAATCCGAAGTCTGCGAGCTTTGCGCGTTTGTTCTCGTCCATTAGAATGTTTTCTGGTTTAATGTCGCAGTGGATTATCTGGGTATCGCATTCTTCGTGTAAATACAGAATTGCTCGAGCTATATCAATGGCGGTTCGAATTCTTTCTTCCCAATCAGGTTTTCTTTCACCAGTGAAGAGGACATCCGCCAGTGATCCGTTGCTCATGAATTCGTATACTAAAAGTCTGTTCGTTCCGTCGTTACAGAAACCCAATAACTTTACCAGGTTTTTGTGGTGGGTTTTTCCAATCGTTTTCATTTCGTTTCGGAAATCTCTTTCGTTTTCCGCCATGACTTCTTTCCCCAATCTCTTGATAGCCACTGTTTTTCTGCTGCTATTTGATACAACTATCTCCCCTCTGAATACTGTTCCGAAAGCTCCTCTACCCACTTCGTCACGGAAGCCATTGGAGGCCGCTTCGAGCTCACTGTAACTGTAAGACCTCAGAGTCACATCTTCCACAAAACCTTCCTCTTCATTATCTGAAATCTTCACCTGTTTCCAAAAGAGGCGTCTTCGCAGAAGAAATCCAGTGGCTGTAAAAACGGCGACTGAAACTGCTAAAATTGCTAAGCTGCTAATTAAAATACTCAATTGTAGTCGTCTTCTTCCTCCTCCAACAGCCAATTTTACCTCGTCAACTTTTCTCCTTCCAGTTTTGACTATTGTAATGGAGAGCATCTCCTGATGCTTATTTCCATTTCCAAATCGCAACGGAAGCTTCTGCATTTTACACTTCTGGTTTTCGTAAAACGCAACTTCGCAGTTACAATCTTTCAGACACTCGTCAGCACAATCTGTTTGCGAAATCAACGAGATAGTGGAAAAAGGGTTGTTTTCCCAAGTTACTCCCATCAATTCCTCTGTCGAATAAACCTGGCCGTTATTTCTTTCACAGCCGTCGCTGTAATTTCTCCGGCAACCCAATTCCTTGTCGTTTTCATCGACGTAAACAAACTCGGGAAGACATCGGCAGAAAGTTTCTTGACCGGCGAGAGTACAGAAAGAATTTAAGCCGCAGAGCCCCATTGAATCGCATCCATTTGTGGAAGAAACCCAATCGATTGACCAATCATCGTCTTGCTTAGTGCTGTGGGAATAGACTGTAAGTATTCCTCCGGGATCGATGGCGGCGCGGTAGAGATAGTTTTTGTAATCGGAGAGGTTGTTTCCGTCGTTAATGTTTTTAATGTTTGATTTGGTTGAATTGAGAAGATAAAGCTGACCGTTTGAATCCAGATTCAGACTAACGTCGGGTCCTGCGGTGTACGTTCCGGTATACCAGTAAGCGTACTCCTGGCTTGCTTCAGCGTCAAATGGATAAAGTACGAGGTTTCCGTCTGTCTGCATCGATAGCCTAAATTTGCCACTAGTTTGATCGGAATTGGAGACGCTGGAGACGAGGTTCTGGCCGGAGCGGAGACGTTGGCCGGGCAAAATGGTTTCGGTCGGGCGATCGAAGCTCTGCCAAATGATATTTGAATCTGCATCGTAGAGAACGAAGTTGCCGGAGTTGAGAATAGAAGCCATGAAAACTGGCTCCGGAGAATCCATTATTAGTTTCTTTCGAGCATCCTTCTGCTGCAAAACCAGCTTGCCGTCATCAGTTAGAATTACCTTAACGTCGTCCAACAACGGCGGATCGTCTCTATTTGCAGTCCAAACTACTGTTTTTTGTTTGATATTATGAACCCAGATTCCGACAGCGAAGCCGTTTGCTTTCCTGTAAAACCCGAAGGCGAACTGGCCAGATTCAGAGACCAAAAAGGAGTTTCCGCCATTGGAAAATGAGGTGGAGAGAGAAGAGCCCAGAGTCATGTTCGAGCTTGTTTGCTGGGCATAAGAAGCTACGAACAAGGAGGACGAAAGAAGAAGAAGAAGAAGCAAGAACAGTGCAGAAACCATTTTCAACAATCTCGAGCTATTCTTCTTCCTCTGGATTTCTGTCTGCAATATGAAGGGAACGAAACTAGAAGAAACGACCATGGAAAGTCAAATTTGCAAAGTCAACGTCATACCACAGGGGAAATTATGAAATTCAAACTGACTATTGCAGTTGAGTCAAGGTTACAGACTGGCCTTCCGTTCAAAGAAGACGAAGAACATAAAAAAATAAAAAATAAAATAAAATAAAATAAAATAAACCGATACAGGGATCGATGAAAATGCACGTCGCTATTTGTTTATAATTTACTTATGCAGATTATAATATATGATTGTGAATTCAGTGTTATTAATTTGCATTGGATCAACTGGTTTGGTAAGAAAAACTACTTTAAAACTGAGCCAATCTGCGTTTAAAATTTACCCAGGATTTAACTTTAAAGACGTAGAAATTAGGCAAAGCTTATATTGACAAACATGCACATAACTACAAATAAGACATGTATGTGAAGGGCAAATCAACCCATTTACTATTTGAAGGAAAAAAATTAAAGAAAAAGAAAAAAGGTGGGATCAACATCACAAAAAGATGTAGGCTTGGCTTTCCATCAGTATCTTGGCCTCAAACCAGAGTCATAATTTTAAATGGAAGGACTTACATCCATCTCCTTATGTTGGTATAGAAGAAGCAGGCGAGGTGGGCCTATCTGATCTTCGTGCATGCTGCCTGGAAACTGAGGACTTGTCTAACCCATAGATATTGTACTTCTCGTACACCCTTTTTCGGTTTTCTGACCACAATTCTCGGCTTGATTCTCTCCAAATCTTCTCCGGCTACACATGCATTTAAGTCGTTAATTTGATAGCCAAATAACCAATCTTTATGTAATATCAATCAATATTTATGTTGTCAGCTTTTTGTAGCCAGAAACACATGCATTTACATGCAGTTTTCATAAAAAAGGGTAGGAGTCTATTCAAAGAGTTCAACAAAAACAAAACCAGATTTTCTAATTATCGACGATCCAGATGTCGATGCCTAGGCTCAATGAAATGATCATTTTGCTTCTTTCCAATTGAAAATCACATGCAGAGAAATGAGAACAAATGTAGCAAGATTTCAAGGGAAAGAGTAGGCCAAATTACCTGAAGCGCACTCGCTTAAGATCTCTCATTCCATCACGCAGTGCCTCAAGAGTAATATATACACCAGGTTCGTATTGTTCAATCCATTCTGCCTCTACTTGATTTGAATTGGCAGCTAAATCAGCATTATTGGATCGTTCTTTGTTTTCATCAACAGCCTCTGACACACTAACCTAGTTTATGTTATTGCATTTAGTTTATTTAAGCATTCCTAAGATCTTAGTATTTAATTACATCCCTTATTTCCTCTAAAGTAATCAACTTTAATTTAAATAAATAAATTAAAATATCAAAATTTTAAAATTCAAATTAAGAGTTTCCCTCCAAAATTCTTAAAACTTAAAGTTAACACCTTTTTCTTATGACTTATCTTAAAACTTTAAGAACGTAAACTCTTAAGCATCCCTTACGTACAAATGGTGAAAACTAGGAGCGGTCTTAACCATGAACTTCTCCAAAATATCGGGGCAAACCGAGGCAAGGAGGTACCATCGATCGAACCGTCCACTCATCAAGAGGGTGAATCAAATATGCAAGGCCAAATCAATGGCTTGGTTAGATTGGTGGGTACCCTATCCCAACAACTTAAGGACGTGTCATTGGAATTAAATCAATTTCGAGAATTTCGAGAACAAATGTCCCGTAACCCTCGAAGGGACCACCACTCAAGGGACACCTCCCAAGATTAATGGGATGCTTTCTTGAACTTTTGGATAAATATCTGAGTTGTTATGGAAACTTTCCTAAAGTGTCACACGGAGTGTCACACAACCGAATTTGTTAAGATTTGTTTTCCTTATTTATTGCGGCGGTAAATCCGATTTTGTAACTGAACAAATTGAAGATATGGAAGTTACCAAGGCTATTTAAGGTTTTGTTTTCTGTGAAAACTGATTGATGACGGAGTATTGTTTTACACGTGAGGAGGTTTTCTTCGTTTTTCCAAGCCGTCGGTTTTTCTTTCACTCCTTACGGTTCTGCGTATGGGTTGTGATTGTTTTACACACTCGACTTAATCTGTTTATTTCATCGTTTTATTGAGTGTGTTGATTATTGCATCTAAAGACTTCGATCTGGTGTTCCAAGAGGTGTCCCAGGAGGCAATATTTTTTGTTCTTCATTGAAGCTCAGTCTCGGGAGGAGGCTGCATCCGAACTCGGGAGTATTTCTGTTTCTTAGACAAAGAGAGCTTGTCATTATTGATCGTGGGCGAGGGGATCTTGCCATAACACGGGTTTCGGGAGGAACCAACAACAAGGGGATCTTGTTGTTATCTAGATCTCGGGAGAGGTCGTTCTAAAGTCGAGGGGATCTCGTAAAAACAGTTTCCTTGGGGAAGTTAACTAGAGGCGGTGACAAAGATAAGAGGGAGTCTTTATTTGTATAAGTCCGATTGTCTTGTAATTTCGTGAACTCAAAGAAATATTTTTATATCTGGGCGTGGCCCCGCAGACGTAGGCTGGTTGCCGAACTGCATTACCAACCTCCTATGTCATTTATTTCTGCGTTTTTATATTGGCCATTATTGCATTTATCATCGGTGTCACACGTAACACCCTGTAACATCCTGTGTGATACCGCATAACTAATTGTAATTTTTCAATTGGTATCAGAGCGGGTCGCTTCTGTTTCTTAAGCGAGATCAGCGGGACAAGATTATAGTTCGTGTGCGATGGATTCTATGAAAGAAGGAGGTTCTACAATGCGTCCACCATTATTAGATAGGAGTAATTATGCTTATTGGAAGGCAAGGATGAGGGCATTCATTAAAGCTATTGACGAGAAGGCTTGGAGGTCTATTTTAACAGGTTGGAATCCACTATGAACACCGATGCAGAAGGAATTGTATCTCCAAAACCCGAAGAAAATTGGACCACAAATGAGGATGCTTTGGCGAATAGTAATTCAAAAGCTCTCAATGCTATCTTCAATGGCGTTGATCCAATTCAGTTCAGACTCATCTCTACATGTGAATCGGCAAAGAGGGCATGGGAAATTCTTCAAACCACCTATGAAAGAACATCTACGGTAAAGTTGTCTAAAATGCAAATACTAACCACTCGATTTGAGAATTTAAAGATGCAGGAAGATGAGACTATTGGCGAGTTCAATGCCAAATTATGTGACATAGCTAATGAAGCGTTTGCTCTCGGTGAGATGATTTCCGAAGAAAAACTTGTGCGAAAAACTCTACGGTCTTTGCCACAAAGATTTGCTTATAAAGTTACTGCCATTGAAGAAGCCAAAGATGTGTCTAACATGAAGCTAGAAGAGTTGATGGGATCACTCAGAACTTTCGAAATGAATCTTGGAGGAGAGACCGAAAATAAGAAGGCAAAGGGAGTTGCTTTGAAAACAGATGTACAGAATTATAACCAGCATGATGAAGATGACTTGGAGGAATCACTAGCCCTGCTTTCGAAGAATTTCAGCAGAGTTATGAAGAGATTTGGAAGAAATACTCGTGGTGTCAAGCAGGGTGTCACACACTTCAAAAATGGTTCTTCAAGCAACAAGAAGCAGAGAGAAGAAACTAATGTGTCTGATCAACCATTAAAGAATAAAGGTATTCAATGCAGAGAATGTGAAGGATTTGGGCATATACAGGCATAATGTGCTAACACCTTGAAGAAAAAGAAGAATTCTCTAAATGCAACCTGGAGTGAGGATGAGTCAGAAAACGAAGATGAATTTCAGAGCAATCATGTGGCGCTTACTGGAAAGATAGAACATGAAGAAAACGGCAGTGTTATACGCGGTGTCACAGAAGGATTTTCTAGTAGTAATGATGAAGACGAAGAACCAGTCACAGAAGAAGATCTTATTGGAGAATATAAGTTTCTACATGAGAAATGGATCGAGCTTGTTAAAGTAAATTAGGTTCTACACGCACAAATTAGAAATTTGAAAGATGAGAATAACAATCTTCAAAATGTTAGTGATGATTTGGAGACAAAGCTGAAAGCAAGTCAGGATAAAGCTAATGTTTTAACCAATGAGATAAGCCTCATGAAGAAGAATGTCAAAATGCTGAATTCGGGTTCTTCTAATCTCGATGATATTTTAAATGTCGGCAAATCAAGCGTAAATTGGTTTGGACTGGGTTTTAAAGGTGAAAGCTCTGTTGCACAGACTGTTGCAGTAAAAGAAAATCGCTCTGTGATGAAATTTGTAAAGGCAAGTTCGGTGTCCCAGCCTGTGTCAGACAAGGGATTTGACTACAAAAGAAAGCAAGTTGCAAACAGAATGCCAAGAACCAACAGAAAATCAAATTCCTATAACTTCTATCGTGCCTCAAGCAATAAAGGTAACAAATATGCCACTGTATGTCATTATTGCCAATGCCGAGGTCATATTCACCCTAAATGTTTTACTTATCTTGCAGATTGGGTACTGTTAGAAAGGCCTCTTCCTACAGATTCCCGTATCAGAAATGGGTGATGAAATCAAATTTGAAATGTAATGTTACACATCTTTCACTAAAGGCAATCGGAACTGATGCATGGTATTTTGATAGTGGCTGTTCTAGACATATGACAGGTGAAGAGAGATACTTGAAGGATATTGTATCCTGAATTCGTGGGAAAAGTTACATTCGGCAACGGTGTCACATCGGATGTCATTGGCAGGGGAACGTTTGATGTTCCTGGTTTACCAAAGTTGAGTAATATTTTATTGGTAAATGGTTTGAAGTCCAACCTAATCAGTATTAGCCAGCTTTGTGATCAAGATCTGAATGTGCAATTTACGAGAGAAAGATGTGTTGTGTCTGATCAAAACAAAAATTGTGTTATTGAAGGAGTTAGATCATCGAACAATTGTTATCTTATTTATTCCTTGTCTACCTGCCTTCGGTCGAGTATGGAAGACACTATCTTATGGCATAGAAAGTTAGGACATGTTAATTTCAGAATGATGGAGAAGATTATTTCGAAAGGTGCTGTCCGAGGAATTTCTGCCTTAAAGTTTGATGAAGACAAATTATGCAGACCATGTCAAATCGGAAAGCAAACCAAGGTGTCACACCCGATGTCCCAATCATTCGTGACTACCCATGTGCTTAAACTGCTCCACATGGATATAATAGGGCCAATGCCTGTTGAAAGTATTGGCGAAAAACGGTATGTCTTCGTTACAGTTGATGATTTTTCACGATATACATGGGTAGAGTTTCTAAGAGAAAAGTCCGACACGTTTAAAGTTTTCAAATCAATGTGCACTCGTCTCCAACAGGAAAAAGATTGTGTTATTATGAAGATCATACGTATCCGAAGTTACCATGGAAGAGAGTTTGAAAATTCTGAATTCTCGGATTTCTGTAAACATCTCGAAATTGCTCATGAATTCTCGGCACCAAAAACTCCTCAACAAAACGGAGTCGTTGAAAGGAAGAATCGTACATTGGCAGAGATGACTCGAGTAATGCTACGTGAAAGAGATGTTCCTCAAAAATTCTGGGCTGAGGCTATGAATACAGCTTGTTATACCATTAATCGGGTGTATCTCCGTGGCAAAACTTCTATGACACCCTATGAGATATGGAAAGGTAAAACTCCAAATCTTAATTATTGTCATCCGTTTGGCAGCCTTTGCTTTGTGTTGAATGACAGGGAACACAGGGGGAAACTTGATCCCAAGAGTGATGAGGCAATCTTTCTCGGTTATGCTACAAATAGTCGTGCCTATCGGGTTTACAACAAAAAAACTCGAACTGTCATCGAATCTGCAAATGTTCAAGTGGACGACTCTCTGGACACAACTCATAATCCAAAAGATGATGCAGACCAAATTTTAAATAATGAAGGCACTAGTGTTCCACCCGGTGTCACAGAGGGTGTCTCAGGCGGTGTCCCAGATCAAACAGAGACTGTTGATGAAGTAGAAGCTGATATCACATGCCACAAACAACCATCTACACGTGTTTAGAAGAATCATCCTACAGATGAGATTATTGGTGGTTTGAATGATGGTATACGAACCAGAGATAAGCCGAGGGTGAATTATCGAGACATGATCCAAATGGCATGCTTTACTTCAACGATCGAGCCAAAGAATGTGAAAGAAGCATTGCTAGATGAGTACTGGATAGGAGCTATGCAAGAAGAACTCAGCCAATTCTCCCAAAATCAAGTTTGGGACTTAGTACCGTGTCCTCCCGATGTGAATGTTATTGGTACTAAGTGAATTTACAAAAACAAAACTGATGAGCATGGCAACATTATTCGCAACAAAGCTCGGCTAGTTGCTCAAGGGTATTCTCAGATTGAAGGGATTGATTTTCATGAAATATTCGCTCCGGTTGCTCGTCTTGAATCTATTCGGCTTTTATTGTCTATTGCTTGTGTTATGTGGTTCAAGTTATATCAAATGGATGTGAAGAGTGCGTTCCTCAATGGGTTTCTAAATGAATAAGTTTATGTTGCTCAACCAAAGGGTTTTGAAGACCCTCATCATCCCGAGTATGTTTATAAGTTGAAGAAGGCATTATATGGGCTTAAACAAGCTCCTCGTGCATGGTATGAACGACTCACGCAATATCTATTAACCAAGGGATATGAGCGAGGGGGAGTAGATAAAACCCTTTTCATTCGCCGTGACAAAGATCAGTGTTTACTCGCTCAAATATATGTTGATGACATAGTGTTTGGCTCGGTGTCACAAGAAATGGTGGATGAGTTTGTAGCTCAAATGACCGACGAATTCGAGATGAGTATGGTTGGAGAACTCATTTATTTTCTTGGACTTCAAATTCAGCAAGAAAAGAATTGTATTTTTATCTCCCAAGCCAAATATGCGAAGAATTTATTGAAAAAATTCAAGCTCGAGAATGCACGCCCGAGTAGAACACCCCTTGGGACACACGAGAAAATCTCTAAAGATGAAAAGGGAGTTGCTGTTGATCCGCGTCTATATAGAAGCATGATTGGAAGTCTACTATATCTTACTGCCAGTCGACCAGATATTTGTTATAGCGTGGGTTTATGCGCTCGATTTCAAGCCAATCCGAGGGAGTCACACCTTGTGTCGGTAAAATGATTTCTAAAATATGTTGGTGGAATAACTAATTATGGCATCTGGTATTCTTTTGATTCTAATGCAAATCTGGTGGGTTATTGTGACGCTGACTGGGCAGGAAGTTCCGATGATCGAAAAAGTACTCGGGTGGATGTTTTTATATTGGACACAACTTAGTGTCATGGTTTAGCAAGAAGCAGAACTCTATTTCTTTATCTACAGCCGAGGCAGAGTATATAGCAGCAGGTAGCAGCTGTACGCAGCTTCTTTGGATGAAACAAATGATGAAAGACTATGGTGTCACACAGGGTGTCATGACCCTCTACTGCGATAATTTGAGTGCAATCAATATTTCTAAAAATCCTGTTCAGCATTCACGGACAAAGCATATTGATATACGACATTATTTTATTCGATCTCTTGTGGAGGACAAAGTTATTAATTTGGAGCATATGGTGACCGAAAAACAAATTGCCGATATTTTCACCAAGGCATTAGATGGTGTACGATTTGAAGAGCTGAGGTCTGCCCCTAGGCCTCTGTGTTATGTAAGCTGGTTATTGCTTTTATTTATTTTTTTTAAAAAAATCGCACTTGCATTAGGCGTTTGTTTTTATTTTGCTCATCCTCTGTTGAAAGTGATCATTCTGGATATTATTCTATGGAGCAACACCGTATGCGACATGCTAAATTCTGACTATTCTCATTAAATATTGGAAGTCTATTTTTAATGAAGTTTGGAGCATCGTTATTATATTGGGTTTATATCCTAACTTGCAGAGATCTGAATTATTCTTCAAAGATTCATTATACTGGTTTATGGAGGAGATTAGGAATAGCTACAAGCTTTTGGCAAGTGATCAAGTTAATGTTCTGGAAGGTGTTCCTGAGGGTGTTCCAGCTTTTGACAATGTTTCTAATTCTTCTGATTCTGATTCTGATTCTGCATTGTTATTTTTTTTTTGAAGATACTTGAAGGTGAGTTGAAATTTTTGAATGATCAGCAAATGGTAATCGAAGATAGAAAATGAAAAGATAGTTGTTATTAGATACTTGATGACCTTGTCAGAAAAATGTCTGCTAAAGATGCTGCTGGTGATATTTTCGAGAGAAAGAAAGTTGCTAATGTGAAGGAACAAGTTAAAGGGACCAAAATTGTTGAAAAGTCAAGAGTTTCCATTGATGTCACTGGGGGTGTCAGATGTATCTTGACCCATAGAAAAGAATTTCCAGCTTCATAACTTACGGATAAGTATGAGATTCTTGATACCGACTTCTCATGAAACTGGTGTTAACAGGACAATAGCGGCTTTGCTGTTCAAAATTGAAAATTCAATATCTTTTGTTTTTATTTGACCAAATTATGACACATGAAGACGGCATGAATACACAATTAGCTCTCCCATTTCTCTTTCTTATATATGGCGATTCTGGTGCTTATCTGAATATTATATATTCCTGATTTTGGCTATCTCTCTATTGTGATTATTTGGTGATTATGATGCTTTTATAGAGGTTGATATTCTCTGATATACATGTTTGTCCTTTTATGGCAAAAAGGGGGAGTATTTTGGATTTATGGTGATATGCTCTGATCTCTTATGATGATATATTATGAGTGATATGTTTTATGATGATTGAAGTCTCAATTCAGGGGGAGTTACTTTCAGGGGGAGTTCTTGAAATTATTACTTATATTGATTTTGCCAAAAAATGCCAAATGGGGAGATTGTAAATGCAAAGATTTGCATAAGTGTTGGCATTTGATTTTTTGGCAATATATTATGAAAATAATATTTTATTCCATGATTTTTCAAATTGGTGATTTATTTCTTGGTGATCAAGAAATAGCTTATTCAGATTATGAGATGATATTATATGAGCAATCATGATGATTCTGTGGAAGAGGAAAATAAGGAAACAATGATATTAGGAAAGTTATTGAAAAAATGTATATGCACTTGTTTTTTGGAAAACTTTTATTTGGAAAGCCGATTTGCTGTAGATTTAACACGATTTGCTGGGCTTCGAGGTCCCATGATTAATGGGATGCTTTCCTGAATTTTTAAATGAATATTTGAGTTGTTATGGAAACTTTCCTAAAGTGTCACACGGAGTGTCACACAACCAAATTTGTTAAGATTTGTTTTCCTTATTTATTGCGGCGATAAATCCGATTTGGTAACTGAATGAATTGAAGATATGGAAGTTACCAAGGCTATTTAAGGTTTTCATTTTCTGTGAAAACTGGTTGACGACGGAGTATTGTTTTACACGTGAGGAGGTTTTCTTCGTTTTTCCAAGCCGTCGGTTTTTCTTTCACTCCTTACGGTTCTGCGTATGGGTTGTGATTGTTTTACACACTCGACTTAATTTGTGGATTTCATCATTTTATTGAGTGTGTTGATTATTGCATCCGAAGACTTTGATCTGGTGTTCCAGGAGGTGTCCCAGGAGGCAATATTTTTTGTTCTTCATTGAAGCTCAGTCTCGAGAGGAGGCTGCATCCGAACTCGGGAGGAGTTCTGTTTCTTAGACAAGAGGAGCTTGTTGTTCTTGATCGTGGGCGAGGGGATCTTGACATAACACGGGTTTCGGGAGGAACCAACAACAAGGGGATCTTGTTATTATCTAGATCTCGGGAGAGGTCGTTCTAAAGTCGAGGGGATCTCGCAAAAACAGTTTCCTTGGGGAAGTTAGCTAGAGGCGGCGACAATGATAAGAGGGAGTCTTTATTTGTATAAGTTCGATTGTCTTGTAATTTCGTGAACTCAAAGAAATGTTTTTATATCTAGGCGTGGCCCCGCAGACGTAGGCTGGTTGCCGAACTGCGTTACCAACCTCCTGTGTCATTTATTTCTGCGTTTTTATATTGTCCATCATTGCATTTATCATCGGTGTCACACGTAACACCCTGTAACACCCTGTGTGACACCGCAGAACTAATCGTAATTTTTTAGTATATACCCTTCACTTTTCCTTAACAAAATTTGTCATATCGAGAAAAGAAGGAGTTAAGTGAAGAGAGCATCTTTGGGATTGGTAACATGATCATTGGTCCATCTCATGCCATCCAATTTGATGTTATGGCCAATTTGACGTGAAACCAAATTTTGGAGATTTCCATCATTCCTTGAGAATTTTTGAAGAAAGTATTCTACGCCCTCGATCCTATAAATTAATAACGATGGCACCCATTATGGACCTAGGAAAAACTCTAGAATAAATTGACCTAGTGAGACCCTCAAATTCCCTAACCTACAACTGGGTGAACTAGCCAAGCAACTAACCTTTTCATTTGGATATTACAAATTTTATCATTGTACTAAGGAAAAGGAGTTGGTAGATTTAGTATTGGCAAGTTATGTGACGACCCTTATAGTATTCTCTTATTTTACCGTATTATATATATATATTTTTTATACTTAAAACTTTAAATCTAATGTTCGTGCGGAAATAAAACTTCTAAAATAGAAATCGAAATCGAAATTCGAATTGAAATCGTTAAAACAAAATTTCAAAACAATTAAATTAAAACTTAAAATAATTAATTAAAATAAATGAAGTCAATTGCGAGGGGCAAAAGGGAGATTCGCTCCCAGTTAACAGGGGCGATCGCAACAGGCGAACAATCGCCTGTTGCGAATCGCCACACTCCCTGGAGTTCCAGGGAGTGGCGATCCAAGAGGGGCGATTGATCTCCTCCTCAGGCGATCAATCGCCACCCTCTCTGCCTCCCACTCACTTTCGTTCCTTTTCCTTCCTTTTCTTTCTTTTTTTTCCTTTCTTTCTTTTTCTCCTGCGCCAACTACACAAATACAACTTATACATACACCCTAACCAACACAATAACATCAAATATAAACTCACTCATATCCTCATCCTTTTCACATTCACCGAATCACCCTAAATAACGACTCAAAACGTATTTAAAATGCGATCAATTTTCCTGAAAACGAACTGCGTGGATATGTTTGAAAAGTGTACAAAATCCCCTATGAAAATTTAAAACAACCAAGCAGTTCCAGAATTTCAAAATAAAAGTCGTCATTTAAGCATCCTATACATATTCTATCCATTTTGTCCCAAAACACCTGCATACGGTCCCCACGGGTCATTTACGCGTCGACTGCCCAGCACGCTGCCACGGGCACTCTTCTTCAATCTGTACGATCATCTAGTAGAGGGAACTCCTCCTCACCTGGATCTATGTCACCTACACCATAAAGACTCCTATGAGATAAAAATCTCAGTAAGCTCTACGTAAATGCTAATGTATGTTCATGTATGCTCAGTGCTATGAAAATCGTCCATGTCAATGCATATATCCGTACGTGTCAGTCTATGGTTATCGAAAACGCTCGACAGATGGATAGGGCACGTCCAGCGGTTAGACAGCCCACACCATCTGAAGGGAGGAAAACCCGCTCACCACGGAACGCCAGGTCTGAACCTCATCCCCGATAACCCCATGTCATGGTTATTTACTGTGATACTTTACTTGCCTTTACATGCATGTTCTTTTCATGAAATCCGTGCGTAAATTTATTTTCATGACATTTTTTTTAAAACCATGATGCATGAGCAGTTTAATATAAACAATATAACATAATTGACGAGCATACCATTAAAACACGACAATACCATTAAAACACGACAATACCATTAAAATAACCGATCCTAAACTACCCAACCTACGACATTTAAACAAATAGATCTCCAAAACTCCTCGAGACGACTTCGACATACGGTGTAGGCCTATCGGTCAGAGTAAGTCACGAGAACTTATCTCGTGTCCGATGAAATCCAAGCTCCGTCCACGAGCGTTCACCTAGAGCAAATTTCACATTATTTTCGTCAAAACGAATTTAAACTATTAAACGTCCAAATTTAACGAAACATTAACTAAGGAAATTCCTTAGAGTTCTAACTAACTTTACTAACGCATTTTTGCTAACATTACACATTCGATACTTCAAAACCTCTATTAACGAGTATTTTCCACAAACTCAAAAATCCTAAAACTTTAACGTTCGTCCTAAATCAAGTAACTTCGTCCAATAACACTCAATACGTTCATTATATTGATAACAACGGTAAACCTATGGATTTTGAACCCTAAATCGCATTTTTAACGAAACCCTAAACGAACCCTAATCGTCTTAAATCGCTAAAACCGAAATCTAAAGTTCCAAAACCATAGAACCTTACCTAGAGCGTTGATTGGAAGAGAAAACACGAAGAATGGAGGATAAACGGAGGAAGCACGGTGGTCGGACGTGAGAAATCGCCGTGAGGAGAAAGGGAAGCCGCGGGGAGGAGAGAAAAGAAACAGAGAGAAAGAGGAAATGGCGTGGAGAAGAAGGGAGTTGGTGTTTTTAATAAAACTTTGGTTTGGTAAATTACCATTTTGCCCTTCCTTTGTTTTCTATTTGTTTCGTCCTTTGTTTCGTTAATTAGCTAACGATTCGTTTTCTCCAAATTCTCTTATTTCACCAATAATTCCAACTTATTACCAGGGTTCCATCAAAACTGTCCGTTCACAATTTGGACCTCGTTTACTATTTTTTACCAAAGTATCCTTTATATTACATTAAACGTAGTTCTCGCAAAATTAGCGTTAAGCTCCTAAAATTCCCAAAATTTTCCTAAAATCTTTATTAATTATTAGGATCGTAATAACGCTTTCTTTTCGCAAAATGGACTTGATTTGATATATTTACCAAAAATGTCATTTATATTAAAATAACAATAATCCGAACAGCCGGATATTACAAGTTATCTACTCTCCAACTGTGGGATTACTTGGCTTTCTAAGATGGATTGGGGTAGAGATTGTTTGGGCTGTCATATTGATCTTTGTTTCTTAATAGAGAATTTTGAAGAATTGGCTCATTGGACAAAAGAGCATAATGGGGACATCGTGCTACCACATTTAGAATTCTGCTGCATTCGAAAATTTCACTCCACCACCCAGCAAACGCCCTTCGAAGTAGTTTATGGATTCAATCTTTCTTCCACACCGTTGGATCACGTCCCTATACCCATTAAGGATCTTAGTCTTGATTTTGATGGAGTCTACTTCCGAAAAAGCCAGTCAATGGATTTGAGGTCAAATCCTCAATCACCTAGAGAGAATGACATGTCAAGGGGTCCAACAACCCGAAAACTCACAAAGGTGAAAATTTTATTTAATTTCCATACTTATTATGTTTTCTCTTTTGTAGGTGATGATCTATTAAGGGATGACGCATAGAAGCATAGCTTGAAAGATATGGATTGCACATGGATGCCAAGCTATGTGGATGTTACAAGGGGTGCCCTCTTGGAAAGCTCGGAACATAATGAAGAAAACCCTCGAGCACCAGCTGAACTAGCAGAAGCCAGAATTGTCTTCCGGGAGACAAATTCATGTAATTTTATTTTTTCGTTATTTTCTTTTGGCAAACTCTCTGTTGACTTAATTAGTGTTTAAGTCTTACTAAGTTTTTGATGATGTATTTGAATGTTAAATATGTAATTTGATTATGTTTATTAAATGAGAATAATGAATTATGCAAGGATTTTAATCTGTTGGAAATACCGCTCGCTACACGACAAAGGCGGATGAGAAATGAAGAACTCCACCGCTCGCTACACGACAATGGCGGATGAGAAATGAAGAACTCCACCGCTCGCTACACGACAAAGGCGGATGAGAAATGAAGAACTCCACCGCTCGCTACACGACAAAGGCGGATGAGAAATGAAGAACTCCACCGCTCGCTACACGACAATGGCGGATGAGAAATGAAGAACTCCACCGCTCGCTACACGACAAAGGCGGATGAGAAATGAAGAACTCCACCGCTCGCTACACGACAAAGGCGGATGAGAAATGAAGAACTCCACTGCTCGCTACACGACAAAGGCGGATGAGAAATGAAGAACTCCACCGCTCGCTACACGACAAAGGCGGATGACTTCAAGAAGATATCCTACGTTCGCTAGACGACAAGGGCAGAAGACTTCAAGAAGACATTCTACGTTCGCTAGACGACAAGGGTGGAAGACGTCAAGAAGACATCCTACGTTCGCTAGACGACAAGGGCGGAAGACTTCAATAAGACGTCTAAAACTTCATCATCCGACACCGGTTCAGCGTTTAATGATTCATCATCCGACACCGGTTCAACGTTTAAAGATTCATCATCCGACACCGGTTTCAGCGTTTAAAGATTCATCATCCTACTCCGGTTCAACATTTTGAAGTTGCATCCACCGGTGGTGGTTCAAGACTAAAACAACATTGTCTTCCGCCAGAATTCAAAGTTAGCGTGAAGCTACAGTGACATCGTTTTTAGCTTTAACTCCAGATCATTAATGGCGACGACGAACATCAATTTCAGATGCAACGGATATCTGCTTAAGTACGGATGCTTCCCAACGGTAACATTTTTCCATTTGAAGTAAGAAGCATTCAAGTCTGTGAAGCAGAAATGAGACAGAGTATTTAAGCCGAGGTTAGAACACGAAGGAACAACTTTTGCGAATTTTACTCTTGAGCCCTAATCTGCAAAATTTATCATACTCTGTATTTCTTCTACACCTCTCGATTTTAACTTGAGATTTACTCCTTATGAGAGTGTAGTCTGAGCATGCAATTTACAAATTCAAAAATCTGTATAAGGCTATGGATTGTCGCCCGTGAAGAACAATCCAGATCTGTAAAAGGCAGTTGATCAGAGCCCGGAATTTCGATCTGTTTATTCTCCTGAGGAGAAGGTTAAAGATCTTCAAGGGGGAATCTTGAAGCGTGGATGTAGGCAGGTTTTGGCCGAACCACGTAAAAACTCTTGTGTTGGTTTTTCTCTCTCTCTCTGTTATTTTTATTGTTGTGTTGATTTGCTGTTTGATTAATAATTTTTAAAAGGTCTAATTCACCCCCCTCTTAGACAATCTCGATCCTACAATTGGTATTAGAGCAAGGTTAATCATTGTCTAAGTTGTATTTGAATTCTTGGTGATACATTTACCATGGTATTTAACACAAACTCTACACAAGTAGAAGGCCAGTCTACCACTAGACCTCCGTTCTTTGATGGTAATGATTATGTATACTGGAAGTCTAGAATGAGAATATACGTTCAAGCTGTGGACTATGAATTATGGAATAATATAGAAAATGGTCTATACGTTGCTGTTAAAACAGAGAATGGTGTTAAGATCCCCAAAGCTTCATACGAACTAAATGATACAGACAAAAAGAACTTGAGCCTTAATGCCAAGGCGATAAACACACTGTATTGTGCTCTAAATAGATATGAATTTAATAGAGTGCAATGGTGTGAAAGTGCTCAAGAAATTTGGTACTTATTAGAAGTAACACATGAGGGAACTAACCAAGTAAAGGAAAGTAAATTGAGCATGTTAGTTCATGAATATGAACTGTTTTCTATGGAAAAAGAAGAAACCATTAGTTCTATGTTCACTCGATTTACTAATATCACTAATGGTCTTAAAGCTCTTGGTAAGATTTATTCAGGTGAAGAACATGTAAGAAAAATTTTGAGATGCCTACCTAGAGCCTGGCAAGCAAAGGTGACAGCAATACAATAGGCTCGGGATCTAAAGCTGCTCAAGCTTGAAGAGCTCATTGGCTCTCTGATGACTCATGAGATAACCATGAGGGCCAATGATAAGGAAGATCTCAAAGAAAATGAGATAAATAAAAGGAAGGATATTGCTCTGAAAGCCTCTTCAAGCAAAAATGAAGCATCTGAGGAAGAAGTAGAAGAAGATGATGAGGACATTGCTCTCATCACTAGGAGATTCAGCAAGTTTCTCCGTAGGAAGAAGCTGCAAGGGAGAAGTTTTCTAAGGAATGAAAAACTTCCTAAAGACAAGGAGATTGTAGGATCGAGATTGTCTAAGAGGGGGGGTGAATTAGACTTTTAAGCTTAATTTAGTAATCTAGATAATTTCTCTCGTGTTCTTAAAACTTAAAGGCTAACAGCAGACAATCAAATAAAGTTGAGAGAGAGAGAAATTAACACCAGGATTTTTAACGTGGTTCGGCTAAACTTTCCTACGTCCACGCTCCAAGGCTCCCCCTTGAAGATTCTTAACCTTCTCCTCAACGAGAAAACACAGATCAAAATTCCGGGCTTCGATCTACTGCCTTTTACACAGATCTGGATTGTTCTTCACGGGCGACAATCCACTGCCTTTACAGTTTTTGAGTTTGTAAATTTCAAGCACAAAACTACACTCTCACAGGATTGAATCTCAAGTTAAAATTGAGAGGTGTAGAAGAAATACAGAGTATGATAAATCTCGCAAGTTAGGGCTCAAGAATAAAATTCGCAAAAGTTGTTTCTTCGTGCTCTAACCTCGGCTTAAATACTCTGTCTGATTTTGCTTCACAGAATTGAATGCTTCTTTCTTCAAATGGAAAAATGTTACCGTTGGGAAGCATCCGTACACAAGCAGATATCCGTTGCACCTGAAATTGCTGTTCGTCGTCGCCATTAATGTTCTGGAGTTAAGGCTGAAAACGACGTCACTGTAGCTTCGCGGTTATTTTGAATTCTGGCGGAAGATCACCGATTGAAGTCTTTAAAAAGCTATCGGCATGAGTATCTTCAAACGCCATCGGTAGATGCAACATGATAAGCTATCGGTAGATGTAAGCTTTGAACTCCATCGGTAGATGTATATTAAAAAAACCATCGGCAGAAGTATATTGAAAAACCATCGGCAGATGCATCTTGAAACTTCATCGGCAGATGCAACTTGAAATGCTATCGGCAGATGTAAGCTTTGAACTCCATCGGCAGATGCATCTTGAAACTTCATCGGCAGAAGCAACATTTCATTGCTTGAACCGGTATCAGCAGGTGTAATATTATAAGCGCTGAACCGCCATCGGTATGTGTTGCTTTAAGAAGCTGAACCAGCATCGCCAGATGAAACGTTATAAGTGTTGAACCACCATCGGCAGGAGTAGCCTGAAAGCTCCATCGGCAGAAGCATCTTGACATTCCATCGGCAGATGTGAGCTTTGAACGCCATCGGCAGATGTCTTCTTTTAAATACTTTGCCTTTGTCGTTTAGCGATCGGTTTGAATAGTCTTTTAGCGATCGGTTGAAACAATCTTTTCTACTTCACCGGTGGATGTAAGCTTTAAACACCAACGGATGATGAAATACTTTGTTTATCAATTTTCAGCCCTGTTTTACTATTTAGCCCTGTACACTTAACCAAATAGTTTAAACAACTAAAACGCGTTTTCCAAGGGTATTTCCAACAGAAAAATTTTCATATATTAAACATAATCAAATTACATACAAATACATCATCAAAAACATTCTTAGACTTAAACACTCTATAAGTCAACAATCTCCCCTTTTTTGATGATGACAACCTATAATTTTGATTAAGTATAGCTCTCCCCCATAATCCTAGCTCCCCCACAGCATATGCATACATTTCAGTTTCATTCCAGTTTTTCAAAACATGCATACACAATTTCTCAAGCACTAGCAATCAATCAAATAGTTCTCCCCTATTGACATTATCAAAAACACAACAAACAGAGGGACAACAGAAGCAATGCATTCAACATAAGAATACCAAATAGTAAACATCAGAATATTCAACATTAGAGTTGTAACAAAAAAATATCATCTATTTAAAGAAAGCTAAAAAATGACTCCAAAAAGCTTGTTGAGTCCAAGAATTCACTTCAAGGTTCGGATTGAAATATGCATCTACAAGTGCTGGAAGTGAATGAATATCATGAGGGATGGGTGGTCGATAGACCACCATGGCCTGGCAGGGAGCCGAAGGTGGAGAAGGTTCTGTGTACACCACCATATCCATACATAAAAAGAGGCTCGACAGACAAACCAGCAGTAAAAGCAACAGGAGGAGAGAATGCAAATTCAGCTTCCTGAAGATCCAACGACATTAAGCGCATATCTTCAGTAACTGTAGGCCTGGAAAAGGGAAGAAAAAGATCTTCATAGCAGGCCTCTAGGACACTGACAGAACTAGATGGTTCGGTTTCAGGTTCAGGATTAAAAACGTCAACTGAAGATCGGAGAGACTCAAGTTCCCTGGCAACAATGCGTCTATCAGCAGCCATTTTCTGAGACAGCAAATCAAGACCGGTATCTAAGGCGATGCCCATATCCTTTTGGTTCTTGTCAAGCTGACTTTGAATGGAACTGAGTGCAGTGCCAAGGCTGGCAATGGAAGTCTTCAGTTCATTGTAATGGTCCTCACTTATGACAAATCTCCTTTGATATGTCTTTGGAGTTGCAGGAGTAACTGATGGAAGTGGTGAGGAGACTTGGACATGTGGGGCTAGTAGGACTAGAGGAGCATGATGGACTGGAGAGGGAGTAGGTATAGCTTGTTGGACTGGAGATGGAGGAGCTGGAGGAGGCAGAGCCGGTAAAAGAAGTGCAGGTGGAGGAGATGGAGGATTCTCTGGAATGGGAAGGGGCACAGATGAAGGAGCAGAGATTGCCTCTGAAACATGTGCTCTTGAGGAAGGGCAGGATGCCTTGGCACTAGAGGAGGAAGTTGGAAGCGAGAAGCCTGAGATTAAGAAGGGGAATTATCAAATGCAGGTATCTCAGAGTCATCCCCTCCTTCAGCAATGGACTCCTCTGGCAGGATAAGTTTTCTCTTCCCCTTTTTGACAACTGCTGCCTTAGCAGTATTTCTCTTAGAAACATCCAAAACAAACTCCCCTGTTCTTGTTCTCTTTATTCCCATTTTTTTCAGGGTGGTTTAGGGAATAGTAACTTGAAGGTTGAAGACGGAAGGGGTCTTCATCCTCTGGAAAGACAACCTCAAGCTGCATAAATATCTTCATGAGAAGCAGATTGTAAGGTAAAGAGGTAGCCCTGGATGACACTGCCTGAATCATCCTTCGAACAACAACAAATCCAAGATTGAAGGGGGCCTTGTGGTAAAGTGCAAACAGAACAAAAAGCTCCATTGCACTCACTTCGTCATGGTGACCACCCTTAGGGACAATATTGTACCCTATCATCTGATGAAATAACCTGGCCCTTGCGGTCAGGTGTTTGCCCTTAAGATGATCAATGGAATGGTTAGGGTCAAGAGCTATAATCTGTAGAAAACTTTGACCCTCAGAGGTACCAAAGAAAGGAGGCTCAGTGCCGGACACATACTGGTAGGGGCAACTATCTAAATGGGAGCACTCCAGAAGGGCATTAATGGACTGTGGAGTGATTTCAATATGCTTTCCATACACAAAGCTCTTTATAGTGGAAAGATCAGAAGTAAAACTCAGATTGGCATAAAACATTCTGATTGCTTCCGGGTAATAGAAGGATTCTACATCAAACAGTCCTAATAACCCGAGATCCTTCAAGGGTTCTACAATATCCATTCCAGCTAAGTCATCAAAGTAAATACCTCGACTGGGAATTAAAGATTTGTACTTATAGTCGTCATGGTACCTTAACTCAGCAGCTTTAGAGAGAAAGAAGAGAGATGGCCACTCTGTTGCACGAGGAATCTCTCGTGGTGGACGAGCTGATATTTTGGCCTTCTTCTTGGCTGGTTTAGGAATAGCGGAAGATGATGAAGCCATTGGAGCGATTCGAAGAAGAAAAACCTAGAGAGAAAAAATGATTCGAGACAGAGGTTTTTTGAAAGGGCGCGAAAGATGAAGCGTCTCTGAGAAGAGACAGAGTTTAAATAGAAAGGGGCATCGCCCGACGGAATGAAGTCACACATGTAAAACCAATTCGCCCGATGGGTCACACGTGTCGGCAGATTAAAAATATATCATCTGATGCCTATCGGTATCAATGCATCAGCCGATGCCTTCACAGACAGAAATGCTCTAACACTCAAGATTCACCAACAGAAGAATAGCCTTAGTTTTTCTCAAACCGAATGAGACCTAACCTGATTCTTATATTATTGAAGGTCTTTTCATCCAAAGGTTTTGTAAAGATGTCGGCCAGTTGATCTACAGAATTTACAAACTCTAAGGTGATATCACCTCTTAGAACATGCTCTCTTATGAAGTGATATCTGACATCGATATGCTTGGTTCTAGAATGCTGAATAGGATTTTTAGAAATGTTGATAGCACTGGTGTTATCACACCGAATAGGAATCCTATTATAAAACAGATTGTAATCTTCCAAAGTCTGTTTCATCCAAAGCATTTGTGCACAACAACTGCCTGCAGCAATATATTCACTCTCAGCAGTTGACAATGCAACAGAATTCTGTTTCTTTGAATACCAGGATACTAGAGATTCACTAAGGAACTGACATGTTCCACTGGTGCTTTTCCTATCAACTAGACTACCAGCATAGTCAGAATCTGAGTATCCAATCAGATCAAAAGAAGTGCCTTTAGGATACCACAAACCAAGATCATAAGTTCCACTCAAATATTTGAAAATTCTCTTGACTGCATTTAAGTGGGATTCTCTAGGAGAAGCTTGGAATCTAGCACATAGACAAACACTAAAGAGTATATCTGGCCTACTTGCAGTCAGATATAACAGTGAACCAATCATACCACGATATTTCTTAATATCAACACTAATTTCTTTTTCATCTTTATCCAATTTAGTTGCGGTACTCATGGGAGTCTTGGAAGACTTGACAGATTCTAAACCAAATTTCTTTAGTAGTTCCTTGATGTATTTTTCTTGACAGAAGAAAATTCCATCAGGAGATTGACTAATCTGGAAACCTAAGAAGAATTTTAGCTCCCCCATCATACTCATTTCAAATTCACTTTGCATGAGGGAGGAAAATTCATTACACATTGTGACATTAGTTGATCCAAATATAATGTCATCGACATAGATCTGAACTAACAGAATGTCTTGATCCTTTTGCATGGTAAATAGAGTTGAGTCGGTGTTACCCTTTTTGAAATTTCTTTCTTCAAGGAAGTTCTTCAATCTATCATACCAAGCTCTAGGAGTCTGCTTAAGCCCATAAAGAGCTTTCTTAAGTCTATACACATAATCAGGTTTTGCATAGTTTTCAAATCTTAAGGGCTGCTCTACATAAACTTCTTCCTGAATATAACCATTTAAGAAAGCACTCTTAACATCCATTTGGAAGAGTGTGAAGTTTTTGTAACACGCATAGGCTAAGAGCATCCTAATTGATTCTAATCTAGCAACAGGTGTAAAGGTTTCCTCAAAATCTATTCCTTCTTCTTGATTGTAACCATTAGCAACTAATCTGGCTTTGTTTCTTACCACAATCCCATTTTCATCCAATTTGTTCTTGTAAACCCATTTAGTTCCAATAATGGGATGATCCATAGGCCGTGGAACAAGTTCCCATACCTTGCTTCTTTCAAATTGATTTAGCTCCTATTGCATAGCTAAAATCCAATTATCATCACTCTCGGCCTCTTCAAATTTCTTAGGCTCTACTTGAGAAATGAATGCCACATTGGCACAGAGATTCCTAAGAGAGGATCTAGTTTTTACTCTTAAAGTAGGATCACCTAAGATTTCATCTAAAGGATGGTTTTTAACATATTTCCAATCTCTAGGAAGAGCAGGATTTTCATCCTTGAGAGAAACAATATCTAAAGAAGTAGAAGAGGGTTCTAAAGATTTTTCTACTTGAACAGGATCACTAGACTTTTCTAAAGAAAGAGAATCCAGTTGATTATCTAAAGTATCATCCTCATCTACATTGATTGTGGGATGAGGGGTCTCATCAAAGTTAACATGAACTGATTCTTCTACAACTAGAGTTCTCTTATTGAATACCCTATATGCTTTACTGGTAAGAGAATAACCAAGAAAAATTCCAAGATCAGATTTGGAATTAAATTTTCCTAAGTTATCCTTAGTGTTGAGAATGAAGCATTTACTACCAAAGGCTCTAAAGTACTTAACAGAAGGAGTTTTTTCACTCCAGAGCTCATATGGAGTTTTCTCAAGAATAGGTCTTATTGAGACCCGATTAAGCACGTAACAGGCTGTTGCAACAGCTTCAGCCCAGAAATACTTAAGAAGAGAGTTTTCATTAAGCATAGTTCGAGCTAGCTCTTGGAGAGACCTATTTTTCCTCTCAACAACACCATGTTGCTGAGGGGTTCTAGAAGAGGAGAAGTTGTGCTCAATTCCATGTTTGAGACACAAGAGTTCAAATCTTTCATTTTCAAATTCTCCTCCATGATCACTATGAATAGAAATAATGGTGAGCCCCTTTTCATTTTGAACTCTTTTCCTAAAGCTAGAAAAGGTATCAAAAGTCTCATCCTTAGACTTCAGAAAATATACCCAGGTGAATCTAGAGAAGTCATCTACAATAACAAAGGCATAGAATTTGCCTCCTAAGCTGGCTATATTGGAAGGACCGAAGAGGTCCATATGAAGGAGTTGGAGAGGCTTTGAAGTAGAAATTGCATTCTTAGATGCAAAGGAACTTTTGATCTGCTTTCCCATTTGGCAAGCTTCACAGATCTTATCCTTCTCAAAGGATATCTTAGGGATCCCTCTAACTAAATTCTCCCTAGTAATCTTAGCTAAGGTATCCATTCCTACATGACCTAATCTCCTATGCCAAGTCCAGCAGTCATTGGAAGAATTAACAGCAAAACATTTCTCATCAACATGCTCAAAATCAGTCAGATCAATAATATAGACATTTTCTTTTCTAAAGCCTTTAAACAGAACATTGTTATTTGAAATGTCTTTGATCACACAAGCATTTGATTTAAATGTTACTTTATAGCCTTTGTCACACAATTGACTTATGCTCAGCAGATTATGTTTTAATCCTTCTACTAATAAAACATTTTCAATAATTGGATTAGAAGGATTACCTATATTGTCGATGCCAACAATCTTGCTCTTTTTGTTTCCACCAAAAGTAACACTGCCATTTTTCTTGTTAACAACAGCAAACTTGGTTGAGTCTCCCGTCATATGCCTTGAACAACCACTGTCAAGGTACCACAGATTCTTCCCTAGGAGAACAGTCAACCTACAAAATAGAAATCAATTGGTCTTCTTAGGTACCCAAATCTTTTGGGTCCTAGTGTTAGATCTGGTTCCCTTAAGAACCCATTGAAGTTTACCATTTGATTTCTTATTAGATTTCAAAGGACATTCATAAGATTTATGTCCTGCTTCATTGCATGCATGACAAGTGGTAAATTTGACAAAGTAATTCTTGTAAACTTTCTTTTTACTAGATTTATCATAACCTATTCCTGCCCTGTCAAAATTTACTCTCTGTTTACCTAATAACATCTTATATAACTTGTTGCCATTAGTAAATTTCAAAATAATATTATTTAAATCCTCATTTCTGCTTTTAAGTTTAGTTAATTCCTTTTTCTGTATATTACACTCCTTAGCATGCAAGTCTACTAATCCTGCATTATACTTTTTCAACAGATTGTACTTAGTTTTTAGCATGCCAAATTGTTTAACTAAATCATTAAATGCATCAATTAATTCTCCATCCTCAGTTTCACTATCACTAGAGGAAACACTAACCTCATTTTCATGTGCCATGAAGCAGAGGTTGGCTACTTCCTCATCTTCTGAGGATGTATCACTTTCACTGTCATCCCAAGTGGCCTTCATGGTCCTTTTCTTGAACTTCTTGAGATTCTTAGCTTGTGGACAGTCGGCCTTTATGTGACCCGGCTCTCCACACCCAAAGCATATGATTTCCTTTTCCTTTTGAGATTTCTCAGCCCTTGGAAATCTCATTCCTTGCATTCTTTTTCTCTGGAGGAATTTGCTGAACCTCCTTGTAATGAGGGCAATATCCTCATCATCATCTTCTTCTTCTTCCTCAGATATTTCTTGTTTACTAGAGGAAGCTTTCAGGGAAATATCTTTCCTTTTTGTAGCCTCCTTTTCCTTGAGGTCTTCCTTCTCATTAGACCTCATTGTGATCTCATGCGTCATGAGAGATCCAATGAGCTCTTCAAGCTTTAGAGCTTTAAGATCCTTTGCTTCCTAAATGGCGGTTACCTTCGGCTGCCAACTTCTTGGAAGACATCTAAGGATCTTCCTGACCTGTTCTTCACTAGAGTAAGATTTACCAAGAGCTTTCAAACCATTAGTTATGTTAGTAAATCTTGTAAACATAGAAGAGACAGACTCATCCTTAGGCATAGAGAATAGTTCATACTCGTGTATGAGCATATTCAGTTTGCTCTCCTTCACCTGATTTGTGCCCTCGTGTGTGACCTCTAGTAAGTGTCAGATCTCTTGTGCACTCTCACACCCTTGTACTTTATTAAACTCATCTCTGTTCAGAGTACAGTATAGAGTGTTTACAGCCTTGGCATTTAAGCTTAAATTCTTCTTGTCAGATTCAGTTAATTCATTAGACCTTTTTGGTATGCTAACCCCGTTTTCAGTTTTCATGGCTTTAAATGGACCAAATTCTATATTATTCCATATGTCATAGTCCATAGCATGAACATAAATTCTCATCCTAGATTTCCAGTACACATAATCATTACCATCGAAGAATGGAGGTCTAGTGGTAGACTGACCTTCCATTTGTGTAGAGTATGTGTTGAATGCCATTTCAAATATCACAATATTTTCTAGATAAATAACTTAGACAATATTAAACCTTGCTCTGATACCAATTGTAGGATCAAGATTGTCTAAGAGGGGGGGTGAATTAGACTTTTAAGCTTAATTTAGTAATCTAGATAATTTCTCTCATGTTCTTAAAACTTAAAGGCTAACAGCAGACAATCAAATAAAGTTGAGAGAGAGAGAAATTAACACCAGGATTTTTAACGTGGTTCGGCTAAACCTACCTACGTCCACGCTCCAAGGCTCCCCCTTGAAGATTCTTAACCTTCTCCTCAACGAGAAAACACATATCAAAATTTCGGGCTTCGATCTACTGCCTTTTATACAGATCTGGATTGTTCTTCACGGGCGACAATCCACTGCCTTTACAGTTTTTGAGTTTGTAAATTTCAAGCACAAAACTACACTCCCAAAGGATTGAATCTCAAGTTAAAATTGAGAGGTGTAGAAAAAATACAGAGTATGATAAATCTCGCAAGTTAGGGCTCAAGAATAAAATTCGCAAAAGTTATTTCTTCGTGCTCTAACCTCGGCTTAAATACTCTGTCTGATTTTGCTTCACATAATTGAATGCTTTTTTCTTCAAATGGAAAAATGTTACCGTTAGGAAGCATCCGTACACAAGCAGATATCCGTTGCACCTGAAATTGCTGTTCGTCGTCGCCATTAATGTTCTGAAGTTAAGGCTGAAAACGACGTCAGTGTAGCTTCGCGGTTATTTTGAATTTTGGCGGAAGATCACCGGTTGAAGTCTTTAAAAAGCTATCGGCATGAGTATCTTCAAACGCCATCGGTAGATGCAACATGATAAGCTATCGGCAGATGTAAGCTTTGAACTCCATCGGTAGATGTATATTAAAAAAACCATCGGCAGAAGTATATTGAAAAACCATCGGCAGATGCATCTTGAAACTTCATCGGCAGATGCAACTTGAAATGCTATCGACAGATAAAAGCTTTGAACTCCATCGGCAGATGCATCTTGAAACTTCATCGGCAGAAGCAACATTTCATTGCTTGAACCGGTATCGGCAGGTGTAATATTATAAGCGCTGAACCGCCATCGGTATGTGTTGCTTTAAGAAGCTGAACAAGCATTGGCAGATGAAACGTTATAAGCGCTGAACCACCATCGGCAGGAGTAGCTTGAAAGCTCCATCGGCAAAAGCATCTTGACATTCCATCTGCAGATGTGAGCTTTGAATGCCATCGGCAGATGTCTTCTTTTAAATACTTTGCCTTTGTCGTTTAGCAATCGGTTTGAGTAGTCTTTTAGCGATCGGTCGAAACAATCTTTTCTACTTCACCGGTGGATGTAAGCTTTAAACACCAACGGATGATGAAATACTTTGTTTATCAATTTTCAGCCCTGTTTTTCTATTTAGCCCTGTACACTTAACCAAATAGTTTAAACAACTAAAACACCCTTTCCAAGGGTATTTCCAACAGAAAAATTTTCATATATTAAACATAATCAAATTACATACAAATACATCATCAAAAACATTCTTAGACTTAAACACTCTATAAGTCAACAGAGATTACCTGTTTTGGGTGCGGCAAGCCTGTCCACAGGAAGGCAGATTGTCCACAGGCCAAGAAATATCCCAAGAAGTTTAAGAAGAAGGCTATGAAGGCCACTTGGGATGACAGCTAAGGCGACACCTCTTCTTCAGAAGATGAGGAAGTAGCCAACCTTTGCTTCATGGCACACGAAGATAAGGTTAGTTCATTATCCTCTAGTACTTTAAGTGATAGTGATAGTGATAATGATGATGGTGATCTGATTGATGCTTTTAATGACCTGGTTAAGCAATTTGGTATGCTTAAGAATAAATATAACTTGTTGAAAAGAGAAAATGCAGGTCTATTAGAAAAGCATGCTAAAGAAGTGGACTTGTATGAAAAGGAGATCACTGAACTGAAAAAGAAAAATGAAACTTTGAATAATCTTGTTCAGAAATTTACCTATAGTAGTAAACAAATGAACATGCTGATTAGTGATCAAATGACTTTTGATAGAGCAGGCATTGGATATAATGGGAGTAGTAAAAAGAAGGTATATAAAAACTTTTTTGTTAAATCTACTGTTTGTCACGTATGTAATGATGTAGGACATAAATCCTTTGAATGTCCTTTAAAAACAAACAATAAGAAAGTTGGTTGTAAATTACACTGGGTTCCTAAAGGAACCAGACCTAACGCTAGGACCCAAAAGATTTGGGTACCTAAGAAGACAACCTGATTTCTGTTTTGCAGGATGATGCGTTTCCATTAAGGAATTAATGGTACCTGGACAGTGGCTGTTCAAGGCACATGACTGGAGATGCATCTAAGTTTGCTGTTGTCAACAAGAAGAAAGGAAGTGTTACTTTTAGTGGAAACCAAAAGGGCAAAATTGTTGGCATTGGCAACATAGGTAACCCTATCAATCCTATTATAGAAAATGTTTTATTAGTTGATGGGTTAAAACACAATCTGCTAAGCATAAGTCAATTATGTGACAAAGGTTATGAGGTGATATTTAAATCAAATTCATGCATAATTAAAGATAGCTCATCTAGTTCTATACTGTTTAAAGGATATAGAAAAGAAAATGTGTATATTATTGATTTAGATAATATTGAATTTTCTGATGAAAAATGCTTTGTTGTGAATTCTTCTAATGACTGCTGGACTTGGCATAGGAGATTAGGATACGTAGGGATGGATACCTTAGCTAAGATTACTAAGGAGAATTTAGTTAGAGAGATCCCTAAGATATCCTTTGTGAATGATAAGGTCTGTGAAGCCTGCCAAATGGGTAAGCAGATCAAAAGTTCCTTTGCATCTAAGAATGCAATTTCTTCTTCAAAGCCTCTCCAACTCCTTCACATGGACCTCTTCTGTAACGACCCCGGCCAAGAGCCGTCACGTGTTCATATTCTTTCATTAATCGTTTGCTTGACTTTTACTATTATTACATTCACTTACTATCTCTCAACAGACTTTCACATTTTACATATACTTTTTTTTTTAAACTGGTAATAGAAACGCAGAACCATTAAGGAAGACGAACCCTCTCGTGCCCGACTTCCCACGCCTCGTCGGCTCAACCTTCACAAAGTCGAGCGACTAGACTCGGTCATTGGCTTCTTGACAATTTCGGGAAAAGAGGAGGTGCCCTCAATTCTCTTAACTTAATACCACTCGGGTTTGCATGGGTTGCATGCGTTGACAGCCCTCAGAAATTTAGTCGTCCGGTCATCACGTGCATTACGCGTGACTCGCTTAACATCGCCTAAAAGGAGACATCTTCCGGTGGGCACGTGGGTCTCGCGTGCTAAATTAAAACATCATCCGGTCGCTAATCGACAAAACACATTTTACATCTTCCGGTCGCTAAACGACAAAACACATTTTACATCTTCCGGTCGCTAAGCGACAAAACACATTTTACATCTTCCGGTCGCTAAGCGACAAAACACATTTTACATCTTCCGGTCGCTAAGCGACAACACACATTTTACATCTTCCGGTGACGTCATCCGGAAGACTAAACCATCATACAACTATCCTTCGGCATCTGCCGATGACGTCAGCCGGAAGACTAAACCAACAAACAACTACCCTTCGGCATCTGCCGATGACGTCAGCCGGAAGACTAAACCATCAAACAATTAACTCTCGGCATCTGCCGATGACGTCAACCGGAAGATTGCCTCATCCAGCTTCCGTCTTACGGTAGAGAACACTAAATCATCAAATGACTCCTCCAACAGAAAGAAAACACAACTCATTCAAAATGCATATAGCGGAAGACTTAAGCAACAGATCATTTATAAATCTATATAATCATTCCCTGACTCAATGATCCACTAGACAGTTTCAAAGCTCAACGTTTTAAAATAATCTCATCCTACTTAAGCTACCATGTCCTTTAACATACTGTAACATAAGAGTCTTAACCAGGGGTCATAAGTCGCCTCTCCAGTCCCGCACTGTCACCTTGAGCATCCTCCAGCAACCAGCCTTAAGCATCCTCTTTGAACATAACATCCTCACCTGAACCTTCTTCACCTACACCATAAGGTTTAACTATAAGCCTAATGCTTAGTAAGGAATGCATGCTGACAGATAAACATGAGTACACAATTTAAAGAGACATAATTCATAAACCATTCTTCATTCATGTTCATCTTTATCATTTACATAACATGTATTAAGGCAGGGAACGAGGGAGGAAGACAGGGGTACATAGTCATTTGCCTATCGCGGCAGTCGTACATAATCATTTGCCTATCGCGGCAATCATGATACATCACTCGGCCTCCCCAGTGGGAGAATTCGCGAGCCATACATATCATTAACTCGGCCTCCACCAGTGGGAGATTTCGCGAGTCGTACATATCATTAACTCGGCCTCCACCAGTGGGAGATTTTGCGAATCATACATATCATTAACTCGGCCTCCACCAGTGGGAGAATTCGCGAGTCATACATAACATAGTCTTTCCCCGCTCTGCACTTAATCTTGGTTACATTTGCTTTTCATATTCTCAACTTAATCATAATAGGGACACAGTGCATAGACATAAAGTTCATAGAGAGAAGTCATATCATGAGGACAAGTAAAACATCCTGTAACTTTACATTTACTTACACAACTTCTTCATATCGTGGAAATAACAAATCATAGTCAATAAGCTAACATCTCAGTGATTTCCTAATACCCTTGCGGTGTAGGGCCCTAGTGGCCGGAAATCTTAATACATTCACTTACCTGGATTCCTTAGCAATCCGAACTTCCTCTCTTTAACTTCTTCACCTAAAACATGTACATTACAGTAGTTAAAACAAAGTCCTAGTAGCCCTAATCATAAACCATCCTAGGATCTAATAGCTAAAGTCATTCCGATTCCTCTGTTTGACACACTGCAGTCTGAAATCCGAAACTAGGTGGACAGGTTTTACCATTGATTAAATCCGAGTTGGTTACTTAAAATGCTCAGAATCGGTTCGGGATGACATTTCTACTCCCAGATTTTAAAAAGTCATAAACTACTCGGCCACTGCTGAAAAAATCCGAACTCAGTGCCGAGCTGAAAACAGAGCTCTATTTACTAATGAATGACTACATTGTCCATTTCATACCTCGGGTGTGGATTTGCAGAGAAGAGCAAGCTCGAAACCAGCCGTTGGTAAAGGGAAGTTCTGGTAGCCGAGAGCAAGAACTTGGGAGAGAAGAAATCGCCGAGAGGGAATGTCGGCTACAGTGGTAATAAAATGAGATTTAAGGTTTCCATTTCCTATTTATACCTAATCCATCAATTCTAATTACTAAACTGCCACCCAACCTAGTTTTACTCAACTTGTAATAAATTTGTCTTAACATTAAATTTAAATCATAACGGTTAAATAAGAGGGTGACAATGAAAATGGTCAGAAAATCACCTGGCCGAAATGTCGGGTGTTACATCTTCGTTCCTTCCAATATAGCCAGCTTAGGAGGAAAATTCTATGTCTTTGTTATTGTAGATGATTTCTCTAGATTCACCTGGGTATTCTTTCTGAAGTCTAATGATGAGACTTTTGATACCTTCTCTAGCTTTAGGAAAAGAGTTCAAAATGAAAAGGAGCTCACAATTGTTGATATTCGTAGTGATCATGGTGGAGAGTTTGAGAATGAGAGATTTGAACTCTTGTGTCTCAAGCATGGAATTGAGCACATTTTTTCCTCCCCTAGAATCCCTCAGCAAAATAGTGTTGTTGAGAGGAAAAATAGGTCTCTCCAAGAACTAGCTCGGACTATGCTCAATGAGAATTCTCTTCCTAAATACTTCTGGGCTGAAGCTGTCTCTACAGCATGCTATGTACTCAATCGGGTCTCCATAAGACCTATTCTTGAGAAAACTCCATATGAGCTCTGGAGTGGAAAAACTCCTTCTGTTAAATACTTTAGAGCCTTTGGTAGTAAATGCTTTATTCTCAACACTAAGAATAACTTAGGAAAATTCGATTCCAAATCTGATCTTAGAATTTTTCTTGGTTATTCTCTTTCAAGTAAAGCATATAGAGTATTCAATAGGAGAACTCTAGTTGTATAAGAATCAGTTCATGTCAACTTTGATGAGTCCCTTCAACCCTCAATCAATGTGAATGAGGATGATTCTTTGAATAGACAACTGGACTCTCTTTCTTTAGAAAATCCTAGTGATCCCCTTCAAGTAGAAAAATCTTTAGAACCCTCTTCTACTTCTCTTGATATTATTTTTGTCAAGGATGAAAATCCTACTCTTCCTAGAGATTGGAAGTATATCAAAGACCATCCAATAGATGAAATTTTAGGTGATCCTTCTTTAGGAGTTAAGAATAGATCCTCTCTTAGGAATCTCTGTGCCAATGTAGCATTTATCTCTCAAGTAGAGCCTAAGAAGTTTGAAGAGGCCGAGTGTGATGAAAATTGGATTTTAGCTATGCAAGAGGAGCTAAATCAATTTGAAAGGAGCAAGGTATGAGAACTTGTTCCACGGCCTAAGGATCGTCCCATCATTGGAACTAAATGGGTTTTCAAGAATAAGTTGGATGAAAATGGAATTGTGGTTAGATACAAGGCTAGACTAGTTGCTAAGGGATACTCTCAAGAAGAAGGTATTGATTTTGAGGAATCTTTTGCCCATGTAGCTAGATTAGAGTCAATTAGGATGCTCCTAGCTTTTGCCAGCTACAAGAACTTCACACTCTTTCAAATGGATGTAAAGAGTGCATTTTTAAATGGTTACATCAATGAAGAAGTATTTGTTGTGCAACCCTTAGGTTTTGAAGCTTTTGATAAACTCGACCATGTCTACAAATTAAGGAAAGCTCTCTATGGTCTTAAGCAGGCTCCTAGAGCTTGGTATGATAGATTGAAGAATTTCCTTGAGGAAAGGAATTTCAAAAAGGGAAATACTGATTCAACTCTATTTACCATGCAAAAGGAGAATGATATTCTGTTAGTTCAAATTTATGTCGATGACATTATTTTTGGATCAACTAATGTCAACATGTGTAATGAATTTTCCTCCCTCATGCAAAGTGAATTTGAGATGAGTATGATGGGGGAGTTAAAATTCTTCTTAGGTTTTCAGATTAGTCAATCTCCTGATGGAATTTTCTTCTGTCAAGAAAAATACATCAAGGAACTTCTAAAGAAATTTGGTTTAGAATCTGTCAAGTCTTCCAAGACTCCTATGAGTACCACAACTAAATTGGATAAAGTTGAAAAAGGAATAAGTGTTGATATTAAGAAATATCGTGGTATGATTGGTTCACTGTTATATCTGACTGCAAGTAGGCCAGATATACTCTTTAGTGTTTGTCTATGTGCTAGATTTCAAGCTGCTCCTAAGGAATCTCACTTAACTTCTGTCAAAAGGATTTTCAAATATTTAAGTGGGACACCTGACCTAGGATTATGGTATCCGAAGGGCACCTCGTTTGATCTGATTGGATATTCAGATTCTGATTATGCAGGTAGTCTAGTTGATAGGAAAAGCACTAGTGGCACCTGTCAGTTCTTAGGTGAATCTTTAGTCTCCTGGTATTATAAGAAACAGAATTCTGTTGCATTGTCAACTGCTGAGAGTGAATATATTGCTGCAGGCAGTTATTGTGCACAAATGCTTTGGATGAAACAGACATTGGAAGATTATAATCTATTTTATGATAGGATTCCTATTCGGTGTGATAACACCAGTGCTATCAACATTTCTAAAAATCCTATTCAGCATTCTAGAACAAAGCATATAGATGTCAGATATCACTTCATAAGAGAGCATGTTCTAAGAGGTGATATCTCCTTAGAGTTTGTAAACTCTGTAGATTAATTGGCTGACATATTTACAAAACCGTTGGATGAAAAGACCTTCAATAATATAAGAATAAGGTTAGGTCTCATTCGGTTTGAGAATTGCTAAGTTTCTTATGTTGGAATTTCTTCCTGTGAAAGAGTGATCTGTGTTAGTGATGGCATCGGTGGACATAGTTAACCGGATGATATGTATCCTCCAATGACCGGATGATATGTGTCCTCCACTGATCGGATGATGTCTATGCATCGGATGATGTATTTTCTAATCTGCTGACACGTGTCATCTATCGGACGATATCGGTGTTACACATGTGACTTCATCACGTTGGGCGGTGTTTTATTTCTTTTAAACTCTTATTTCTTCATCGAGACGCTTCATCTTTCGCGCTCTTTCTGAAAACCCCTGCCCTACCAATCCTCTCTCTCGATCTTATCTCTCCAATGGATCATCTGGTTTCATCATCTCGTGGAGTTTCTGAACCGGCCAATTAGAAGGCCAAAGTCTCTGCTCGTCCAACTCCGGTGATTCCTTGTGCAAATAGTTGGCTGTCGTTCTATTTCCTCAATCAGACTGCTGAAGCCAGGTATCTCGACGACTTTAAAGATAAGAAGTTGATTCCAAATCGTGGTATTGTTCTAGACGAGTTAGTAGATTTAAATTTAGTAGCACCCTTGACAGACATTGGTTTAATAGGGTTGTTTGAAGTTGAATCTTTCTTTTACCCCACTGCCATTAGAATGTTCTATGCCAATCTTAGTTATCCTTCTGACCAATCAACCATCTCGAGCTATGTGTATGGAAAACACATAGTTCTTACCTCCCAATCCCTAAATGAGCTTCTGGGGAGTCCTCATCTAGAACAACATCCCAAAATCTATTCAACAGGGCTAGAACCCCCATTTCTTGGAACTCCCGAGGGAAAACAATTTTTGAAAGAAATTGCCCTAGACCCGCACAACATTCCCAATTCCTTAAAGAGCAAACATTTAACCATTAGAGCTCGACTTCTCCATCAGATGATCAGTTATAATGTTATTCCTAAGGGTGATCATTATGATGATATTAGCAGCATGGAATTTGTTATTCTTTTTGCCCTCTATCAAAAGACCCCGGTTGATATAGGATACATTATTCTGAGAAGGATGATTCAGTGTGTTTCTTCAGGGCCTACATCCTTTCCCTATAACCTCCTCCTCATGAAGATCTTTCAGATGTCCGATGTTGAATTTCCCGAGGATGAGGATCCTTCCTGTCTCAAATCATCAAGTTACTACTCTAAATCCACTTTGTCCAGGATGGGAATTAAGAGAACCCGTCAATGGAATTTTGTTTTGGATCAGTCCAAGCAAAGGGCTGCTAAGGTCGCAGCTGTCAGAAAAGGAAAAAGGAAACTGATTTTGGATGAAGAGTCATCAATGCAAGAAGGAGGTGGTGACTCAGAGATCCCTGCATTTGATATTTCCTCTCCTCATTCTCTGGTCTCACGCCCCCATATTCCTCCACCAGTGCCAAGACCCCCTGCTCCATCCTCTCTAACCCATCTTTTTGAGGCCCTCTCAGTTCCTCAATCATCTCCTCCCCCTACTCTTTTGGTACCTTTTCTGCCTCCTCCAGTCCCACTTCCTCCTCCAGTCCAACTTTCTCCACCAGTCCAACCACCTCCTCCACTACTACCACCTCCTCTACCAGTCCAACCACCTCCTCCACTACTAACAGCTCCACTTGTTCACGTCTCCTCACCAATTCCATCAGTTACTCCTGCCACTCCTCTGACTTATCAGCGGCGATTTTCATTGAGTGAGGCTCAGTACAATGATTTAAAGGCCTCTATTGACAGTCTAGGGTCAGCCCTCTGTCAGCTTGAGAAATCTCTAGACGCCAAGCTTGACCAGACCCAAAAGAACATGAGCATTGCTATGGATACTGGTCTTGGGTTGTTGTCAACGAAAATGGATGGTCACCGCCGCATTGTTGCCAAGGAACTTGAGTTGCTCAGATCCTCTGTTGACAATCTGAATCCCGAACCCGAATCTGAACCCTCGAGGCTTGTTCTGAAGACTTCCTCCCTCCGATCATCCGTCCAGAGGCAGGTGAAGATGCTCGGCTACTGCCCTTAGATCTTCAGGAAGCTACGCTGCCATTCTCTCCTTCTGCTGCTATTTCTGTCCGAGAGCCCTTTTTCGAGTCCTCAAGTCCTATGGATGCATCTCTTGCTGCTTCTCCTTCTGTAGAGCATCCTTCTTGTCTGGACATGATAATGTTTCCAGAAATCTCTGCCATTTCTGCTCCCTGCTTGGATTTGGTGGTCTATCAAGGACCCTCTCCATCTACTGCTCCTTAGCCAGAGCCTTCTCCATGCCAGGATATAGTGATCTATCAAGCACCACTTCCTCCCGCTATTGCTTCACTTCGCGCACTTGTGGATGCTTACTTTCTTTCAGATTTGGAAGTGCCTGCTTGGATTAGCCAAGCTTTCTGGACTCATTTTTTAGCTTTCTTTAAGTAGAGGATTTTGTTGGTAAACACTTTTATTGATATTCTAATGACATTTCTCTGATGTTTCTATCCCTTGTGGTGAATGCATTGCTTCTGCTATTACTTTGTTTGTTTTTGAAAATGTCAATGGGGGAGAACATATTTGATTGATTGATGCTGCTTGAGAAATAAATCAGATATGCTATGAATTGTGTATGCATGTTTTGAAAGAATTGAAATGAATTGTGTATGCATGTTTTGAAAAACTGGAATGACACTGAAATGTATGCATATGCTGTGGAGGAGCTAGGATTATGGGGGAGAGTTATACTTACATCAAATTTATAGGTTGTCATCATCAGAAAGGGGAGAGATTGTTGAACTTAATTAGTGTTTAAGTCTACCTAAGTTTGATGCTGTATTGAATGTTAAGTCTGTATTACTCCACCGCTCGCTACACGACAAAGGCGGATGAGAAATGAAGAACTCCACCGCTCGCTACACGACAAAGGCGGATGAGAAATGAAGAACTCCACCGCTCGCTACACGACAAAGGCGGATGAGAAATGAAGAACTCCACCGCTCGCTACACGACAAAGGCGGATGAGAAATGAAGAACTCCACCGCTCGCTACACGACAAAGGCGGATGAGAAATGAAGAACTCCACCGCTCGCTACACGACAAAGGCGGATGAGAAATGAAGAACTCCACCGCTCGCTACACGACAAAGGCGGATGAGAAATGAAGAACTCCACCGCTCGCTACACGACAAAGGCGGATGAGAAATGAAGAACTCCACCGCTCGCTACACGACAAAGGCGGATGAGAAATGAAGAACTCCACCGCTCGCTACACGACAAAGGCGGATGAGAAATGAAGAACTCCACCGCTCGCTACACGACAAAGGCGGATGACTTCAAGAAGATATCCTACGTTCGCTAGACGACAAGGGCGGAAGACTTCAAGAAGATATCCTACGTTCGCTAGATGACAAAGGCGGATGAGAAATGAAGAACTCCACCGCTCGCTACACGACAAAGGCGGATGACTTCAAGAAGATATCCTACGTTCGCTAGATGACAAAGGCGGATGACTTCAAGAAGATATCCTACGTTCGCTAGATGACAAAGGCGGATGAGAAATGAAGAACTCCACCGCTCGCTACACGACAAAGGCGGATGAGAAATGAAGAACTCCACCGCTCGCTACACGACAAAGGCGGATGAGAAATGAAGAACTCCACCGCTCGCTACACGACAAAGGCGGATGAGAAATGAAGAACTCCACCGCTCGCTACACGACAAAGGCGGATGAGAAATGAAGAACTCCACCGCTCGCTACACGACAAAGGCGGATGAGAAATGAAGAACTCCACCACTCGCTACACGACAAAGGCGGATGACTTCAAGAAGATATCCTACGTTCGCTAGATGACAAAGGCGGATGACTTCAAGAAGATATCCTACGTTCGCTAGACGACAAGGGCGGAAGACTTCAAGAAGATATCCTACGTTCGCTAGATGACAAAGGCGGATGACTTCAAGAAGATATCCTACGTTCGCTAGATGACAAAGGCGGATGACTTCAAGAAGATATCCTACGTTCGCTAGATGACAAAGGCGGATGAGAAATGAAGAACTCCACCGCTCGCTACACGACAAAGGCGGATGAGAAATGAAGAACTCCACCGCTCGCTACACGACAAAGGCGGATGAGAAATGAAGAACTCCACCGCTCGCTACACGACAAAGGCGGATGACTTCAAGAAGATATCCTACGTTCGCTAGATGACAAAGGCGGATGACTTCAAGAAGATATCCTACGTTCGCTAGATGACAAAGGCGGATGACTTCAAGAAGATATCCTACGTTCGCTAGATGACAAAGGCGGATGAGAAATGAAGAACTCCACCGCTCGCTACACGACAAAGGCGGATGAGAAATGAAGAACTCCACCGCTCGCTACACGACAAAGGCGGATGAGAAATGAAGAACTCCACCGCTCGCTACACGACAAAGGCGGATGAGAAATGAAGAACTCCACCGCTCGCTACACGACAAAGGCGGATGAGAAATGAAGAACTCCACCGCTCGCTACACGACAAAGGCGGATGACTTCAAGAAGATATCCTACGTTCGCTAGATGACAAAGGCGGATGAGAAATGAAGAACTCCACCGCTCGCTACACGACAAAGGCGGATGACTTCAAGAAGATATCCTACGTTCGCTAGATGACAAAGGCGGATGACTTCAAGAAGATATCCTACGTTCGCTAGATGACAAAGGCGGATGAGAAATGAAGAACTCCACCGCTCGCTACACGACAAAGGCGGATGAGAAATGAAGAACTCCACCGCTCGCTACACGACAAAGGCGGATGAGAAATGAAGAACTCCACCGCTCGCTACACGACAAAGGCGGATGAGAAATGAAGAACTCCGAAGATAGTCCTACGCTCGCTAGATGACAAAGGCGGATGACTTCAAGAAGATATCCTACGTTCGCTAGACGACAAGGCGGAAGACTTCAAGAAGACATTCTACGTTCGCTAGATGACAAGGGTGGAAGACGTCAAGAAGACATCCTACGTTCGCTAGACGACAAGGGCGGAAGACTTCAATAAGACGTCTAAAACTTCATCATCCAACACCGGTTCAGCGTTTAAAACTTCATCATCCGACACCGGTTCAGCGTTTAAAGATTCATCATCTGACACCGGTTCAACGTTTAAAGATTCATCATCCGACACCGGTTCAGCGTTTAAAGATTCATCATCCTACGCCGGTTCAACATTTTGAAGTTGCATCCACCGATGGCGGTTCAAGACTAAAACAACATTGTCTTCTGCCAGAATTCAAAGTTAGCGCGAAGCTACAGTGACGTCGTTTTCAGCTTTAACTCCATATCATTAATGGCGACGACGAACATCAATTTCAGATGCAACGGATATCTGCTTAAGTACGGATGCTTCCCAACGGTAACATTTTTCCATTTGAAGTAAGAAGCATTCAAGTCTGTGAAGCAGAAATGAGACAGAGTATTTAAGCCGAGGTTAGAGCACGAAGGAACAACTTTTACGAATTTTACTCTTGAGCCCTAATCTGCGAAATTTATCATACTCTGTATTTCTTCTACACCTCTCGATTTTAACTTGAGATTTACTCCTTGTGAGAGTGTAGTCTGAGCTTGCAATTTACAAATTCAAAAATCTGTATAAGGCAGTGGATTGTCGCCCGTGAAGAACAATCCAGATCTATAAAAGGCAGTTGATCGGAGCCCGGAATTTCGATCTGTTTATTCTCGTGAGGAGAAGGTTAAGGATCTTCAAAGGAGAACCTTGAAGCGTGGATGTAGGCAGGTTTTGGCCGAACCACGTAAAAACTCTTGTGTTGGTTTCTCTCTCTCTCTCTCTGTTATTTTTATTGTTGTGTTGATTTGCTGTTTGATTAATAATTTTAAAAATGTCTAATTCACCCACCTCTTAAACAATCTCGATCCTACACTCTCAGCCATTAGTTTTTCATCCATGCATTAGTTTCGTTATTTAGATATAGTCACGTGATGGTGGCATGGTTTAGGATTAACTACTTGCCCCACTACTTGGCGATATTTTGGAGGCATATCTAGACCCACTACTTAGCCCACATTTGGAAGCTTAGTTTGGCCCATGCTTGGACACATCACTCGGCCCACATGTTGGAAGCAATATCATCACCACTCGGCCCATGGAGAACCAACCCAAAGAAAGCCCAAGTTTGAAGCTTCAACTTTGCCAGGACATCAAGTAGTGGCCTCATGAATTGATGACATGGCACAACACCTTCTCTTGGATCATTTTTGGGGAGGCCTTTTCCTCCACCATTGGAATGCTCACTCATGGATGCATCTCGACCATCCATCCTCTTTTCATCCCACGGCTCTCTTTCATTCCCTCTTATGGAAACCCTAGCCCCCACCTTAGATCTATATAATGCATGCATATTGTAATAGCTTCAACCTTTTTGTCAAATTAAGCTATTGAAGTATTGTTTTTTTTAATCTTTGGAGAGATTTCTTGGTTGTCCATGATTTTCTAACCGTGTTGGAGATTAGCCTTCCATTGCTAGCAAACTCTAAGGGTTGCTTAGTTAGCTCTTACACCTATCTTCTTCCCCTCTCCTAGTGAGAGTTTAAAGGTTGAAGAAGGTGAAAACCTTCCCCAAGAGCATAACACAAGATAGCTTGTTGGGGCCTCTAAGAAGTTCACTTCATCCACGGTTTTTGCACCATTTTCTTCACGCATTCCCATCTTCACTCCCACGGTTTTATTCATCCCCCATTCACACACATTTCATCTTTATATTTTGTTTCATTTCATTTCCATCTTCATCTCCATTTCTTGCATTTAATCAGCTACACACTCACCCGAGCACACTTCAACTTTTGTGGGTTTTTAGGTGGCCTCCTTTGGGTGGCTACCCTATCACAGTTATAACTGATCTTAAACTGCCCAAACTGAGAAGGAAGAGAAATCAAGACTAAGTGAACAAGCATGTCTTCAGACAGCTCTAACTTAAGTTCCTTGAGTCTTGAAGCAAGATGAGACATTTCTATTATGTACTTCTTGATATTCTCCTTTTCATTATACTTGAGTGAGACAATCTTAGCTAAAAGCGTGCTTGTCTCAGCCTTCTTGTTTTTCTCAAAACGTTTCTCAAGTTGTTTTGTCATCAGTACCTTTCAACATGTTGCCCCAAAATGCTTTTAGAATGGCGCGCTTCATGATTATCAGACTTGCACGATTTGAACGCTTCCACTTTTCCAGCTCCCTTTTATCATAAAGGGTACTTGATGCTGAAAGAGTGGGAAGCGTGCGATCTTAAGTGCAATGTCTAGATCCATACAGCGGAGAACAATCATAACGTTCTCTTTCCATACTTTATAGCTGGTCTCGTTAAGCATAAGAACTGCATTAACGTTACCTGTTATACTTGAGATGTTAAATGTAACATTAGAGAAAATGAAACAACATTAACTCA
The DNA here is from genome assembly GCA_022432975.1 of Begonia masoniana. Classification (NCBI taxonomy): domain Eukaryota; kingdom Viridiplantae; phylum Streptophyta; class Magnoliopsida; order Cucurbitales; family Begoniaceae; genus Begonia; species Begonia masoniana. The sequence continues at coordinate 77,490,595 of CM039502.1, forward strand.
CAAAATAATATGCATATATATATGACAATAATATAACTCAAAATATAGTGCATCCATCAACAAGAAACCGGTACAACATTAACACTTAGTCTTTTGACTTGGTAACTTAGTCCACTATAAAAACATTGACAATAAGACTTATCAAACAATGAACTTACCTTTGGATAAGTTTAATGTTCACATGACATCCTAATAATTGTCACTTATTTTAATACTGCTGACAATCCATGCAACTGCACAAACGTCAACCTTCCTTTAAGCCGATTGATATTCATACAATGTCATGTCTTACACCCAACATATAAAAACAGGAAAATTAAAGCAAGAATGGCTAATTTTTTAGCATGTTACCCAACTATCTTATTTTACAATGTAAGACTTCATAAAATTGCACTAAAAAAAGAGTTAATAAAAAAATATGTATATAAATATTCAATAGCTAGGCAACTATAGTAGTCAATCAGTAAATCAAATGATCAACCAACCTAGAATAAAAGATTTAAATCGGCCAAAACGAGGCAAAAACAGAGTGAATCAGGGCGAATTGAGCCCTGAATTGTCCAGAAACAGTCATTAAAAAAAACCAAAAACAACTTAACCAAAGTGAACCGGGGCCCATTTGACCAAATGGACCGGCCCAAAAAATGGGCCGATTCAACTGAACCGGACCGGACTGGTCCGGTCTCGTTGAACTAGACTGGGTTGACAGAATCGAACCGGCCCAGTTAAGACCAAACCGAATCGGTTCGGGTCAAACCACCAAAGAACTGGTCTGACCATAACCGAACCGAGTTGGTTTTGTTCGGGTGGGACAGAACCAAAATGGTTTGGTCCGATTTGGACCAAACCTAACCGAATCGGTCTGAACCGCCAGAGAGGAGCTACGAACCAGCAACAAAAATCTCCGGAATCTCATTGATTCTGGAAGATTTTCACCCTAAAATTGTCTAATTTATCAAAAATAATGATACATCGGGCAATAATCCTCAACGTGCATTAAAAAAATTAATTTTTTAAAGTCTCAAAATATGCATTTTAGCGGAATTAGATAGATAAAAAAAATATTCTGAAAATTAAAAAATTGATGCTTAATTTGATTTGATTCCAAACAACGATTACTCGTAGTCTAACGTGATCGGCTTTGATACCAATTGTTAAATTCAATTAAAATTTTTGAATCCCTAAAAATAAATGAAAACTTAATTCTCAATCTCCATACGTTAAAAATTCTACAAGTAAATCATTAAAGCGAGAAAGTCGTGCCCGGATCCATTAACTGAATGCAAAATACCGTAAATCAGGTACATGGATCTTTCGAATTTGACAATCACCCTCTTTAATGCTCTCTAGAATGATGGTTCCAAAAAGGCAAAGGGTTCAATTGTGAATTGGGGATCATAACCCTTTATTTAACCTAATTGGTTAATTTATCATTTTGTCCATCACAAATTAGTAAATTACCTCTAATGTCTCTACACATTATAATATAACCATATTATATTTAATATATTCTAAAGTCTGTTGAAATCATATTAAATCACTTTAATGTGGATTTAAACCTGATGATAACATAATGCATAATTTATAGTTTGACAATTTTGATCCAAATAGAATTATAAATCCTTATAATTCTAACAGTTTTAACTCATGACGTGTTGCTTACGTGTAACTCGGGAATTAATATAGCAATTAAAATAAGATTTAAAAATTGGTATTTTTATAATTAATCAAATTTCACTTGTCGGATTTTGTTATAAGTAAGAATTTGAAACTTATTTTGATGTGAAGTTTAAGGTATGTTCGGTTATGAAGAATGAAACATGAAGAGTTTTTGTTTATTATAAAGTTGGGTCACAATAAAAATATGTTAAGTTGTTGGAGTTAAAGTGTAATTAAGAAAAATATTGATTAAATGGTTCGAAAAACCCTTCCCCCTTTCTATTTTGGAGCCACCTCAAGAGAAGGAGAGGGAGAAAATTGGTTCTCTCTTTGTGTGATTCATCGCGTCTTGTGGCTGGAAGATTGTTCGTGAGACTTCATGCACCGACTTTTTGTGAAGGAGCTTCGAGGGTATGTTGTCCTAACCTTCCTATTTTTAAGATTTGTAGTTAGAGTTTAAGTTGGGAGCGGATTCGAGTAATGGAGCTCAAATAAATTTGATCTTTCTAATTATTTTAGTGTCTTTGGAGTGTGTGAAGACATATTCGCCATTTGGAGGTGAGATGAGTCGGAAAAGGCGAGTTTGGATAACTCCCTTTCGCTGAATCATCTCAGAGGTCGACACTTCGAGGGAAGTGTCTACCACTAGCTTGTTCTTGGTTGAGACTGAGAGACAGAGGTGTCGACACTTAGAGGGAAGTGTTGACCACTAGTGTAATTAGAAATTTAACCAAAGAGCTCAAAGGTGTCGACCCTTTGAAGGAAGCTCACCAAGAGGGCATTTGATGATTTAACCCAATAGGTATGAAATGTCGACCGCTAGATGTTAAGTATTGAAAAATACTTATCACACAAGTGTCTTTTATGTATATATTGCTAAAACTTAATGATGAATCAAATAAATATATATATCATCAGGAATGTTATAAAATCACACATATTATGCTTTTATTAATATGAGTATTATTGTTAATTTTTAAAAGAATTATCACTAATATATAATTAAGGCAAATCGATGCTGACGTGGAAGATTTGGATTATCCAGAATAAGAGATAGAGGAAGATATGATTACTCAAATAAGTGATCTAAAAAAAAAACCGATTTTTGAGACACTCAAGGGAAAATAGAGAAAATCTGTTTTCACGATTTTCGAAACTCAAATTTGTGAGGTAGAAGAAAGAATAAAAAAGGAGGAGAAAGACAGAAAAAGAGAATCGAAACAGAGAAGGGAAAATAAAGAAAGGGTGCAGATTCCTTCTTGGAAGGCTGATACTAGACTCGTTGCTGCAGCATCAGCACAGTATCGCATAGCTAGAGAAGATTTTCTTATATTTTTATATGATGATTTCTTCTTATTCTTCTTCTTTATTTTCTATGAACAAAATTTCAATTGGCTAGATGAGAGAGTATTGAACTAATAATTTTTTATGGAATGTTATGATTTTTTGTTAAACAATTCAATATGTACTTATTGATTATTGTATTCCATGCATGCCACATGAATAAAGATTATGATATTATTTTATATATCCTAAAATAGTAATTTGGACTTGTATTGAATTGCATGAATGATTAACTCAAGTGATATGTGCAAATCCTAAACATTTTCATATCGATTGCTTAATTCATGTGACTTTATAGAATGATGCTTAATTGAAATTTCAAATAATATTCACTTTTCATAAGTTTGAAAGATAATATGAAAAGAATTAATCAAGTAACTATTTTCAAACATTGATTCAAATAAGAGTTTCTAAGTCATTTAATTTAATGTCATAGCATTTCCTACAGCCTTTGTAGAAAAGAAATTGTCCTCAATTCCATTGCAGATGACCCCAATATTTTGAATGATTAAAATAAGACTAAAAATAATAATAAACTGGAATTAAGAATCAAATAAGAGACATATGGCTTTGAATCGATTTTCCTCACCCACAATTAATTTAGATTTTGGATACATTTTGTTATCGTGAGATTGATAACTTTATTACTACTTGATTGCGATACGTATACTTGTGTAGTATACTTTTTTGCATAACACTAGGATGAAGCGTCGACTGCGTCCAAACTCGAGTGTTCTAAGTGTTAACCGCACGATTTTTAATTAAAGGATTGAGTTATAGATTGAGTTCATAGTTTCCGTTTAGGACCCATATTTGTGTCTTCCCTTATAGTTGAGTGAGCTAATCATAATGTTGATTTTGTTTTAGACTCAGACGACTTTGAGAATTTTGAGCTAGTTGTTTAGGTTGCAATTCCAGTTGGAAGAAAGAATGCTCGGTGGAAAGATAGATGTTTTACATTATTTACACTCCATATGCATAATTGTTTTCTAAAACCTTATTTTTGTGAGTTATCACCTATAGAAAACCTGACAATGCCTGATCGTCAGCCCGTTAGTATTTTTTCTTGTATGTCTGTACAATTTACATGTTTATCATTAATGCATAATATTTATATTGTTGTGATATTTATTTGTTAGGATGATATTCTCGTGATACTTTGGACAGTCTTGGTATCAAAGTATCTAGAGGACATCTCAGTACACCTTCTGTTTCGTGAATGTTGTTTTGTTTGCATGTTACAAATGACTAATGAGTAATAAGGCGGTGATGACGCACTCCTTGGGTTTCGAATTCCTAAACTTGATCAGAGTATTATTTGTTGATTATCATTTATACAAGTTGCTTCGTAGATGACCATTCTTACAACTCCCCAAGTAATGAGGTTGGATCTTCATATCGCACGTTGTCGCTTTCTTCTTTCTCGCTTATGAAGTGTTGATGGATTTTGATCACTACCTTTAAATGTTTATGTGTCTGAGGGGAGGGACCCTTCTTTTTCACTAAGATGATTTTTATATGATAAGTACGATAATGACATATTTTAGTATAGTCGTCTATGTATACAATATTTTAATAGATTGCATGGTGGCTCAAGGAACTTGTTTTTTTTTTAAATGGTGAAAATAATTTTTCATGTGTTTTGAAAATGATTTTATTTCTTCGTCATGTTTTGGAAGAAAAGGCAAACGAAGTTTTGCATACATTTAGTATAATAGTTCTATTGAGTTAATCTCTCACCCCAAATGACCCCATCCCTTTCCAAGAAAGAACCATAACAGTGAGTATTTGAGATTTTGGAATACCTTTATTTATATCTTTCTGTATTTCCTTTATTGCATGATTATATCGGTAGACACTGTGCGAATCTTGACTTTTTATTTAATGTTCAAGTATTTCGTTGCGAACTAAATTTTAGATTTGGTGATCAGGTCCTCTCCAAACATTGAGTTGCTGGACCCGACATTCTGTTGGGCTCGTCTCTGGATCGTGACAATTGAGCATCGCATTATGAAATAAAATTTGAGTGTAGAATTAGATGATCAAATTTTTATCATAAAAGTTAATTTTTTTTACCTCTTACGCTCTAAATGTAAAGTCGGGGCCAAATGGATGTACTGTACCATGTTAAATGCATCACATGGCACTCACATAAAAAATTACTTTTATATTAAAATACCTTCACTCCCCCCTCCGTATCATTTCCGGACACCTCAAAAAATGAGATGATCGTAGACTATGTTTGTAGAGCAAAATCATGAAGCCTTCGACGACAGCGACGTCGCAAAAAATCTTGTACCACGATGGCCGGATTAAGAGAACCGGTTATCCACTCTCGGAAAACTGGTTTTCGCCTGCGTTTTCACTGTAATTGCAGCTTTTTTTTTTAAATTTCGTGGTTAATGTCGAAGGGACATGGCTGTCTGCCAAATCCCGTATTGTAACGGTTGTGATTGGATCGGGAGTGTTAGACTGGACGTTGACAAATTTAACTACGTCGACTGAGAAGAACTTTCATCTTATAATTAAAAATTATAAAATCTACCAGAAAAAGTGTACGAAAAAGCTGCTGGTTTTAGCTGTTTGATTTATCAAAGTTTCCGGCGGCAGTGAGAAATTTTTGAAACAAACTGATACTGCATTAGATTTAATTTTTCATTTTCTACTATTTTTTATTACTAAAAAGGCATGTAGATGACTTGTTAGTTGTTAGTAATAAAGCATAATTAGATTTAACGTTGATCAGGTTAAAAATGGAAGATAGATTAGAGAGATTGGTTTCTTTTTAGCAGAAAAAATAGTTTTATTTTATAGAAAATTACGAACAGCACACACTAAATTTCAAATGGCTTTTCGACAGGTCATTGTAGCTCTAACTGCAGCTAACTTGAAGAAATATGTCTCTAAACTGTCTCTTATTCTGTCATTCTCGTACTCTTCTTCCTGCAACAACGTATAAATGTCGTTTATCATCATCTCAGAAATATTATTTACTTATTTTGTTGTGAGGGAGTTTCAAGATTAGTCAGAGGATGAAAGTGTGAATTTAACTTACTTCATAGAGCCTTGTCCTCTCAGTAGTGAGGAGGAGGAGGAGGAAAGAGGAGACCTGTAATAATATTTAGGTGATGGTGGTGGTAGAGGTGGGGATTTATGTTCATATTCTTTTTTCGGCGGAGGTGGTGACTTGTACTCATATTCCTTCTTGGGTGGTGGGGGTGACTTGTACTCATATTCCTTCTTGGGTGGTGGGGGTGACTTGTACTCATATTCCTTCTTGGGTGGTGGGGGTGACTTGTACTCATATTCCTTCTTGGGTGGTGGGGGTGACTTGTACTCATATTCCTTCTTGGGTGGTGGGGGTGACTTGTACTCATATTCCTTCTTGGGTGGTGGGGGTGACTTGTACTCATATTCCTTCTTGGGTGGTGGGGGTGACTTGTACTCATATTCCTTCTTGGGTGGTGGGGGTGACTTGTACTCATATTCCTTCTTGGGTGGTGGGGGTGACTTGTACTCATATTCCTTCTTGGGTGGTGGGGGTGACTTGTACTCATATTCCTTCTTGGGTGGTGGGGGTGACTTGTACTCATATTCCTTCTTGGGTGGTGGGGGTGACTTGTACTCATATTCCTTCTTGGGTGGTGGGGGTGACTTGTACTCATATTCCTTCTTGGGTGGTGGGGGTGACTTGTACTCATATTCCTTCTTGGGTGGTGGGGGTGACTTGTACTCATATTCCTTCTTGGGTGGTGGGGGTGACTTGTACTCATATTCCTTCTTGGGTGGTGGGGGTGACTTGTACTCATATTCCTTCTTGGGTGGTGGGGGTGACTTGTACTCATATTCCTTCTTGGGTGGTGGGGGTGACTTGTACTCATATTCCTTCTTGGGTGGTGGGGGTGACTTGTATTGGTATTCTTTCTTGGGTGGTGGGGGTGACTTGTACTCATATTCCTTCTTGGGTGGTGGGGGTGACTTGTACTCATATTCCTTCTTGGGTGGTGGGGGTGACTTGTACTCATATTCCTTCTTGGGTGGTGGGGGTGACTTGTATTGGTATTCTTTCTTGGGTGGTGGGGGTGACTTGTACTCATATTCCTTCTTGGGTGGTGGGGGTGACTTGTACTCATATTCCTTCTTGGGTGGTGGGGGTGACTTGTACTCATATTCCTTCTTGGGTGGTGGGGGTGACTTGTACTCATATTCCTTCTTGGGTGGTGGGGGTGACTTGTACTCATATTCCTTCTTGGGTGGTGGGGGTGACTTGTACTCATATTCCTTCTTGGGTGGTGGGGGTGACTTGTACTCATATTCCTTCTTGGGTGGTGGGGGTGACTTGTACTCATATTCCTTCTTGGGTGGTGGGGGTGAGGGCGGTGGGGGTGACTTGTACTCATATTCCTTCTTGGGTGGTGGGGGTGACTTGTACTCATATTCCTTCTTGGGTGGTGGGGGTGACTTGTACTCATATTCCTTCTTGGGTGGTGGGGGTGACTTGTACTCATATTCCTTCTTGGGTGGTGGGGGTGACTTGTACTCATATTCCTTCTTGGGTGGTGGGGGTGACTTGTATTGGTATTCTTTCTTGGGTGGTGGGGGTGACTTGTACTCATATTCCTTCTTGGGTGGTGGGGGTGACTTGTATTGGTATTCTTTCTTGGGTGGTGGGGGTGACTTGTACTCAATTCTTTCTTGGGTGGTGGGGGTGAGGGCGAGGGCGGTGGGGGTGACTTGTATTGGTATTCTTTCTTGGGCGGCGGTGGTGAAGGTGGGGGAGGTGATTTGTATTCATATTCTTTCTTGGGTGGTGGTGGTAAAGGCGGTGGAGGAGACTTGTACCCATATTCTTTCTTGGGTGGCGGCGGCGAGGGTGGAGGAGGCGATTTATACTTATACACCTTGGGCGGGGGTGGCGGTGGAGATTGGTAGTCATATTGCTTCTTAGGAGGCGGAGGGAAAGAGTGGTCATAATCAGCCATTGTTAGAGTTGGGAAGGCAAAGGAGAGAAATGCAACCAAAAACGTGAGAGTGAGAAAGGCCATGTAGGAGGACGACCCCATCTTCTACCCTCCTCTCTATTGCTCTTGGGTTCTGGCTGTGCCCTTTAACCCTTTCTAGTTAGTTAACTTTTTCTTGTTTTGGCCTAATTGTTTTGAACGAGGATTATCACCAGATTATTTAATAATTTTATCAGCCTAATTCTTGGAAAAATGTTTCCTGAAATTTGTTTACATATTTAGTAAAATACATTTAACATTTTCTTACTTTATCTTTCTTTCGTGAACTTAAAAGCGAAAAAAAGAATAATGCGAATTTATCATCTAAATTTTGTACTCTAATTTTTATCTTGTGACATGACGCTCAGTGTATAGCGTAACGAGCCACACGTCATTAGGTAAAATATAGTGTAAAATTTAAAAAAAAAAAAAAAAAACTAACATTATTAGAAAAAAAAATTTAGTCAATTAGAATGAAATCCAAAATAACTCCTTAAATATAGGAGTCTTCACAATTAAACTCTTAAACTATTTTCGTTAACAAGATGGCCCATGAACTCGACTCCCTCACCAGAATGACCTTGTTGTTAAAAAAACCTTTAAGAAATATGTGACAACTCGTGTCATCGTCCGATTGGTTCTCTCTCTCTTCCTTATAATTACTCAATGGACGACAAGAACTTTAATTGAGCGGGCTTTCACCCTTACTATGAAACAAAGTAAGTTCTATAGTTGCGAGTTTTGCTCCACACCAATTCATAGAGCTGTGAGAAAACAACTCTTAAATTAATAAATTTAAATTTTTTATTGAATCAAAAAAACAAGAAATCTAAAAATTCAAAAAAAATGAGAGTACGCGACCAGATTTAGAAATTGCCAAGTCAAAAAGAGAGCAAATGGTTGAGCATTAGTTCTTAGACCATATTGCTAATTAAAATAATTTAATAATTGAGTTGTCAGAACCATTATAGTTATGCAGTAATTTTAGAATTTACCTCACAAATTATAATTAATCATTTTGACTGGGCTAAGCTAGCTAACCAATTTCTTTTAAAAATAATAATATTTTTCGTAATCCAGCGACAAAATTCAAAAGCAGTACCTAAAATTAGGAGAAAACTCATGTACTGAATTTAATTTAATCACGCCATTTATGCACTAAAAACTAAAAATTTGACACATATTAAGAACGTCTGAAAAAGAAAAACGAGGCAAAAAGAACCCAAAATAATAATAAACTGTAATTAGTCCACAAATTTGGTAGAGCTGTTCCACAAAGTCAGTCACGTTTGAATTAAGAGCGTGATTGGAGGACCCGCCACCCCTACCGTCCATTTTTCTTTTCAATTTTCTAACAACGTGATCAATTTGAATTTCATGTTTTAATCCGTAAAAACAAGAAGCTAACAATGAAATTAACGTAAAAAAATCTTAACAAGTAAAAAATTACGAGCAAATGAGAAAAGTTGACCATTGATAAATTAAATTACATACGAGAGTTTACGTGCAACGAGTTATCAAAACTAATAAAGAAATACTATAACGGCTCCATGGCGCTCTCACAGCACGACATCATCCGATTTTAACCTCGACCACGTGGCACTCACACTAGAGCACGTCCCTCAGGTGGCGAGGTGATACCGTTCCTCACGACGTTCTTTCCCCTAGAAAGGAAGTTTTTGTCTTTTCTAGCACTCGAACCCAAGACCTCCGGTCTATAATCCATGGGCTACAAATGCTATGTTTTCTCTGTTATTATATTTTTAAACATGTTTGGAGAAGTGTCAAATAATAATTATTACAATAAATATAATTAATTAATTATTTATAACTTATTATATTAATTAAATGTTAATTACACTAATAATTATTTGTTATGTAAACAAGTATGAATAGAGAATAAATGTAACGTCCACTAATTTTTCCGATACATAACTATCTGTTTAGATCGGAGATCGTACAAATTTATTTTTGAAAGCTCAAAACGTTAGAGGCGAGCAAAACCGACCCAGACCAAAGAACCGGAGCAGAACCGACATATTTAGTCCGGTTCTAGTTGGTTTAGCACATAAAAAAAATGAAATTCAGTTTTTATTTAGGTTCGGTTTTTGAGTTGAATGACAGATAACCAATCAAATCGAACAGACCATTTACCCTAATTTACTAACCCTGTTCTTTAATCTATCGTCACTCCTCTCGCCTCTCGCCTCTCGCCTCTCGCTGCTCGGCTTGCCCGATCTGCTCATCTGCACACTGCACAGTCTCACTCTCGTTGCTTGCTCGATCTGCTCATCTGCACATTGCACAGTCTCACTCGCCTCTCGCCTCTCGCCTCTCGCTGCTCGGCTTGCACAATCTGCTCATCTGCACACTGCACAGTCTCACTCTCGTTGCTCATCTGCACACTGCACAGTCTCACTCTCGTTGCTCATCTGCACACTGCACAGTCTCACTCTCGTTGCTCGATTTGCACTTACCTTCTGCGCTCCATCACCAGATTCCTAACGGAGCTCATGATTCTTTGTTTAATGTTTCTGTATCGTCACTCGCTGATGCCGAAGCTGTTGCGAGTCCACAAATTGACAATTTGACTGCTGAAATTGGAGTTGATTCTCCTAGGGTTCTCAAGCGTCTTAAGCGCGGGTCACGTGCGAGTTCTTCATCAACTAATAAGCGAGAAGGGGTTACACCGTGTTATTTGGATGACGACGAGATCGATGAATTTAATTCTAAGGATGGCTTTCCTGAAGGTAGGTCTTTTATACATATGATTTTTGAATTCGGATGAGGATATTTTGGAAGCATAGTTTGATCCTGAGAAAACTTATCAAGTTTCTAAGTTTGTGATTTGAGAACCCATCAAAGGGGTTTCATTTTAGTTGGAAATGTCATCTTTGATACTATTGTTAAGTGATTGAAAGAGTATATGTGAGGGTTTGAAATTATAGATAATTTTCTTACAAGACACATAATGAATATTGATAGAATCCAACTTCGAATCCATTTGGTTAACAATTTTGGCGTTTGTTGTACACTTTGTTTTATGAGATGTAATTGCGTTTTTATTGGAAAAACTTTAAATAGCTATATCATGTTGCTTATATGCTGTCAAGTTGTTTTATAAAAAATAATTTCAAATTTTATTTTTGACATGCGATGAATATAGAATTTTTTCTACTTCAGCTTTATCATATCTTGTTAATATGACATTTAGAGGTCGAATTGGTACAATATGTCTCTTCTCTAGTTGTAAAAGTTTACTCCCAACTTGAAAGGAGTTGTGTCTTTAGTTTCGACTCTTTGTGAAAGAGTAACTGCACGGTCCTATTTTATTTGACTTGATTTCCTATAAGTATGTCCCGAGCATACGAATACACCACCTTATGTGGTTATTTTAAAATACTCGTTTCCTTTATTTTTAGTGATTTATGGTGATAATCATTTGGAACTTGAAAATTTGTTGCTTTTTCTGATTTATATTGACTCCTTTAGATTTAGGAATATTAGGTTAATGGTTTGTTTTTTATTTTGATTTTTGATTTTTTTATTAAAAAAATTATTTCATATTGGGAAAAATCAGAACCGGACCAGCACCATAACTGAATTTCTGGTCCGATCCTAAAAAATATTTTATAGGTATTGGTTCTAAAAATTGAAAACCAAAATATATTGGTCCAGTCCTAGTTTCTCTTAAAACCGAACCGGATCATGATCACTTTTACAAAATGCAATATACTAGATAAGGAGTAAAACTTTATTTATAAATCACACATTTTTTACTTTACCAAACGGTATAAGATTGTGCACTTACAACAGTATGGATTGGACTTTCACACTATAACGTGCTAGTCTTCTCATGACGGGCTAAATGAAGCATTATTCGAAAAAAAATTATTATTTTATTTTATCAATTTTGTGGTATTACAAGCCTTTCGGTACGAACCTATCAAAATTTGACTACTCAAATTAAAATTAGATTATGTTAGAGCAATTTCTTAATCACAGAAGAGATCGATTGGCAATCCTTGAATTTGAGTGGATTGTTAATTCATTAATAAAATAATTATAATCTACCTACACATATAAAAGAGCTCTGATTTATGATTTTATTTTAACAATTCTGATTTTAAAAATAGTGGAATTTAATTGTATGATATAATTTATTAATTCATTAATATGTTCGACTTTTTATTTCTTATCTGAAAATTTTGAATTAAAATATAATTAATTATTTTTTATAATTTTTACACTATCATTTCCCCAAGACCATTTAAGTCTGTATAGAAGTGAGAAAAGAAGGAGACGGAGGAGATGGAATATCCACCGTCTCTTCCAACATCAGAACCACTTTTTTGATCGACGGTCGAATCGACGGCTCTTCTTGAATACACCAGAGTCCCACCTTAACCATCCGCTCCAGATGATTCTTATCCACATCGTCTTGTCCCCTCACCAGCTCCTCCAGCTGATTGTCCGCAAAACAGTCAAAAACCAGGTTTTCCAGAACTATGTCTTCTGGGGGAAGATTCGTATCCAATTTCTTTCTGCAACAAATTATCTCCATTAACATTACTCCGAAGCTGTAAACGTCTGCTTTCACTGTAATCGGTAAGTTCCTATGCCATTCTGGCGCGACGTACCCTCGTGTTCCTCTGACTCCTGTGTATGTTCTTGTTTAGTTGGAGTTTAAGAGCTTCGCTAATCCGAAGTCTGCGAGCTTTGCGCGTTTGTTCTCGTCCATTAGAATGTTTTCTGGTTTAATGTTGCAGTGGATTATCTGGGTATCGCATTCTTCGTGTAAATACAGAATTCCTCGAGCTATATCAATGGCGGTTCGAATTCTTTCTTCCCAATCAGGTTTTCTTTCACCAGTGAAGAGGAAATCCGCCAGTGATCCGTTGCTCATGAATTCGTATACTAAAAGTCTGTTCGTACCGTCGTTACAGAAACCCAATAACTTTACCAGGTTTTTGTGGTGGGTTTTTCCAATCGTTTTCATTTCGTTTCGGAAATCTCTTTCGTTTTCTGCCATGACTACTTTCCCCAATCTCTTGATAGCCACTGTTTTTCTGTTGCAATTTGATACAACTATCTCCCCTCTGAATACTGTTCCAAAAGCTCCTCTACCCACTTCGTCACGGAAGCCATTGGAGGCCGCTTCGAGCTCACTGTAACTGTAAGACCTCAGAGTGACATCTTCCACAAAACCTTCCTCTTCATTATCTGAAATCTTCACCTGTTTCCAAAAGAGGTGTCTTCGAAGAAGAAATCCAGTGGCTGTAAAAACGGCTTCTGAAACTGCTAAAATTGCTTAGCTGCTAATTAAAATACTCAATTGAAGTCGTCTTCTTCCTCCTCCAACAGCCAATTTTACCTCGTCAACTTTTCTCCTTCCAGTTTTGACTATTGTAATGGAGAGCATCTCCTGATGCTTATTTCCATTTCCATATCGCAACGGAAGCTTCTGCATTTTACACTTCTGGTTTTCGTAAAACGCAACTTCACAGTTACAATCTTTCAGACACTCATCAGCACAATCTGTTTGCGAAATCAACGAGATAGTGGAAAAAGGGTTGTTTTCTCAAGTTACTCCCATCAATTCCTCTGTCGAATAAACGTGGCCGTTATTTCTTTCACAGCCGTCGCTGTAATTTCTCCGGCAACCCAATTCCTTGTCGTTTTTGAAAGTTTAGGATCAGTTATGTGTGTGACATCGATTTTTAATGCAATGAGGGACAATATAAAAATACGGAAATAAATGAGACAGAAGGTTGTTAACGCAGTTCGACAATCAGCCTACGTCTGCGGGGCCATACCCAGATATAACCCAGATATAAAAACATTTCTTTGAGTTCACGAAATTACAAGACAATCGGACTTATACAAATAAAGACTCCCTCTTATCTTTGTCGCCGCCTCTAGCTAACTTCTCCAAGGAAATTGTTTTTGCGAGATCTCCTCGACTTTAGAACGACCTCTCCTGAGATCTAGATAACAACAAGATCTCATCGTTGTTGGTTCCTCCCGAAACCTGTGTTATGACAAGATCCTCCGCCCACGATCAAGAACGACAAGCTCCCCTTGTCTGAAAATAGAACTCCTCCCGAGTTCGGATACAGCCTCCTCTCGAGACTGAGCATCAATGAAGAACAAAAAATATTGCCTCCTGGAACACCAGATCGAAGTCTTCGGATGCAATAATCAACACACTCAATAAAACGATGAAATCAACAGATTATGTCGAGTGTGTAAAACAATCACAAGCCTATACGCAGAAACGTAGGGAGTGAAAGAAAACCGACGGCTTGGAAAAACGAAGAAAATTGACTCACGCGTAAAATCAAAACTCCGTCGTCAATCCGCTTTCTCAGAGAACGAAAGCGTAACATTGGTAACTTCCATATCTTCAAGTCTATTCAGTTACCATATTAAATTTAATGCCGCAAGAAATAAGGAAAACGAATCTTAACAAATTCGGTTGTGTGACACACCGTGTGACACTTTAGGAAAGTTTCCGTAACAACTCAGATATTCATCCAAAAATTCAGGAAAGCATCCCATTAATCATGGGAACTCGAAGCCCAGCAAATGGTACCAAATCTTCATCAAATCTATTTTCCAAATAAAAGTTTTCCAAAAAATAAGTGCCTTAAGTTTTTGGAAATAACTTCCCTAATATTCTTGTTTCCTTATTTTTCTCTTCACAGAATCATCATGATTGCTCATATAATACCTTCCAATAATCTGAATAAGTCATTTCTTGATCGCCAAGAAATAAATCACCAATTTGAATAATTGTGAATAAAATATTATTTTCATAATAAATTGTCAAAAAATCAAATGCCAACACATATGCAAATCTTTGCATTTACAATCTCCCCCTTTGACATTTTTTGGCAAAATCAATATAAGCAATAATTTCAAGAACTCCCCCTAAAAGTAACTCCCCCTGAATTGAGACTTCAATCATTATAAAACATATCACTCATAATATCATCATCAGAGATCAGAGCATATCACCATAAATCCATAAATCCAAAATACTCCCCCTTTTTGCCATAAAAAGGCAAACATGTATATTAGAGAATATCAACCTTTATAAAAGCATCATAAGCACCAAATAATCACCATAGGGAGATAGCCAATATCAGGAATATATAATATCCAGATAAGCACAAGAATCGACATATATAAGAGAGGGAAATGGGAGAGCTAACCGTGTATTTTTGTCGTCTTCATGTTTCATAATTTGGTCAAATAAAATCAAAAGATATTGAATTCTAATTTTGAACAGCAAAGCCGCTATTGTCCTGTTAACACCAGTTCCATGAGAAGTCGGCATCAAGAATCTCATACTTATCCGTAAGTTGTGAAGCTGGAAAATCTTTTCCATGGGTCAAGATGCATCTGACACCCCCAGTGACATCAATGGAAACTCTTGACTTTTCAATAATGTTGGTCTCTTTAACCTGTTCCTTCACATTAGCAACTTTCTTTCTCTCGAAAATATCACCAGCAGCATCTTTAGCAGACATTTTTCTGACAAGGTCATCAAGTATCTAATAACAACTATCTTTTCATTTTCTATCTTCGATTACCATTTGCTGATCATTCAGAAATTTCAGCTCACCTTCAAGTATCTTGATAAAAAAATAACAATGCAGAATCAGAATCAGAATCAGAATCAGAATCAGAATCAGAAGAATTAGAAACATTGTCAAAAGCTAGAACACCCTTGGAACACCCTCAGGAACACCTTCCAGAACATTAACCTGATCACTTGCCAAAAGCTTGTAGCTATTCCTAATCTCCTCCATAAACCAGTATAATGAATCTTTGAAGAATAATTCAGGTCTCTGCAAGTTGGGAAATAAACCCAATATAATAATGATACTCCAAACTTCATTAAAAATAGACTTCCAATATTTCATGAGAATAGTCAGAATTTTGCATGTCGCATACGGTGTTGCTCCACAGAATATCATAATGTCCAGAATAATCACTTTCAGCAGAGGATGAGCAATACACAATAGATTGCCAAAAAAATAAAAACAAACGCCTAATGCAAGTGGCGAATTTTTTTTTTTTTAAATAAAAGCAATAATCAGCTTACATAACACAGAGGCTTAGGGCAGACCTCAGCTCTTCAAACCTTACACCATCCAACACCTTGGTGAAAATATCGGCAATCTGCTTTTTGGTCACCATATGCTCTAAATTAATAATTTTGTCCTCCACTAAAGATCGAATAAAATAATGTCGTATGTCAATATGCTTTGTCCGTGAATGCTGAACAGGATTTTTAGAAATATTGATTGCACTCAAATTATCTCAGTAGAGGGACATGACACCCTATGTGACACCATAGTCCTTCATCATTTGTTTCATCCAAAGAAGCTGCGTACAGCTGCTACCTGCTGCTATATACTCTGCCTCGACAGTAGATAGAGAAATAGAATTCTGTTTCTTGCTAAACCATGACACCAAGTTGTGTCCAACATAAAAACATCCACCCAAAGTGCTTTTTCGGTTATCGGAGCTTCCTGCCCAGTCAGCATCACAATAACCCACCAGATTAGCATTAGAATCAAAAGAATACCAAATGCCATAATCAGTTGTTCCACTAACATATTTTAGAATTCGTTTAACCGACACTAGGTGTGACTCCTTCAGATTTGCTTGAAATCGAGCGCATAGACCTACGCTATAACAGATATTTGGTCGGTTGACAGTAAGATATAATAGGCTTCCAATCATGCTTCTATATAAGTGCGGATCAACAGCAATTCCCTTTTCATCTTTAGATATTTTCTCGTGTGTCCCAAGGGGTGTTCTACGCGGGCGTGCATTCTCGAGCTTGAATTTTTTCAATAAAGTCTTGGCATATTTGGCTTGCGAGATAAAAATATCGTTCTTTTCTTGCTGAATTTGAAGCCCAAGAAAATAAGTGAGTTCTCCAACCATACTCATCTCGAATTCATCGGTCATTTGATCAACAAACTCATCCACCATCGCCTATGACACCGAGCCAAACACTATGTCATCAACATAAATTTGAGCGAGTAAACACTGATCTTTGTCACGGCGAACGAAAAGGGTTTTATCTACTCCCCCTCGCTCATATCCCTTGGTTAATAGATATTGCGTGTGTAACGCCCCGAGTTATCTGAACCCGGTTCGTCACACCATGCCCGTACATGACTAAAAATTTCAACCGTATTATATTTTTTTTTAAGACTTGCAGCGGAAATCATCTAAGTAAAAATAGAGTTAAACAAAACTATTGTACAATGCTTGAATACTCAGTTAAATTTTGGGGAATAATCGGCAAAATGAATAAAAGATTAAATCGCCAACACTTCATAAGTTTCAAAAGTCAAACGCATCGCCCGCTGAACAGAGTCAACAAAAAGGGGCTGAAGCAGAAAAATGGAAGACATCATCCGATGGCAAAACGACAAAATGCACTCTACATCTTTCGATGACGTCAGCCAGATGATTTCCTTCATCCGATCGACTTTGTTCTACATCCACCGGTGACTAAAAGACAAAATACACTCTACACCTTCCGATGATGTCAGCACGCATCTGCCGATGAGTTTACTAAGACATCATCCGATAGACTTAAACCTACACCTTCCGATGACGTCAGCACGCATCTGCCGATGAGTTTACTGAGACATCATCCGATAGACTTAAACCTACACCTTCCGATTGAGTAAACTACACACGCCGATCACTAAACGACAAATTTCGTTCTATATCATCCGATGGCTTCCACTGAAGACATCTTCCGATAGACAACAGAACAACAACTCAACCTACAGAAAAGAATTTACTCATATCACTGAAACCATTCAAAAACATTTCAAACCATTACATTACTAAAATTCCAGTGAGTGCCAACATTAAATTCCAACAGAACACTATTATCAGAAAAAGGAAACTCAAAAACGTATTCAAAACATCGAAATCACTACTGTCATGAAAACTCAACAAATTTAAATTGAAACACTGTCGACTAAATTTTCAGATTACTGACACCAGTTAACCTGCCTCATCAGTTTACCAGGCCGAAACATGAATGTGCTCCTCCAACCAGCCTATCCCTCAGTGAACTCAGAGAATTCACCTGCAGTATCCTCAACACCTACATCACAAAACTCATCTATTAGCCTAATGCTAAGTAAGTAAAGCAGTAATGAAATGAATTGCTGAAACATAAATTCCTAAACATGCAATTTCTACTTTCTCATCTCAGTTGCATACACATACGTTCATAAACTGATCTGATCCCTTGGTTCCCTTGGGAGTGGGATCAATTCTCCCAATGTCATACATCCTCTACTCGATTAAGGGGCAGATGAATTCCCTTAATAGCTGATCTGTCACATTCAGTTCATACCTCACCATTCTTACATGGAAATTCATTTTCGTAATCTTTCAAAAACATGATGCATGACATACAAAATCGTTCACAAAATGCATAGCCCTACTGTTTTGTGATGTAGGCCCGAAGGCACATGCATACTTTACTTACCTGGCTTTCCTAGGAGATGCTCGGTTTCAACTGCTCCAAATCTAGCTCACCTAAGGTTACGACAGCAAATTAATCCAACTCTCACTAGACCTTACCAAAAATCAATAATAAGATTGAGGAAATCGATTTGAAACTTTGCTACCCGTGCATTTCTCATTTATCACCAAGAACCTGAACCCACCCTCAATCACAGAAACCTCGAAATCTTCACAATGTATTCTCTCAGTAAACTAATTGCTAAAATGCAAGAAAACAAGACTTACCTAGGTTGAAGGAGAATCGGGCGAGAGAATCGCCTAGAGAGTTCTACTGCTCGAGCTGAAACCGAAAGAGGAAAAAAATGTGAAATGGTGGCGGCTACAGTTCATTAAACCCAATCCCTCTTCCCTTAAATATGTTATCCACTTTTAAAACTTCCGATTTAAATAAATACCCTTGCTTAGTCACCCATTAACCTAACCAATAATTCTCCCAATTCTTCCATAAAAGTTCATCATTAATAATAGATTAAATTTTGGTTCAATGGAACCGGGTGCTACAATCTACCCTCCTTAAAAGAATTTTGTCCTCAAAATTCAGTACCTGAATAGTTCTGGATATTGGTCCATCATGTCCTGCTGGCGTTCCCAAGTTGTCTTCTCAACGCTCTGGTTATGCCATAAGACTTTTACCAGTGGAACTTCTTTGTTGCGTAATACCTTTACTGCATAATCTAAGATCTTTACTAGTTTCTCCTCAAATGCAAGAGTAGGAAGGACTTCAATGTTCTGCTGTTCTATAATCTGTGAAGGATCTCTAACACATTTCTTTAGCATGGAAACGTGAAACACATTATGAATTCCCTCCAGAGAGGCTGGTAACTGAAGTTGGTATGCTGACTTCCCAATTCTCTTCACGATTTGGAAAGGTCCAATATATCTGGGGTTTAACTTGCCTCTTTTCCCAAATCTCACAACTCCTTTGAAAGGTGACACCTTAAGGAAAACTTCATTACCAACATCAAATTCTAATTCTCTTCGTCTTTTGTCTGCATAGCTTTTCTGCCGGCTTTGAGCTGTTAAGATTCTTTGTCGGATAAGAGCAATCTTCTCCACTGTCTGCTGCACAATATCAGGACCAATCAATTGTGCTTCTCCAACCTCATCCCAATATAATGGAGATCTGCATTTCCGTCCATATAATGCCTCGTATGGTGCCATGCCTATTGTTGCTTGAAAACTGTTATTATAAGAGAATTCGACCAATGGTAAATACTTACTCCAAGAACCTTGAAATTCCAGCACACATGCCCGAAGCATATCCTCCAACGTTTGGATAGTTCTCTCGGATTGTCCATCGGTTTGAGGATGAAAGGCTGTGCTAAAACTAAGCTGTGTCCCCATAGCCTTGTGCAAACTTTCCAAAACTTAGATGTAAATCTGGAGTCTCGGTCTGAAACTATGGTGCTTGGAATACCATGCAGTCTAACAACTTCGTGCACATACAACTCAGGCAATTGATCCATCGAGTATGTTATCTTCATTGGCAGAAAGTGAGCTGATTTGGTTAAACGATCAACTATTACCCAAATTGCATCGTGACCTTTTACTGTTCTAGGTAATCTTATAACAAAATCCATAGTTATTTGTTCCCATTTCCATTCGGGAACTGGTAAGGGTTGCAATGTTCCAGCAGGCCTCTGATGTTCAGCTTTGACTTGCTGGCAGACCAGACATGACTCCACATACTCCGCCACACTTCTCTTCATACCTGGCCACCAATAATGTTGCTTGAGATCTCTGTACATTTTCGTACCTCCAGGATGAACAGAAAGTCTGGAGGAATGTGCCTCATATAGGATTTCCTTTCTAAGTTCAGTATCAGCCGGAACAAACCATCTATTTCGAAACTTGAGAATTCCATCAGCTGAGCAGTTGAAATCTGACTTGTCAGTAGAATCTATGCATAACTTATACTTATTACATTCGGTGTCATTCATTTGAACTTCCTTTATTCTCTCCAAAATAGTTGGCCTTAAAGATATGGCCGAAAGCATGGCTGACACACTAGACACAGCTTCCAGGTTAAATCTTTGGAATTCTGTCTCTAAAGCTATCGGTATGTCTAGAGTCAATGCAGAGACTAAAGGGGTCACTCTACTCAAAGCATCAGCCACTACATTCGCCTTGCCATGGTGGTACTTAATCTCAAAATTATAGTCTTTGACAAACTCTAACCACCTACGTTGCCTCATATTCAGTTCCTTTTGCGTGAAAATGTATTTCAGACTTTTATGATCCGAAAATATCTCACAGGTTTGTCCATATAGTGCCTCCAAATCTTTAATGCAAAAACCACAGCAGCTAATTCTAAGTCATGTGTGGGGTAATTCTTTCGTGTACTTTTAACTGCCTAGAAGCATAAGCTATAACTTTTTCATCTTGCATCAAAACACCACCAAGTCCAATCTTGGAAGCATCACAATAAATACCGAATTTACCATTTTCGACAGGAAGAGTTAAAATTGGGGCATTGCTCAGTTTCTGCTTCAAGGTCTGGAAACTGGATTCACATTTATTAGTTCAATTATACTTCACATTTTTCCTTGTCAACATAGTAAGGGGTGTGGCAATCTTTGAAAATCCCTCGATGAATTTCCTATAATATCCTGCTAATACAAGAAAACTCCTGATATCCGTAGCATTCTTCGGTTGAGGCCATTCCTTAACAGCTTGAACCTTGGCTGGATCAACAGATATCCCATCTCCAGAGATCACATGACACAGAAAGTGAACTCTGTCCAACCAAAACTCACACTTAGAAAATTTGGCATAAAGTTGGTGCTGCCTCAGCAATCCTAACACCAAGCTTAGGTATCCTGCATGCTCATCCTTAGTTCTAGAATAGATTAGAATGTCGTCAATGAATACAATGACAAACTTGTCCAAATACTTGTGAAACACCCTATTCATGAGATCCATGAAGGCTGCTGGCGCATTAGTCAAACCAAAAGACATAACCAAAAACTCGTAATGTCCATACCTTGTGCGAAAGGCAGTCTTTGGGATATCTTCAGATTTAACCTTCAACTGGTAATAACCGGACCTAAGGTCAATTTTAGAGAAAACTCTTGCACCCTTAAGCTGATCAAATAAGTCATCAATCCTCGGCAAAGGGTATTTGTTCTTGACGGTTAACTTATTCAATTCTCTATAATCTATACACATACGCATTGATCCATCTTTCTTTTTGACAAAAAGGACGGGTGCACCCCATGGTAAAAAGCTAGGGCGTATGAACCCCTTCTCCAACAAATCCTCTAACTGTTTCTTCAACTCTTTAAGTTCTGTGGGTGCTAGTCTATATGGATTCTTAGATACTGGCTCAGCGCCGGGGTAAACATCTACCACAAATTCAATTTCCCTATCTGGTGGCAAACCAGGAAGGTCATCTAGAAATACTTCTGGAAAATCTTGGACAACTAAAACATTTTTTGGGCTTGACTTTTCTACTGTTTGTGTGTCTAAAACACTGGCCAAAAAGCACAAATACTCTCTGCAAGGGGAGGGTCTACAACTAACAGAAGTCATTACAGTCATTTCCTTACTCTTCTTCAGGGCTTGGAAAGTATGGTTTAAACCACTAGGGGGTTGAAAACTAACTATTCCAGTTCTACAATCTATAGTGGCATAATGCTTAAACAACCAATCTATTCCTAGGATCACATCAAATCCCATTATGTCCATAACAATAAGATCAGCAGGCAAATTTATGTTCCCTACTAACACCACACAATCAGGCATTATTTGACTGGAGTGCATGCGCTCACCAGAAGGTAATGCTACGTTATACACATGCTCAGAAGGAGTAAACCGTACATCTAACTTATCAGCAAATGCAGAGGCTATAAAAGAATGAGTTGCACCTGAATCTATCAAAGTAAAAGCAGGTACAGAGTTAATCAATACAGTACCTGACACTACAGCAGGCTGGTCCTCATCACCTGACTCCATCATGGAGAATATTCTTGGCTTAATCCTGGCAGGGCCACCCTTCAAAGCTGGGCAGTCTCTGTTGACATGGCCAACCTTGTTGCAATGGAAGCATCGAACGATCCGGGGCTTTGGGCAATCATTGTACAAATGTCCAACCTCTTCGCAGTTGAAGCACTTACCCGATCCAAATCTACACTCGCCCGAGTGATTTTTCGAACACTTTGGGCACTGAGGAAACGTATTGGTATCTGGTGCCTTCTTTCCTACCCCTTGGCTGTGTTGGCCTTCATTGGACCTCTTCACTCCTCTCTGCGGCGGTGGTTGAACTAACTTTCTCGGGGTCTCCTTTAATCCAACACAATTCAATTCAGCTTCTTCCACCTCCAATACTGTGGACACAACATCACTGAAGGGCAAACCTTTATAACCAGAAAACTTGACCCCTCTGTACATTTCTGGTTCCAGTCCATTCATGAATTGAAACACCTTATCTTCATTTCGGTGAATAAAGTGTCCAGCGAATCTGGACAGGGACTCAAAATGTCTAACGTACTCAGCCACAGACCTTGTCTGCTTCAAGTTCAAAAACTCTACCTTCTTTGCTGCCTGGACTGTGCTATTAAAATATTTCTCATAGAAGATGTCCTTAAACTGTGACCAAGTCATAGTCAGAATGTCAGTGGTGGTCTCAATTGTCTTCCACCAAAGCTGGGCGTCTCCAGCAAAATGAAAGGTCGCCAGGGTGACCTTGTCTCCTTCTCCGACGTTGGCACATCGGAGCATGCTTTCAATCTTCCTCAACCATTCTTCAGCAACAATCGGGTTAGATGATTTTCCATCAAACGTGGGCGGTTGAAGCTTTCGGAATCGGTCTCCTGAATGCTCATTGCTAGAACCTGAGTTGGCACTCCCCTGTACCTCTCGGTTCAGTAACACCCCCAACTGATCAGACTGCTGACGCACTAAGTCTGTTTGCTGACGTACCAAGTCTGTTAATTGCCTAATAACACTAGGTTCCTCCTTACTCCTCAAGTTTGGCATTTCCCTCGGTATCCTAGGTCTTCCTGGGCGTCTGGCCATTAAACTCACTTCCTGTACAAGGTTAACTATATTCATAAATATCTAATTACTGAGGCTAACATAAACACTTACAGTTGTTGGAGTACTTCCATGCGACTATTGGCACTGATGAGTAATCTTTTGAACGGTTTAACTGAATGTCTCTGATACCACACTGTAACGCCCCGAGTTATCTGAACCCGGTTCGTCACACCATGCCCGTACATGACTAAAAATTTCAACCGTATTATATTTTTTTTTAAGACTTGCAGCGGAAATCATCTAAGTAAAAATAGAGTTAAACAAAACTATTGTACAATGCTTGAATACTCAGTTAAATTTTGGGGAATAATCGGCAAAAGGAATAAAGGATTAAATCGCCAACACTTCATAAGTTTCAAAAGTCAAACGCATCGCCCGCTAAACAGAGTCAACAAAAAGGAGCTGAAGCAGAAAAATGGAAGACATCATCTGGTGGCAAAACGACAAAATGCACTCTACATCTTCCGATGACGTCAGCCAGATGATTTCCTTCATCCGATCGACTTTGTTCTACATCCACCGGTGACTAAACGACAAAATACACTCTACACCTTCCGATGACGTCAGCACGCATCTGCCGATGAGTTTACTGAGACATCATCCGATAGACTTAAACCTACACCTTCCGATGACGTCAGCACGCATCTGTCGATGAGTTTACTGAGACATCATCCGATAGACTTAAACCTACACCTTCCGATGACGTTAGCACGCATCTGCCGATGAGTTTACTGAGACATCATCCGATAGACTTAAACCTACACCTTCCGATTGAGTAAACTACACACGCCGATCACTAAACGACAAATTTCGTTCTATATCATCCGATGGCTTCCACTGAAGACATCTTCCGATAGACACAACAACTCAACCTACAGAAAAGAATTTACTCATATCACTGAAACCATTCAAAAACATTTCAAACCATTACATTACTAAAATTCCAGTGAGTGCTAACATTAAATTCCAACAGAACACTATTATCAGAAATAGGAAACTAAAAAACGTATTCAAAACATCGAAATCACTACTGTCATGAAAACTCAACAAATTTAAATTGAAACACTGTCGACTAAATTTTCAGATTACTGACACCAGTTAACCCGCCTCATCAGTTTACCAGGCCGAAACATGAATGTGCTCCTCCAACCAGCCTATCCCTCAGTGAACTCAGAGAATTCACCTGCAGTATCCTCAACACCTACATCACAAAACTCATCTATTAGCCTAATGCTAAGTAAGTAAAGCAGTAATGAAATGAATTGCTGAAACATAAATTCCTAAACATGCAATTTCTACTTTCTCATCTCAGTTGCATACACATACGTTCATAAACTGATCTGATCCCTTGGTTCCCTGGGAGTGGATACTCGATTAAGGGGCGGATGAATTCCCTTAATAGCTGATCTGATCCCATGGTTCCCTTGGGAGTGGGATCAATTCTCCAATGTCATACATCCTCTACTCGATTAAGGGGCGGATGAATTCCCTTAATAGCTGATCTGATCCCATGGTTCCCTTGGGAGTGGGATCAATTCTCCAATGTCATACATCCTCTACTCGATTAAGGGCCGGATGAATTCCCTTAATAGCTGATCTGATCCCATGGTTCCCTTGGGAGTGGGATCAATTCTCCCAATGTCATACATCCTCTACTCGATTAAGGGGCGGATGAATTCTCTTAATAGCTGATCTGATCCCATGGTTCCCTTGGGAGTGGGATCAATTCTCCAATGTCATACATCCTCTACTCGATTAAGGGCCGGATGAATTCCCTTAATAGCTGATCTGATCCCATGGTTCCCTTGGGAGTGGGATCAATTCTCCCAATGTCATACATCCTCTACTCGATTAAGGGGCGGATGAATTACAGCCTCTACTCGATTAAGGGGCGGATGAATTCTCTTAATAGCTGATCTGATCCCATGGTTCTCTTGGGAGTGGGATCAATTCTCCCAATGTCATACATCCTCTACTCGATTAAGGGGCGGATGAATTCCCTTAATAGCTGATCTGTCACATTCAGTTCATACCTCACCATTCTTACATGGAAATTCATTTTCGTAATCTTTCAAAAACATGATGCATGACATACAAAATCGTTCACAAAATGCATAGCCCCACTGTTTTGTGATGTAGGCCCGAAGGTACATGCATACTTTACTTACCTGGCTTTCCTGGAGATGCTCGGTTTCAACTGCTCCAAATCTAGCTCACCTAAGGTTACGACAGCACATTAATCCAACTCTCACTAGACCTTACCAAAAATCAATAATAAGATTGAGGAAATCGATTTGAAACTTTGCTACCCGTGCATTTCTCATTTATCACCAAGAACCTGAACCCATCCTCAATCACAGAAACCTCGAAATCTTCACATTGTATTCTCTCAGTAAACTAATCGCTAAAACGCAAGAAAACAAGACTTACCTAGGTTGAAGGAGAATCAGGCGAGAGAATCGCCTAGAGAGTTCTACTGCTCGAGCTGAAACCGAAAGAGGAAAAAAATGTGAAATGGTGGCGGCTACAGTTCATTAAACCCAATCCCTCTTCCCTTAAATACGTTATCCACTTTTAAAACTTCCGATTTACATAAATACCCTTTCTTAGTCACCCATTAACCTAACCAATAATTCTCTCAATTCTTCCATAAAAGTTCATCATTAATAATAGATTAAATTTTGGTTCAATGGAATCGGGTGCTACAGCGTGAGTCGTTCATACCATTCACGAGGGGCTTGTTTGAGCCCATATAACGTCTTCTTCAACTTATAAACATACTCGGGATGATGAGGGTCTTCAAAACCCTTTGGTTGAGCAACATAAACTTCTTCATTTAAAAACCCATTGAGGAACGCACTCTTCACATCCATTTGATATAACTTGAACCGCATAACACAAGAAATAGACAATAAAAGCCGAATAGATTCAAGACGAGCAACTGGAGCAAATGTTTCATCAAAATCAATCCCTTCAATCTGAGAATACCCTTGAGCAACTAGCCGAGCTTTGTTGCGAATAATGTTGCCATGCTCATCAGTTTTGTTCTTGTAAATCCACTTAGTACCAATAACATTCACATCGGGAAGACACGGTACTAAGTCCCAAACTTGATTTCGGTAGAATTGGCTGAGTTCTTCTTGCATAGCTCCTATCCAGTACTCATCTAGCAATGCTTCTTTCACATTCTTTGGCTCGATCGTTGAAGTAAAGCATGCCATTTGGATCATGTCTCGATAATTCACCCTCGGCTTATCTCTGGTTCTTATACCATCATTCAAACCACCAATAATCTCATCTGTAGGATGATTCTTCTAAACACGTGTAGATGGTTGTTTGTGGCATGTGATATCAGCTTCTACTTCATCAACAGTCTCTGTTTGATCTGGGACACCGCCTGAGACACCCTCTATGACACCGGGTGGAACACTAGTGCCTTCATTATTTAAAATGTGGTCTGCATCATCTTTTGGATTATGAGTTGTGTCCAGAGAGTCGTCCACTTGAACATTTGCAGATTCGATGACAGTTCGAGTTTTTTTGTTGTAAACCCGATAGGCACGACTATTTGTAGCATAACCGAGAAAGATTGTCTCATCACTCTTGGGATCAAGTTTCCCCCTGTGTTCCCTGTCATTCAACACAAAGCAGAGGCTGCCAAACGGATGACAATAATTAAGATTTGGAGTTTTACCTTTCCATAACTCATAGGGTGTCATAGAAGTTTTGCCACGGAGATACACCCGATTAATGATATAACAAGCTGTATTCATAGCCTCAGCCCAGAATTTTTGAGGAACATCTCTTTCACGTAGCATTACTCGAGTCATCTCTGCCAATGTACGATTCTTCCTTTCAACGACTCCGTTTTGTTGAGGAGTTTTTGGTGCCGAGAATTCATGAGCAATTTCGAGATGTTTACAGAAATCCGAGAATTCAGAATTTTCAAACTCTCTTCCATGGTCACTTCGGATACGTATGATCTTCACAATAACACAATCTTTTTCCCGTTGGAGACGAGTGCACATTGATTTGAAAACTTTAAACGTGTCGGACTTTTCTCTTAGAAACTCTACCCATGTATATCGTGAAAAATCATCAACAGTAACGAAGACATACCGTTTTTCGCCAATACTTTCAACAGGCATTGGCCCTATTAGATCCATGTGTAGCAGTTCAAGCACACGGGTAGTCACGAATGATTGGGACATCGGGTGTGACACCTTGGTTTGCTTTCCGATTTGACATGGTCCGCATAATTTGTCTTCATCAAACTTTAAGGCAGAAATTCCTCGGACAGCACCTTTCGAAATAATCTTCTCCATCATTCTGAAATTAACATGTCCTAACTTTCTATGCCATAAGATAGTGTCTTTCATACTCGACCGAAGGCAGGTAGACAAGGAATAAATAAGATAACAATTGTTCGATGATCTAACTCCTTCAATAACACAATTTTTGTTTTGATCAGACACAACACATCTTTCTCTCGTAAATTGCACATTCAGATCTTGATCACAAAGCTGGCTAATACTGATTAGGTTGGACTTCAAACCATTTACCAATAAAACATTACTCAACTTTGGTAAACCAGGAACATTCAACGTTCCCCTGCCAATGACATCCGATGTGACACCGTTGCCGAATGTAACTTTTCCCACGAATTCAGGTACAATATCCTTCAAGTATCTCTCTTCACCTGTCATATGTCTAGAACAGCCACTATCAAAATACCATGCATTAGTTCCGATTGCCTTTAGTGAAAGATGTGTAACATTACACTTCAAATTTGATTTCATCACTCATTTCTGATACGGGAATCTGTAGGAAGAGGCCTTTCTAACAGTACCCAATCTACAAGATAAGTAAAAAATTTAGGGTGAATATGACCTCGGCATTGGCAATAATGACATACAGTGACATATTTGTTACCTTTATTGCTTGAGGCACGATAGAAGTTATAGGAATTTGATTTTCTGTTGGTTCTTGGCATTCTGTTTGCAACTTGCTTTCTTTTGTAGTCAAATCCCTTGTCTGACACCGGCTGGGACACCGAACTTGCCTTTACAAATTTCATCACAGAGCGATTTTCTTTTACTGCAACAGTCTGTGCAACAGAGCTTTCACCTTTAAAACCCAGTCCAAACCAATTTACGCTTGATTTGCCGACATTTAAAATATCATCGAGATTAGAAGAACCCGAATTCAGCATTTTGACATTCTTCTTCATGAGGCTTATCTCATTGGTTAAAACATTAGCTTTATCCTGACTTGCTTTCAGCTTTGTCTCCAAATCATCAATAACATTTTTAAGATTGTTATTCTCATCTTTCAAATTTCTAATTTGTGCGTGTAGAACCAAATTTACTTTAACAAGCTCGATCCATTTCTCATGTAGAAACTTATATTCTCCAATAAGATCTTCTTCTGTGACTGGTTCTTCGTCTTCATCATTACTACTAGAAAATCCTTCTGTGACATCGCGTATAACACTGCCGTTTTCTTCATGTTCTATCTTTCCAGTAAGCGCCACATGATTGCTCTGAAATTCATCTTCGTTTTCTGACTCATCCTCACTCCAGGTTGCATTTAGAGAATTCTTCTTTTTCTTCAAGGTGTTAGCACATTATGCCTGTATATGCCCAAATCCTTCACATTCTCTGCATTGAATACCTTTATTCTTTAATGGTTGATCAGACACATTAGTTTCTTCTCTCTGCTTCTTGTTGCTTGAAGAACCATTTTTGAAGTGTGTGACACCCTGCTTGACACCACGAGTATTTCTTCCAAATCTCTTCATAACTCTGCTGAAATTCTTCGAAAGCAGGGCTAGTGATTCCTCCAAGTCATCTTCATCATGCTGGTTGTAATTCTGTACCTCTGTTTTCAAAGCAACTCCCTTTGCCTTCTTATTTTCGGTCTCTCCTCCAAGATTCATTTCGAAAGTTCTGAGTGATCCCATCAACTCTTCTAGCTTCATGTTAGACACATCTTTGGCTTCTTCAATGGCAGTAACTTTATAAGCAAATCTTTGTGGCAAAGACCGTAGAGTTTTTCGCACAAGTTTTTCTTCGGAAATCATCTCACCGAGAGCAAACGCTTCATTAGCTATGTCACATAATTTGGCATTGAACTCGCCAATAGTCTCATCTTCCTGCATCTTTAAATTCTCAAATCGAGTGGTTAGTATTTGCATTTTAGACAACTTTACCGTAGATGTTCTTTCATAGGTGGTTTGAAGAATTTCCCATGCCCTTTTTGCCGATTCACATGTAGAGATGAGTCTGAACTGAATTGGATCAACGCCATTGAAGATAGCATTGAGAGCTTTTGAATTACTATTCGCCAAAGCATCCTCATTTGTGGTCCAATTTTCTTCGGGTTTTGGAGATACAATTCCTTCTGCATCGGTGTTCATAGTGGATTCCAACCTGTTAAAATAGACCTCCAAGCCTTCTCGTCAATAGCTTTAATGAATGCCCTCATCCTTGCCTTCCAATAAGCATAATTACTCCTATCTAATAATGGTGGACGCATTGTAGAACCTCCTTCTTTCATAAAATCCATCGCACACGAACTATAATCTTGTCCCGCTGATCTCGCTTAAGAAACAGAAGCGACCCGCTCTGATACCAATTGAAAAATTACAATTAGTTCTGCGGTATCACACAGGATGTTACAGGGTGTTACGTGTGACACCGATGATAAATGCAATAATGGCCAATATAAAAACGCAGAAATAAATGACATAGGAGGTTGGTAATGCAGTTCGGCAACCAGCCTACGTCTGCGGGGCCACGCCCAGATATAAAAATATTTCTTTGAGTTCACAAAATTACAAGACAATCGGACTTATACAAATAAAGACTCCCTCTTATCTTTGTCACCGCCTCTAGTTAACTTCCCCAAAGAAACTGTTTTTACGAGATCCCCTCGACTTTAGAACGACCTCTCCCGAGATCTAGATAACAACAAGATCCCCTTGTTGTTGGTTCCTCCCGAAACCCGTGTTATGGCAAGATCCCCTCGCCCACGATCAAGAATGACAAGCTCTCTTTGTCTAAGAAACAGAAATCCTCCCGAGTTCGGATGCAGCCTCCTCCCGAGACTGAGCTTCAATGAAGAACAAAAAATATTGCCTCCTGGGACACCTCCTGGAACACCAGATCGAAGTCTTCAGATGCAATAATCAACACACTCAATAAAACGATGAAATCAACAGATTAAGTTGAGTGTGTAAAACAATCACAACCCATACGCAGAACCGTAAGGAGTGAAAGAAAAACCGACGGCTTGGAAAAACGAAGAAAACCTCCTCACGTGTAAAACAATACTCCGTCGTCAATCAGTTTTCACAGAAAACAAAACCTTAAATAGCCTTGGTAACTTCCATATCTTCAATTCGTTCAGTTACCAAATTGGATTTACCGCCGCAATAAATAAGGAAAATAAATCTTAACAAATTCGGTTGTGTGACACTCTGTGTGACACTTTAGGAAAGTTTCCATAACAACTCAGATATTCATCCAAAAGTTCAAGAAAGCATCCCATTAATCTTGGGAGGTGTCCCTTGAGTGGTGGTCCCTTCGAGGGTTACGGGACATTTGTTCTCGAAATTCTCGAAATTGATTTAATTCCAATGACACGTCCTTAAGTTGTTGGGATAGGGTACCCACCAATCTAACCAAGCCATTGATTTGGCCTTGCATATTTGATTCACCCTCTTGATGAGTGGACGGTTCGATCGATGGTACCTCCTTGCCTCGGTTTGCCCCGATATTTTGGAGAAGTTCATGGTTAAGACCGCTCCTAGTTTTCACCATTTGTACGTAAGGGATGCTTAAGAGTTTACGTTCTTAAAGTTTTAAGATAAGTCATAAGAAAAAGGTGTTAACTTTAAGTTTTAAGAATTTTGGAGGGAAACTCTTAATTTGAATTTTAAAATTTTGAAATTTTAATTTATTTATTTAAATTAAAGTTGATTACTTTAGAGGAAATAAGGGATGTAATTAAATACTAAGATCTTAGGAATGCTTAAATAAACTAAATGCAATAACATAAACTAGGTTAGTGTGTCAGAGGCTGTTGATGAAAACAAAGAACGATCCAATAATGCTGATTTAGCTGCCAATTCAAATCAAGTAGAGGCAGAATGGATTGAACAATACGAACCTGGTGTATATATTACTCTTGAGGCACTGCGTGATGGAATGAGAGATCTTAAGCGAGTGCGCTTCAGGTAATTTGGCCTACTCTTTCCCTTGAAATCTTGCTACATTTGTTCTCATTTCTCTGCATGTGATTTTCAATTGGAAAGAAGCAAAATGATCATTTCATTGAGCCTAGGCATCGACATCTGGATCGTCGATAATTAGAAAATCTGGTTTTGTTTTTGTTGAACTCTTTGAATAGACTCCTACCCTTTTTTATGAAAACTGCATGTAAATGCATGTGTTTCTGGCTACAAAAAGCTGACAACATAAATATTGATTGATATTACATAAGATTGGTTATTTGGCTATCAAATTAACGACTTAAATGCATGTGTAGCCGGAGAAGATTTGGAGAGAATCAAGCCGAGAATTGTGGTCAGAAAACCGAAAAAGGGTGTACGAGAAGTACAATATCTATGGGTTAGACAAGTCCTCAGTTTCCAGGCAGCATGCACGAAGATCAGATAGGCCCACCTCGCCTGCTTCTTCTATACCAACATAAGGAGATGGATGTAAGTCCTTCCATTTAAAATTATGACTCTGGTTTGAGGCCAAGAATAAGATACTGATGGAAAGCCAAGCCTACATCTTTTTGTGATGTTGATCCCACCTTTTTTCTTTTTCTTTAATTTTTTTTCTTCAAATGGTATATGGGTTGATTTGCTCTTCACATGCATGTCTTATTTGTAGTTATGTGCATGTTTGTCAATATAAGCTTTGCACGTCTTTAAAGTTAAATCCTGGGTAATTTTAAACCCAGATTGGCTCAGTTTTAAAGTAGTTTTCTTTCCAAACCAGTTGACCAAATGCAAATTAATAACACTGAATTCATAATCATACATTATAATCTGCTAAGTAAATTATAAACAAATAGCGACGTGCATTTTCATCGATCCCTGTATCGGTTTTTTTTTTTTTTTTTTTTTTTATGTTCTTCGTCTTCTTTGAACGGAAGGCCAGTCTGTAACCTTGACTCAACTGCAATAGTCAGTTTGAATTTCATAATTTTCCCTGTGGTATGACGTTGACTTTGCAAATTTGACTTTCCATGGTCGTTTCTTCTAGTTTCGTTCCCTTCATATTGCAGACAGAAATCCAGAGGAAGAAGAATAGCTCGAGATTGTTGAAAATGGTTTCTGCACTGTTCCTGCTTCTTCTTCTTCTTCTTTCGTCCTCCTTGTTCGTAGCTTCTTATGCCCAGCAAACAAGCTCGAACATGACTCTGGGCTCTTCTCTCTCCACCTCATTTTCCAATGGCGGAAACTCCTTTTTGGTCTCTGAATCTGGCCAGTTCGCCTTCGGGTTTTACCGGAAAGCAAACGGCTTCGCTGTCGGAATCTGGGTTCATAATATCAAACAAAAAACAGTAGTTTGGACTGCAAATAGAGACGATCCGCCGTTGTTGGACGACGTTAAGGTAATTCTAACTGATGACGGCAAGCTGGTTTTGCAGCAGAAGGATGCTCGAAAGAAACTAATAATGGATTCTCCGGAGCCAGTTTTCATGGCTTCTATTCTCAACTCCGGCAACTTCGTTCTCTACGATGCAGATTCAAATATCATTTGGCAGAGCTTCGATCGCCCGACCGAAACCATTTTGCCCGGCCAACGTCTCCGCTCCGGCCAGAACCTCGTCTCCAGCGTCTCCAATTCCGATCAAACTAGTGGCAAATTTAGGCTATCGATGCAGACAGACGGAAACCTCGTACTTTATCCATTTGACGCTGAAGCAAGCCAGGAGTACGCTTACTGGTATACCGGAACGTACACCGCAGGACCCGACGTTAGTCTGAATCTGGATTCAAACGGTCAGCTTTATCTTCTCAATTCAACCAAATCAAACATTAAAAACATTAACGACGGAAACAACCTCTCCGATTACAAAAACTATCTCTACCGCGCCGCCATCGATCCCGGAGGAATACTTACAGTCTATTCCCACAGCACTAAGCAAGACGACGATTGGTCAATCGATTGGGTTTCTTCCACAAATGGATGCGATTCAATGGGGCTCTGCGGCTTAAATTCTTTCTGTACTCTCGCCGGTCAAGAAACTTTCTGCCGATGTCTTCCCGAGTTTGTTTATGTCGATGAAAACGACAAGGAATTGGGTTGCCGGAGAAATTACAGCGACGGCTGTGAAAGAAATAACGGCCAGGTTTATTCGACAGAGGAATTGATGGGACTAACTTGGGAAAACAACCCTTTTTCCACTATCTCGTTGATTTCGCAAACAGATTGTGCTGACGAGTGTCTGAAAGATTGTAACTGCGAAGTTGCGTTTTACGAAAACCAGAAGTGTAAAATGCAGAAGCTTCCGTTGCGATATGGAAATGGAAATAAGCATCAGGAGATGCTCTCCATTACAATAGTCAAAACTGGAAGGAGAAAAGTTGACGAGGTAAAATTGGCTGTTGGAGGAGGAAGAAGACGACTACAATTGAGTATTTTAATTAGCAGCTTAGCAATTTTAGCAGTTTCAGTCGCCGTTTTTACAGCCACTGGATTTCTTCTTCGAAGACGCCTCTTTTGGAAACAGGTGAAGATTTCAGATAATGAAGAGGAAGGTTTTGTGGAAGATGTGACTCTGAGGTCTTACAGTTACAGTGAGCTCGAAGCGGCCTCTAATGGCTTCCGTGACGAAGTGGGTAGAGGAGCTTTCGGAACAGTATTCAGAGGGGAGATAGTTATATCAAATAGCAGCAGAAAAACAGTGGCTATCAAGAGATTGGGGAAAGAAGTCATGGCGGAAAACGAAAGAGATTTCCGAAACGAAATGAAAACGATTGGAAAAACCCACCACAAAAACCTGGTAAAGTTATTGGGTTTCTGTAACGACGGAACGAACAGACTTTTAGTATACGAATTCATGAGCAACGGATCACTGGCGGATGTCCTCTTCACTGGTGAAAGAAAACCTGATTGGGAAGAAAGAATTCGAACCGCCATTGATATAGCTCGAGCAATTCTGTATTTACACGAAGAATGCGATACCCAGATCATCCACTGCGACATTAAACCAGAAAACATTCTAATGGACGAGAACAAACGCGCAAAGCTCGCAGACTTCGGATTAGCGAAGCTCTTAAACTCCAACCAAACAAGAACATACACAGGCGTCAGAGGAACACGAGGGTACGTCGCGCCAGAATGGCATAGGAACTTACCAATTACAGTGAAAGCGGATGTTTACAGCTACGGAGTAATGTTAATGGAGATAATTTGTTGCAGAAAGAAATTGGATACGAATCTTCCCCCAGAAGAAATAATTCTGGAAAACCTGGTTTTTGACTGTTTTGCGGACAATCAGCTGGAGAAGCTGGTGAGGGGACAAGACGATGTGGATAAGAATCAGCTGGAGCGGATGGTTAAGGTGGGGCTCTGGTGTATTCAAGAAGAGCCGTCGATTCGTCCGTCGATCAAAAAAGTGGTTCTGATGTTGGAAGGGACTGTGGATATTCCATCTCCTCCGTTTCCTTCTTCATTTCTCACTTCTATACAGACTTAATTGGCCTTGGGGAAATGATGGTGCAATTAATGTAAAAATTATAAAAAATAATTTATTATTTTAATTCAAAATTTAATGAATTAACAATCCATTCAAATACAAGGATTACCAATCAATCTCTTCTGTGATTATCCAAAATTACAAACCATTTCTTGCATCTCTAAAGCTTTACCTATGTTCAACCCTCTATTGTTTTCAAAAATAAGAAATTGCTCTAACAAAATCTAATTTTAATTTGGGTAGTCAAATTTTGATAGGTTCATACCCAAATGCTTGTAATACGACAAAATTGATAAAATAAAATAATTTTTTTTTCAAATAATGTTTCATCTAGCCCGCCTTGAGAAGACGGGACGTTTTAGTGTGAGGATCCAGTTCATACTAGTGGAAGTGTACAATTTTATATCATTTGGTAAAGTAGAAAATATATGATTTATAAGTAAAGTTTCTGTCCTTATCTAGTATATTGCGTTTTGAGCTTTCGATAATAAATTTGTGCGGGCTCCGACCAAAATAGATATTTATGTATCAGGAACACTAGTGGAGTTACATTTATTCTCTAATCACACTTGTTGACAAAACAAATAATTATTAGTGTAATTAAGATTTAATTAATATAATAAATTATAGATAGTTAATTAATTATATTTATTACACTAATTATTGTTTGACACTTCACCAATCATGTTTAAAAGTGTAACAAAGAGTAAAGATAACATTATTTTTTTTTTTGCATGATTAGAAACGTTAACAAAGACATTTGACATATAAACTCAAGACTGTATTTATTTTTTGGTTTTGATAACTCGTTGCACGTAAACTCACGTATGTAATTTGATTTATCAATGGTCAACTTTTCTCACATGCTCGTAATTTTTTACTTGTTAGGATTTTTTAAGTAAATTTCGTCGTTGGCTTCTTGTTTTTACGGATTAAAACAGGAAATTCAAATTGATCACGTTGTTAGAAAATTGAAAAGAAAAATGGACGGTAGGGGTGGCGGGTCCTCCAATCACCCTCTTAATTCAAACGTGACAACTTTGTGGAACAAATCTACCAAATCTGTGGACTAATTACAGTTTATTATTAGTATTATTATTATTTTATTTTGGGTCCTTTTTGCCTCTTTTTTCCTTTTCAGACGATCTTAATATGTGTCAATTTTTGGTTATTAGTGCATGAATGGCGTGATTAAATTAAATTCAGTACATGAGTTTCTCCTAATTTTAGGTACTGCTTTTGAATTTTGTGGCTGGATTACGAAAAATATTATAATTTTTAAAAGAAATTTGTAAGCTAGCTTAGCCAAGTCAAAACGATAGTAGTCAATAGAGGGTAAGAGTGTAAATTGGTGCATGTATTTTAACGTTTCACTTGTTTTTTATATCTCATATCTTTAAAGTCTAACCCTTGCTTGGTACTCCTCTGCAAAGGTCTTCAATCTACACCTACTCAAATTTATTATCTTATTTGTTAGATCAATAATATGGGCTTATTCTTTGATACAGACGGTCTCGTTCGATAAATCAATCACTAGAAAGAGATTGTTTGAATATTTCTTTTCGTTTTTATGACTAACAATTAATTATAATTTATAGGGTAAAGTCTAAAATTACTGCAAAACTACTAATGTTCTGACAATTTAATTTTTAAAAGAAATTTGTAAGCTAGCTTAGCCAAGTCAAAACGATAGTAGTCAATAGAGGGTAAGAGTGTAAATTGGTGCATGTATTTTAACGTTTCACTTGTTTTTTATATCTCATATCTTTAAAGTCTAACCCTTGCTTGGTACTCCTCTGCAAAGGTCTTCAATCTACACCTACTCAAATTTATTATCTTATTTGTTAGATCAATAATATGGGCTTATTCTTTGATACAGACGGTCTCGTTCGATAAATCAATCACTAGAAAGAGATTGTTTGAATATTTCTTTTCGTTTTTATGACTAACAATTAATTATAATTTATAGGGTAAAGTCTAAAATTACTGCAAAACTACTAATGTTCTGACAATTTAATTTTTAAATTATTTTCGTTAACAAAATAGCCTAAGAACTATGCTCCGTTAACAATTTGCTCAACCATTTGCTCTTTTTGACTTGGTAATTTGTAAATCTGGTCGCGTACTCTCATTTTCTTTTGAACTTTTGGATTTCTTGTCTTTTGATTCAATAGAAAATTTGAATTTACTAATTTAAGAGTTGTTTTCTCTCAACTTTTTGAATTGGTGTGCGTCAAAACTTGCAACAAGAGAGCTTGTTTTGTTTCATAATAACGGTGAAAGCTCGCTCAATTAAAGTTCTTGTAGTCCAAAGAGTAATTATAAGGAAAAGAAAGAGAACCAATCAGACGATGACACATGTTGTCACATATTTCTTAAAGGTTTTTTAACAACAAGGTGATTTTAGTAAAGAGAGCCGAGTTCATGGAACATCTCGTTAACGAAAATAATTTAAGGGTTCAAATTTGCAGCAACAAGTTTTTTCAACAAACAAAATAGAAGTAGAGGGAGAGTTTAGATAAAGTTGAAGTGCTTAATATTGTAGGTAAATATGTATTTTATCTATTTTTTAATTAACTTTTTTCAACTTTTTCATGTGATTGAATATTATTAATATCTTGTAAATTTTAATTTATATTATTAAATCTATGGTTACTTGGTTAGAAATAAATAATTATGATATTATATGCAGCATTATTTAAAATAACATGTTAAAAAGGAGTATAACAGATAAATTATGAGTACAAGTCTCCTCCACCACCTTCACCGCCGCCACCCAAGAAAGAATACCAATACAAGTCACCCCCACCACCCAAGAAAGAATACCAATACAAGTCACCCCCACCACCCAAGAAGGAATATGAGTACAAGTCTCCTCCACCACCTTCACCGCCGCCACCCAAGAAAGAATACGAGTACAAGTCACCCCCACCACCCAAGAAGGAATATGAGTACAAGTCTCCTCCACCACCTTCACCGCCGCCACCCAAGAAAGAATACCAATACAAGTCACCCCCACCACCCAAGAAAGAATACCAATACAAGTCACCCCCACCACCCAAGAAAGAATACCAATACAAGTCACCCCCACCACCCAAGAAGGAATATGAGTACAAGTCTCCTCCACCACCTTCACCACCGCCACCCAAGAAAGAATACGAGTACAAGTCTCCTCCACCACCTTCACCGCCGCCACCCAAGAAAGAATACCAATACAAGTCACCCCCACCGCCCTCACCCCCACCACCCAAGAAGGAATATGAGTACAAGTCTCCTCCACCACCTTCACCGCCGCCACCCAAGAAAGAATACGAGTACAAGTCTCCTCCACCACCTTCACCGCCGCCACCCAAGAAAGAATACGAGTACAAGTCTCCTCCACCACCTTCACCGCCGCCACCCAAGAAAGAATACGAGTACAAGTCACCCCCACCACCCAAGAAGGAATATGAGTACAAGTCTCCTCCACCACCTTCACCGCCGCCACCCAAGAAAGAATACGAGTACAAGTCTCCTCCACCACCTTCACCGCCGCCACCCAAGAAAGAATACGAGTACAAGTCACCCCCACCACCCAAGAAAGAATACCAATACAAGTCACCCCCACCACCCAAGAAAGAATACCAATACAAGTCACCCCCACCGCCCTCACCCCCACCACCCAAGAAGGAATATGAGTACAAGTCTCCTCCACCACCTTCACCGCCGCCACCCAAGAAAGAATACCAATACAAGTCACCCCCACCACCCAAGAAGGAATATGAGTACAAGTCTCCTCCACCACCTTCACCGCCGCCACCCAAGAAAGAATACGAGTACAAGTCACCCCCACCACCCAAGAAAGAATACGAGTACAAGTCACCCCCACCACCCAAGAAGGAATATGAGTACAAGTCTCCTCCACCACCTTCACCACCGCCACCCAAGAAAGAATACCAATACAAGTCACCCCCACCACCCAAGAAAGAATACCAATACAAGTCACCCCCACCACCCAAGAAAGAATACGAGTACAAGTCACCCCCACCACCCAAGAAAGAATACGAGTACAAGTCACCCCCACCACCCAAGAAAGAATACCAATACAAGTCACCCCCACCACCCAAGAAAGAATACGAGTACAAGTCACCCCCACCACCCAAGAAAGAATACGAGTACAAGTCACCCCCACCACCCAAGAAGGAATATGAGTACAAGTCTCCTCCACCACCTTCACCGCCGCCACCCAAGAAAGAATACGAGTACAAGTCTCCTCCACCACCTTCACCGCCGCCACCCAAGAAAGAATACCAATACAAGTCACCCCCACCACCCAAGAAAGAATACGAGTACAAGTCACCCCCACCACCCAAGAAAGAATACCAATACAAGTCACCCCCACCACCCAAGAAAGAATACGAGTACAAGTCACCCCCACCACCCAAGAAGGAATATGAGTACAAGTCACCCCCACCACCCAAGAAAGAATACGAGTACAAGTCTCCTCCACCACCTTCACCGCCGCCACCCAAGAAAGAATACCAATACAAGTCACCCCCACCACCCAAGAAAGAATACCAATACAAGTCACCCCCACCACCCAAGAAGGAATATGAGTACAAGTCTCCTCCACCACCTTCACCGCCGCCACCCAAGAAAGAATACGAGTACAAGTCACCCCCACCACCCAAGAAAGAATATGAATACAAGTCACCCCCACCACCCAAGAAGGAATATGAGTACAAGTCTCCTCCACCACCTTCACCGCCGCCACCCAAGAAAGAATATGAATACAAGTCACCCCCACCACCAAGAAAGAATATGAATACAAGTCACCCCCACCACCAAGAAAGAATACCAATACAAGTCACCCCCACCACCCAAGAAGGAATATGAGTACAAGTCTCCTCCACCACCTTCACCGCCGCCACCCAAGAAAGAATATGAATACAAGTCACCCCCACCACCAAGAAAGAATATGAATACAAGTCACCCCCACCACCCAAGAAGGAATATGAGTACAAGTCACCCCCACCACCAAGAAAGAATATGAATACAAGTCACCCCCACCACCAAGAAAGAATATGAATACAAGTCACCTCCACCGCCCAAGAAAGAATATGAATACAAGTCACCCCCACCACCCAAGAAGGAATATGAGTACAAGTCTCCTCCACCACCTTCACCGCCGCCACCCAAGAAAGAATACGAGTACAAGTCACCCCCACCACCAAGAAAGAATACCAATACAAGTCACCCCCACCACCAAGAAAGAATATGAATACAAGTCACCCCCACCACCCAAGAAGGAATATGAGTACAAGTCACCCCCACCACCAAGAAAGAATACGAGTACAAGTCACCCCCACCACCCAAGAAGGAATATGAGTACAAGTCTCCTCCACCACCTTCACCGCCGCCACCCAAGAAAGAATACGAGTACAAGTCTCCTCCACCACCTTCACCGCCGCCACCCAAGAAAGAATACAAGTCACCCCCACCACCCAAGAAGGAATATGAGTACAAGTCTCCTCCACCACCTTCACCGCCGCCACCCAAGAAAGAATACGAGTACAAGTCTCCTCCACCACCTTCACCGCCGCCACCCAAGAAAGAATACGAGTACAAGTCTCCTCCACCACCTTCACCGCCGCCACCCAAGAAAGAATACGAGTACAAGTCACCTCCGCCACCATCACCGCCACCACCAAAGAAAGAATACGAGTACAAGTCTCCTCCACCACCTTCACCGCCGCCACCAAGAAAGAATACCAATACAAGTCACCCCCACCGCCCTCACCCCCACCACCCAAGAAAGAATACGAGTACAAGTCACCCCCACCACCCAAGAAGGAATATGAGTACAAGTCACCCCCACCGCCCTCACCCCCACCACCCAAGAAGGAATATGAGTACAAGTCTCCTCCACCACCTTCACCGCCGCCACCCAAGAAAGAATACAAGTCACCTCCACCACCTAAGAAGGAATATGAGTACAAGTCACCTCCACCGCCCAAGAAAGAATATGAATACAAGTCACCTCCGCCACCATCACCGCCACCACCAAAGAAAGAATACGAGTATAAGTCTCCACCTCGCCCAAAAAAGAATATGAATACAAGTCACCCCCACCGCCCTCACCCCCACCACCCAAGAAGGAATATGAGTACAAGTCTCCTCCTCCTCCTCCTCCTCCTCACTACTGAGAGGACAAGGCTCTATGAGGTAAGTTAAATTCACACCTACATAGTCTGACTAATTTTGAAACTCCCACACAACAAAGTAAATAAATAATATTTTGAGATGATGATAAATGACATTTATACGTTGTTGCAGGAAGCAGAGTACGAGAATGCCAGAATAAGAGACAGTTTAGAGACATACCTCTTCAAGTTAGCTGCAGCTAGAGCTACAATGAACTGTCGAAAAGCCATTTGAATTTTAGTGTGTGCTGTTCGTAATTTTCTATAAAATAAAATCATTTTTTTCTGCTAAAATGAAACCAGTCTCTCTAATCTATCTTCCATTTTTAACCTGATCAACATTAAATCTAATTATGCTTTATTACTAAGAACTAACAAGTCATCCAAATTCCTTTTTAGTAATAAAAAAATTGTAGAAAATGAAAAATTAAATCTAATGCAGTATCAGTTTGTTTCATAAATTTCTCGCCGCCCCCGGATACTTTGATAAATCAAACAGCTAAAACCAACAGTTTTTTCGTATACTTTTTATGGTAGATTTTATAATTTTAATTATCAGATGAAAGTTTTTCTCGGTCAACGTAGTTGAATTTGTCAAAGTTTAGTATAACACTCTCGATCCAATCACAATCTTTACAATACGGGATCTGGCAGACAGCCATGTCCCTTCGACATTAACCACAAAATAAAAAAAAAAAAGCAAAAAATTACAGTGAAAATATAGGCAAAAACTAGTTTTCCAAGAGTGGATAACCGGTTCTCTTAATCCGGCCATCGTCGTCCAAGATTTTTTGCGACATAGCCATCGTCGAAGGCTTCATGATTTTGCTCTACAAACATAGTCTACGATCATCTCATTTTTTGAGGTGTCTGAAAATGATTAGGAGGGAAGTGAAGGTATTTTAATAAAAATATAATTTTTTATGTGAGTGCCACGTGGTGCATTTAACATGGTCTTTTAAGGACAGTACATCCATTTGCCCCCGACTTTACATTTAGAGCATACGAAGTAAAAAAATTGACTTTTGTTGTAAATATATTATAATTAAGTAACAGTAACGAGGAAAAAAAATTCAAAGTCAATTGCATGACTAATTTTATCATATAATTCTATACTCAAATTTTATTTCATAATGCAATGCTCATTTGTCACAATCCGAAAGTGGGCCCAACAAAATACTGGGTTGAGAGACTCGATGTTCGGAGAGGACCTGATCACCCATTTTAAGATTTAGTTCGCAGCGAAAGACTTGAACATCAAATAAAAAGTCAAGACTACACAATTTCTACCGATATAATAATGTGATAAAAGAAATACTGAAAGACATAAATAAGGGTAATTATCGATTTTAACCCTGTACTATGCACTTTATTTCAGTTAGCCCCCTGTACTAAAAATACCGGCAAACCAAACCCTGTACTTTGATTATGTTATTAGTTTTGACATTCCATTAACAATTTCGTTAAGCCATCATTTAAAAAAATTACTAAATGAAATTGGATTCACTTGACATTTTTACCACATATTTACTACTTAATGAGAATATAATCTGAAAATGTTTGTAATTTTTTAACACATGTACGATTTATTGTAATTTTATTTTAGTAATTTATAAAAATATTATAATAAATCATACAAGTTTTAGAAAATCATGAAAATATTTCTATTATCTATCCATGATATGGTGAACATGTGAAAATTAATTTATAAAGTAAAGAAAAAATTGAGATTAATTTTAAAAATATACAAAAGATATTGGATTTATTTGAAAATATTTTCACAAGTTCACCATATCATGAGTAGATAATAGAAAA
The DNA here is from genome assembly GCA_022432975.1 of Begonia masoniana. NCBI lineage: Eukaryota > Viridiplantae > Streptophyta > Magnoliopsida > Cucurbitales > Begoniaceae > Begonia > Begonia masoniana. Next base: position 77,533,931 of record CM039502.1, read on the forward strand.
TTTTTCGTGATTTTCTAAAACTTGTATGATTTATTATAATATATTTATAAAATACTAAAATACAATTACAATAAATTGTACATATGTTGCAAAATTACAAAAATTTCTAGATTATCTTCTCATTAAGTAGCAAACATGTGGTAAAAATTTCAAGTAAATCGAATATCATTTGGTAATTTTTTAAATGGGAGTTTAACGAAATAATTAATGGAAAGTCAAAACTGATAACAGAATCAAAGTAGATGATTTAATTTGTCATTTTTTTTAGTACGACTAACTGAAATAAAGTGCATAGTACAAGATTAAAATCGATAATTACCCTATAAATAAAGGTATCCCAAAATCTCAGCTATTCATTGTTATTGTTCTTTTCTAGAAAGGGAGAAGGTTATTTGGAGTGAGTGATTAACTCAGTAGAAGTATTAGACTAAATGCATGTAAAACTTCTTTTGTCTTTTCTTTCAAAACATGACGAGGAAATAAAATGATTTAAAAAAAAAAAAATGATTAGGAAGGAAGTGAAGGTATTTTAATAAAAATATAATTTTTTATGTGAGTGCCACGTGTGCATTTAACATGGTCTTTAAGGACAGTACATCCATTTGCCCCCGACTTTACATTTAGAGCATACGATGTAAAAAAATTGACTTTTGTTGTAAATATATTATAATTAAGTAACAGTAACGAGGAAAAAAATTCAAAGTCAATTGCATGACTAATTTTATCATATAATTCTATACTCAAATTTTATTTCATAATGCAATGCTCATTTGTCACAATCCGAAAGTGGGCCCAACAAAATACTGGGTTGAGAGACTCGATGTTCGGAGAGGACCTGATCACCCATTTTAAGATTTAGTTCGCAGCAAAAGACTTGAACATCAAATAAAAAGTCAAGATTACACAATTTCTACCGATATAATAATGTGATAAAAGAAATATTGAAAGACATAAATAAGGGTAATTATCGATTTTAACCCTGTACTATGCACTTTATTTCAGTTAGCCCCCTGTACTAAAAATACCGGCAAACCAAACCCTGTACTTTGATTATGTTATTAGTTTTGACCTTCCATCAACAATTTCGTTAAGCCATCATTTAAAAAATTACTAAATGAAATTGGATTCACTTGACATTTTACCACATATTTACTACTTAATGAGAAGATAATCTGAAAATGTTTGTAATTTTTTAACAGATGTACGATTATTGTAATTTTATTTTAGTAATTTATAAAAATATTATAATAAATCATACAAGTTTTAGAAAATCATGAAAATATTTCTATTATCTATCCATGATATGGTGAACATGTGAAAATTAATTTATAAAGTAAAGAAAAAACTGAGATTAATTTTAAAAATATACAAAAGATATTGGATTTATTTGAAAATATTTCCACATGTTCACCATATCATGGGTAGATAATAGAAAATTTTTCGTGATTTTCTAAAACTTGTATGATTTATTATAATATATTTATAAAATACTAAAATAAAATTACAATAAATTGTACATATGTTGCAAAATTACAAAAATTTCTAGATTATCTTCTCATTAAGTAGTAAACATGTGGTAAAAATTTCAAGTAAATCGAATATCATTTGGTAATTTCTTAAATAGGGGTTTAACGAAATTATTAATGGAAGGTCAAAACTGATAACAGAATCAAAGTAGAGGATTTAGTTTGTCAATTTTTTTAGTACGACTAACTAAAATAAAGTGCATAATACAAGATTAAAATCGATAATTACCCTATAAATAAAGGTATCCCAAAATCTCAGCTATTCATTGTTATTGTTCTTTTCTAGAAAGGGAGAAGGTTATTTGGAATGAGTGATTAACTCAGTAGAAGTATTAGACTAAATGCTTGTAAAATTTCTTTTGTCTTTGCTTTCAAAACATGACGAGGAAATAAAATGATATTAAAAAAAAAAAAAATCATTTTCATCATTTAGAAAAAAAAACTAGCTCCTTGAGCCACCATGCAATCTATTAAAATATCGTATACGTAGATGACTATATTAAAATACGTCATTATCGCACTTATCGTATAAAAATCATCTCAGTGAAAAAGAAGGGCCACTCAAGGACCCCTCCGGCACATAAACATAGAAAGACAGTGACCGAATCCCATCAACACTTCATGAGCTAGAAAGAAGAAACCAAGAATGTACAATCCGAAGATCCAAGCCTCATTACTTGGGGAGTTGTCAGAATGGTCATCTATAAAGCAACCCGTATAAATGATAATTAACAAATAATACTCTGATCAAGTTTAGGGATTCGAAACCCAATGAGTGCGTCATCACTGCCCTATTACTCATTTGTAATGTGCAAACAAAACAACCTTCATGAAACAGAAGGTGTACTAGGATGACCTCAAGCAAGTCCTGCTAACAACGTGGTTTCGGTGGTCTTTGAGTACCTCGCCTCTAACACTCGACATTTTGGCAATATAAATATTCCCTTGAATTATTAAACGGAATTAATGAGAATATTTATACAATGTATATTTTTATGAATTTGCCGATGTTTTCAATTGAATGTGAGTGATTCGTAAAACCGATTCGGCGAACTAAATAGTAATTTAGTTAAAAACCAATAATTTGAAATGCATGGAAGGGTAAATTGGGAAGGAATTATGGTAGGTGGGAGGGAGCCAATGGATGGTTGCCAAATGTCCATAACTTGCTAAGAAACCTACCTATTCTCTTCTTTTCTCTCCTCTTCTACGTAAACCTTTATTTTCATCATCTTCTCTGTTTTCTCTCTTCGAGGCGACCAGCAAAAATCCTAAGCTCTTTTTCTTTTCCTGATTTCTCCATTTTCTCTAGCAGAAGGTTCGTGAACCACTGTGATCGTGCGTTCAAGCTTGCAGCACTTCGGACAACAGGTAAGTTCATGCGTATAAGTTGGCCCTTAAGGCCCTACAGCATGGAGACACTAGGTTTTGGTTCGGGTAGTTAGGTCGTAGGTTATGCTTTAAGTTAAACGTATTCTTTGTGTTTTGTTTTCCGTTGTTTTTATTTTGTCACCTGTATATGTTGAATATAAGCATCATATCTGTCCATACATACACGTTTTCTGGAAAACCCTGTAAATGTTTTCAGCACCGGATTTAAAGTTAAGAAAGATAAAACCTGTAATGTAATATATGGTTAAGTGTGGACGAGGACTGGCATCCTGTCATGTACTCCTGTTATATCCTGTTGTGGCATGTACTCCTGTTGCGCCAACTCTTCTTTCCACTTATACCTTCCTGTCTAGTGAAACGTAATGTAAAGTAAAGTAATGTTCATGTATTTGAAAATGTTCATGCACAACATATGCACCACTGCATTGCATGTTCTTACTGAGCTCTAGGCTCATAGTTGAACTTCCTGTTGTAGGTATGGATCCTCCAGATGAGGACTTTGTGCTTCAAGTTGATGAGTTGAAGTAGTTGGCAGATCGAGTTCACAGGGATTGGTTGCTGTAGTCAGACAAAGGTTATTCCTGTGAAAAATGTATTTTGAAAGTTAAGTCCAGTCCTGTAGAGTTTTTTTTTGAAATCTTAAAACGATGTATAAAAATTGTGTTTATGTTTTAAACCACTGCTTGGTGAATTCTGGAAATGCATGTCAAGTTATGTACTGCTTCTGAGATTTTAAAACGATATATAGATTCTGTGTTGATGAATTTAAAACCTCTGTTTGACATCTTCTGTCTCCTGTCACCCAGTCTACATCTTCCGCCCAGCTTACTTACATCTTCCGCCTTACGTCATCCGCTCTACATCTTCCGCCCTACATCTTCCGCCTCCTATCACCCAGTCTACATCTTCCTGCCCAGTTTACTTACATCTACCGCCTTACCTCTTCCGCTATTTTAAAAGTCCACAAATTCTGTCTTCTGTTTTTAAATGTCCACGGCTTATGTCATCCACTGTAGCCCTCCCACAGTATACCTTCTAGTTTATGTTTCTCATTTTTTTTCCACTGCATGTATTTTATTAAGTTTTTATCTGCATGCCCATCTTCCACCAAGCCTTTTATTTAAACGTTCAAAGTATTCTGTCTTCCTGTTTTCTTCAGTCTTCTATTTATGTGGTTCAAAATTTAATATGTCTTCTGATTCTGTTTCAATATTCTGTTTTCACCATTTTCATTTCTCCTTGCCCTCTGTCTTCCTGTTTTACTCCTGCCATTTATTTCTGAAGTCCGATTTTTAATCATGTCTTTCCAGCCTTCATTCCAGAGAAGGTCTTCACTGTGTAAAGTTTTAAAGTTCAAAAAAAAAAGTCCCGTTTTCTTTTAATTGTCCGGAGTGATGGCTCCTCGGCCCCGATTGGGTCTAGGGGCGTCACAGTAACGGTATCAGAGAGAAATCAAGTTTTAAAAGCGATTCTGTAAACTGTCTGACTGCACAATCCGCCACGTGAGATCGTTCCACCAACTGTAAGTGTTTAAATTTCTGTACCTGTTTTATTTATTAAGTTGAGTTCGTTATTTCGTATAGGATTTTCTAGAAATGGTGAGAGGGAATCAAGGTGATGCAAATGACAGAGGCGACGCCCTCAATTGTCTAACCGACTTGGTCGGCATTCAGTCACGTATGATGGAACGCATGATGGCCAGAGAAGATAATGGGAACAACAACCATGCAAATGCTCCACGTGACTCTAGTGGGGAGAGATTCCGGCGACTCCAACCGCCTACGTTTGATGGATTATCGACGGATCCTACTCAAGCAGAGGAATGGATCCGAGCGATAAAGAAGATGTTCAACTACGCCGAAGTGGAGGAGAACAAGAAGGTGATATGTGCCTCGTTCTATCTCACCAAAAATGTTGGATTTTTGTGGGACACGGTGCAGTCAACTACCGTGGCATTGAGCTGGGAAGGATTCAAAAGAATTTTCTAAGAGAAATACTTCGATCGCAGTGTGAGGAAGGAAAAGATGATCGAATTTGCTCGACTGCGGCAATTTGGATCAGTGGCCGAGTATGTTCAGAGGTTCGAGTCGCTATCCCGCTATGCACCTCATTTGGTGGCCACTGACGAAAACAAGGTGCACCAATTTATTCAGGGTTTGAAGCTGGACCTCTTACGAGGGATTACATATGGGGGATTTGACGAGGCCCCGTATACGAAGGTAGTGGCCAAGGCTTATCAGTTGGAAGCCTTAGAGGCAAAGTCTCAAAGATATAGAGATACATCAAAGAGAATCCTGCACGATGCCCCTCAACAGCAACAACAAAAGGGTCAAGTTGAGCAACCACAACGGCAGCAGAACATGGGTGTCAAGAGACCTAATGAGATTGCCGTTTACCAGGACAAAGGAAAAAGACCAATGGGAGCTCCTCAGCTTCCCGTATGCCCGCGTTACTAGAGAAATCATACGGGGGAATGCAGGCTCTTTACTGGTCGTTGCTTCCGATGCGACAAGGAGGGCCATCACGTCCGGGATTGCCCAATGCCCGACACAAGACTAAATCGAGCAGTGCCAAGAGTTTTTGCAATGATAGAGGATGATGATGAAGCCGCCCAGCACACAGCAATTACAAGTACAATTTTGATATGTGATGCACCTGCTTATACTTTGTGGAACACGGGTGCCACACATTCGTTTGTGGTAATGGACTTCATGGGTAGGCAGAGATTTTGTTGTATGCCGTCAGATCAACCCTACAGCATTATGCTGCCATCCGGAGAGTTCATGCATTCCGAGCAGGTTGTACGGGGTGATATAGTGTCAGTATGAGACCAGAAATTGTATGCCAATCTTATCATCATCGATATGAAAGGATACGATGTAATTCTGGGGATGGACTGGCTGTTTAGACATCATGCCACCATCAACTGCAGGTCTGGGCTCGTGTCTTTTAAGCGCCCGAACGAGGTAGAGTTCTCCTATCAGGCAATACCAAAGAAACACAGTATGCCTGTTATATCTTCCTTGAAAGCTCAACAACTGATGAGGTCAGGATGTGTCGAATTTCTTGCCCACGTAATAGATGTTCAAAGGCAAAGTGAGGCAGGACTACAATCCCGGCGGTTCGAAACTTCCCAGAGGTCTTCTTAAACAACCTGCCAGGATTGCCACCAGATCGGGAAATTGAGTTTGAGATTGATATATGTCCTGGTGCTGAACCGGTATCGAAGAATCCGTACCGTTTGGCGCCAATAGAGCTGAGAGAGTTAAAGGCTCAGCTAAAGGAATTGGTGGACAAGGGTTTTGTGCGCCCTAGCTTCTCTCCGTGGGGTGCTCCAGTCTTATTCGTTAAGAAGAAGGATGGGTCCCTACGTATGTGTATTGACTACTGTGAGCTGAACAAGTTAACTATCAAGAATTAGTACCCGTTACCTAGGATCGACGATTTGTTTGACCAGCTACAAGGGGCTCGGGTATTCTCAAAGATTGACTTGCGCTCTGGTTATTATCAATTGAAGGTCAGAGCTGATGATATTCCAAAGACCGCATTTAGGACTCGATACGGACACTATGAATTCTTGGTGATGTCGTTTGGGTTGACTAATGCCCTGGCGGCATTTATGGACTTGATGAACAGGGTATTCCAGAATTTTCTAGACGAGTTTGTGATCGTTTTCATCGACGACATCCTGGTTTATTCTCGAAATGAGGTGGAGCATGAAGAGCACTTGGCTATTGTGCTGTCAACTTTAAAACAGCATCGATTGTACGCCAAACTGTCGAAGTGTGAATTCTGGTTGAGCAGAATTAATTTCCTAGGCCACGTAGTGTCTGCAGAAGGAGTTTCAGTGGATCCGGCCAAGATTCTGACCTTGAAAGACTGGCCGAGACCGAGGAATGCCAGTGAGGTGCAGAGCTTTATCGGACTAGCTGGTTATTACAGAAAATTTATCAAGGGATTTTCTATGATAGCGAAGCCTATGACAAGCTTAACGAGGAAAGTCATCAAGTTCAAGTGGTCCGAAGCTTGTGAGGTGAGTTTTCAGACACTTAAGCATAAATTAACCACTGCTCCTTTATTAGTATTGCCGGTCGAAGACGGCAAATTCAGTGTGTATTGCGACGCGTCAAAGATTGGCTTAGGATGCGTATTGATGCAAGAAGGAAAAGTGGTGGTGTACGCATCTAGACAATTAAAGAACCACGAGCAAAACTACCCTACTCACGATCTGGAGTTAGCGGCAGTTGTTTATGCACTGAAGGTATAGAGACACCACTTGTGTCACGGACCACTTTCCATGGTCCATGATAGTGCGGCAACCGTGGACGTTGGCGGGCACAAGCATGGACAAGAGTGCAACCTTGATGGTTGGTGTGCACAAAGGTTGAGTACGGGGCCAAGTGGGTCGGTGTGCTCAAGAAGGCAAGAGCCGGGCTCTTGAAACATGATGGTTGGCGAGACAAAGGACACGGAGCGATATGGGGTGCTCAAGGAAAGTTGGCCACACCACGAGTTCTAGACGTGGGGCAAAGTGGTGCGACAAGATCAACAAGCCGTGTGTGGCGATGTCAAGACAATCATGGTGCATGGTGCATGAGCCGAGGACCTAGGCATGATAGTGTTGACTTATAGAGTGTTTAAGTCAAAATTTGTTTTTGATTATGTATTTGTATAAATAATATACAATTTGATTATGTGTATTTAAAGAAAATAATGAATATGAGTTTATATGGAAATACCCTTGAAAAGGGTATTTTAGTTGTCTAATAAATCGATTTGAGTATACAGAGGAGAACAGAAAAACAGGGCTGTAAAACGCGTGCTTCTACCGATGACTATACATAAAAAAAAATGGAAGCCTCTGCCGATTGCTAAACAGAAGAAGACGCCGTTTAGAAGTTATCATCTGCCGAAAGCGTCTTTGAAGACATATGCCGATGACGTGTCAAGTCAGTACATGTTTTCTCTGCCGATAGCTGTTTCTGAAGACAGATGCCGATGACGTGTCAAAGTTCTCATATGCTACATCTGCCGATGATCTTTGAAGACATATGCCGATGACGTGTCAAGTCAGTACATGTTTTCTCTGCCGATAGCCGTTTCTGAAGACAGATGCCGATGACGTGTCAAGATGGATCTACCGATAGCATTTGACGCTACTCACACCGATGACGTTCAAGCTTGCTCATGCCGATCACTAGACGACAATTTTCATGAGTTCATCTGCCGATGGTTTTTAAAGAGACCTCTGCCGATGGCGCTCTTAAAGAAACATCTACCGATGGCTTTGAAAATTGTCTGTGCCGGTGAAATTTAAGGATGCGTCTGCCGATGGAATTCAGCGCCTACACCTGCCGATAGCTTTTAAGCTGCACAAGCCGATGGACTTCGATGCATCTGCCGACGGATTTTCACGTTGCGCCTGCCGATGAAGCTTCCAGACACTTATGCCGGTGACGTTTTGAAGCTTACTCATTCCGATGACGTGTCAAGTGTTTTGAAGCTACATCTTCCGGTAATCTTCCGCCAGAATTCAAAGTTAGCCGCGAAGCTACAGTGACGTCGTTTTCAGCATTAACTCCAGACCTTTAATGGCGACGACGAACAACAATTTCAGACGCAACGGATAGCTGCTTCAGTACGGATGCTTCCCAACGGTAACTTTTCTCCATTTTGAAGAAAGAAGCATTCAATTTTATGAAGTAAATTCATACAGAGTATATAAGCAGAAGAAAAGGCTCGAAGACGAACTTTTTGCCAAATTTGAATTCTGAGCCCTAGCTGCGAAAGTTATTGCACACTCTGTATTCCTCTCTACATCTCTCAATCCTAACTTGAGATTCACTTTTGTGAGATTGTAGTCTGAGCTTTATATTTTTACAAACTCAAATCATCTGTAAAGGCTGTGGATTATCGCCCATGAAGTATAATCCTGAAGTGTAAAGGCAGTTGATCGGAGCCCGAAATTCCGATCAGGTTATTCTCGAGGAGAAGGTTAAGGATCTTCAAGGGGTGAACCTTGAAGCGTGGATGTAGGCTGGGTTGAGCCGAACCACGTTAAAACTCTGGTGTTAATTTCTCTCTTACTCTTACTTTATTTGTTTGTCTGCTGTAAGCATTTAACCAAATCGAGAGAAAATATATTGTTTATCAAATTAAGTTTTAATAAGTCTAATTCACCCCCCCCCCCTCTTAGACAAATCTCGATCCTACAGATAGGAGGCGCGGGGCATCCTCCTATGACATGGAAAAATATGACTAAGTGTTGGTGGGCACTTGAGGCACGCGGGCTGGATCACTTGGAGTGGTGCAGTCCACATATGGCGCTGGGCCGATGGGGCAGGCCCACGCGGGAAGGCAGAAGGTCATTTATGTTAGTGCTTCATTTATGTTAGTGCTCTTATTCATGTTAGTGCTTATTTATGTTAGTGCTTGCACTTATGAGGATTCATGTATATGGCCTTGGCCATTTGTGTATAAATAGGCCATGAGCAACCAAGCCAAAGACATCAACTTCGAGTGGAAGAGTGTCTTGAGCATTGTGGTTTGCCTTGGAGAGAAATTGTTTCTAATTCTTGTTTTCGGAAATCAAGGAAGGTTGGGAGGGGTCCTCCCGTAAACACTTGTGTCTCTTCTATTATCCGCATTATTGGTGAGGGGCTGGCCATAGTCGTGGACTTGGCGCCATCATACTTGGTGAAAATTCGGGCAAGAATTTAACCGTGTGACAACTTGTATGGGCAATCATGTGAGGTGTTTTCGGATCACAAAAACTTGAAGTACATATTTAACTAGAAAGAGTTAAACATGAGACAAAGGTGGTGGTTAGAATTTGTGAAAGATTACGATGTAGAGATTAAATACCACCCGGGGAAAGCTAACGTGGTAGCCAATGCATTGGGCAGGATGTCAGCTACTATGCAACCAGCTATGTCGGCCGTATCAATGCCTTTGAGGACAGAGATTCAGAGGTTCGATATGGAGATAGTTTCTTGGCTATCGGCCATGCTAGCGGACTTGACACTACGACCCACCATCCTGGACCGAATTAAAGAAGCTCAGAAGACCAATACAAAGGAAATGGTTGATATAGTAAGCAAGTTACCTATGGCTTCTTCGGATTTCAGTTATTTGGGAGATGGTATTCTGAAGTTCAAAGATAAGTGGTATGTTCTGAGAGACAAAGAGCTACGAAAGAACATCTTTTCCGAAGCCCACTCGTCTTTTTTCTCTGTGCATCCTAGAAGCACGAAGATGTATCAAGACTTGAAACTTCATTTCTGGTGGCCGAATATGAAGAATGAAGTGGCCAAATTTGTGGAGTCTTGCATGATATGTCAACAAGTCAAGGCTGAACATCAATGGCCAAGTAGAACACTTCAGCCCCTCCCAATCCCCGAATGGAAATGGGAGATTATTGCGATGGATTTTGTTGTTGGCCTTCCAAGGACCGCTAAGGGCCATAACAGCATATGGGTCATTGTTGATATACTGACCAAGTCTGTAGCGACCCTAACACTGTACCCTTTTTTTTTATCCTTATAAACTTTGTAACGTTTGAGCGGAATTTAAATCGTAGACTAAGTTGTTAAAATCGTTCGAAAACTATTTTTGAAAACCACTTGAATAAAGCTTAAAACAATTGAAATAAAACAATTAAAATCAATTATTTAAAACAGTGGAGAATCAATCGGCCAAAGAGGGAGGGACAAAAGGGACATTTGTCCCTGAAAGCAAAGGGGCGATCGATCGCCATCATCAAAATAGGAGGGGCGATGATCGATGGCCAGGCGATCGATCGCCCCTTCGCCACACTCTCTGGATTTTCCAGAGAGTGGTGACCAAAAGAGGCGATTGATCCCCTCCTTAGGAGATCGATCGCCACCCTTCCTGGAATCCGAAATTCCAGGGAGTTGCCTCCCTCTCCCTTTCTTCCTTCTTTCTTTCTTTTTCCTTGTACAACATCCATAACCCTAACACACACAACTTCTTCCTCAATTACCACTAACACCACATACACCTTCACAATACAATTTGACACCAAACCACCCGATACTCATACATTCTCCATAATCTCACTCAAAACCAACTCGAGACACATTTAGCACGAAATACGTTTTCACGAAAACAAACTGCATGGATATGTTTAAAACCCGAACATATCCCTATAAAGTGAATTACCAAACATTTACAAAACTAGTTTTCAAAACTTTTAAAAACTTCAAAACGTAAGCCTATCCACTAATCCAGATCCAAACATCCTATAATGTTCTATATTTTCTATCCAAAATAACCCAAAATAAATACCTACATACGTCCCCACGAGTCATGAAACGCCTCGACTGCGCCAACACACTCCCACGATCATTCTTCTTCAACTGAACTCATGCTTCAGGAGGAGGAACGTCGTCCTCACCTGTTTCGATATTGCCTACACCATACAGACACACTATGAGCTAAAGGCTCAGTAAGTTTCGTAAATGCAGATGCATGCTGTGCGTATGAAGTTCAGAAATCATGCAGATTACTTAACATTATAGATCGTTCCGATAACAGATATAGAGATGCCACTGAGGTCTCATCCCCTTAAATGGAGAGTGCTTTTCCAGCAGTTGGACAACACTTTCCACTTAGAGAGGGGGGGTACATGCTTACTAATCCGTAACAGCCATGCCTGAGCCCCACCTCCCATGACCAGATAACAGATAACAGATTTCGTATTTTCTTTGAATTAGTCCATTTCATTTTCATAAAACGTGCAGAAATCCTTTCTCATACTATTTTAAAATACGTGATGCATGAACAGTTAAAGACATAAAGTAAACAAGCATCATACATACTATCAAGACTATATAAAAAAAAAGAAACATAACCTATAAGGAACATATCCTATCTACCCGACCAAAGCATATAAACAAATAAACTCTAATATTCCTCAACGCGACATCGAGGTACGGTGTAGGCCACTCGGCCAAGTAAGTCACGAGAACTTACCTTGTGGGCGTTGAACTTCGAGCTCTGTCCACGAGCGTTGTTTACCTAAGCAAATTAACAATATTGTCGTTAAAAACGCATTTAAACCTTAAACGTCCAAGCCAACGAAATCCTTAACTAAGGAAATTCCTAAACTCTAATTCAACACTTTGAGACATTTTATCGAGCAATTCATACTCGTGAATTTCCAAAACTCCGTTAATAGAGTTTTCTCAAACCTCAAAATCCATGAACTCTAAAACTTCTCACAAATCAATCTAACTTCGCCCAATAACGCTCGATACTTCCATTATATTCATAAATACCGTAAACCTAACGATTTCAAACTCTAAATCACATTTTTAACAAAAACCTAACCGTTAAACAACCTGAAAACTACGAATAAACTTTCCAAAACCATAGAACCTTACCTAGAGCGTTGATTGGAGGAGAAAGCATGAAGAAAACGAGTCGATCGTTGGAAGAACGATCGTCGGAGAGGAGAGGGTCACCGTTGAATCGCTGAAGGAGGGAGAGGGTTCGCAGGGAGAGAGAGAGATCGTGAATGAGGGAGAAGAGAAAAGAGGGAATATGTAATTTATTAAAATTTGACTTTGTAAATTACTATTTCGCCCTTCCTTTGATTTTCCATTCGTTTCGTCCTTTGTTTCGTTAAATAGCTAAAGATTTGGCTTCTCCAAATTTCTTTATTTCAACAATAACTCCAACTTATTACCAGGGTTCCATTAAAACTGTCCGTTTGTAATTCGGACCCCGTTTACTATTTTTACCAAAGTATCATTCATATTACGTTAAACGTAATTCTCGTAAAATTAGCGTTAAACTCCTAAAATTTCCAAAATTTTCTCAAAATCCCTATTAATTATTAGGATCATAATAACGCTTTCTTTTCACTAAACCAACCTAATTGACATAATTACAAAAATGCCATTATTCACATATATTACAAAAATCCGTAAATCCGGGTGTTACATTCCATCCACCTTATTTAAATTTTGTCCTCAAACTTTTATTATACAAACAATTCAGGATATTTAGCCATCATATCTTGCTGTCGCTCCCAAGTTGCTTCTTCAATCTCGTGGTTCCACCATAGGACTTTAACTAGTGGAATCTCTTTGTTGCGCAATACTTTGATGGAAGACTCTAGAATACGTACCGGCTTCTCCACATATGTCAAGATAGGCTGTACCTCGATGTCTCTCGCCTCCACAATATGCGATAGATTGCGCAAACATTTCCGAAGCATAGACACGTGAAACACGTCGTGGATGCCTTCCATTAAACCCGGAAGCTGTAGTCGATACGCCATCTTCCCAATCTTCTTCAAAATAGGGAAGGGTCCCACATATCGAGGGTTCAACTTACCCTTCCTTCCGAATCGTATTACACCTCTAAACGGAGAAACCTTCAAATAAACCTCATCACCTTCTTCGAATTAAAGTTTTCTCCGTCTTGTGTCAGCGTAGCTCTTCTGTCGACTCTAAGCTATCTCGATGCGTTGCCTGATAACGGAAATCTTCTTTGCCGTTTGTTGTAGGATCTCGGGACCAACAATACTGGCTTCACCAACCTCATCCCAATATAATGGAGACCTACACTTTCGACCGTACAAAGCTTCATACGGAGCCATACCAATGGTAGCCTGGAAGCTGTTGTTGTAAGAGAACTCGATCAGTGGCAAATACCTGCTCCACGATCCCTGAAATTCCAACACATAAGCTCTGAGCATATCCTCCAGAATCTGATTCGTCCTCTCTGTCTGACCATCAGTCTGAGGATGAAATGCTGTGCTGAAATTTAGTTGAGTCACCATAGCTTTGTGCAGACTCTTCCAGAACTTAGAAGTGAATCTCGGATCTCTGTCTGAGACAATAGAAACTAGTACACCGTGCAATCTAACAACCTCCTGCACATAAAGCTCGGCGAGTTGGTCCATCGAAGATGTCATCTTTACAGATAAGAAGTGAGCTGACTTTGTCAATCGGTCCACGATCACCCAGATGCCGTCATGTCCTTTCATCGTCCTCGGGAGCCCCACAATAAAATCCATGGAGATCTGCTCCCATTTCCACTCCGGAATCGGCAGTGGCTGTAATGTTCCGGCCGGCCTCTGGTGTTCCGCCTTAACCTATTGACAAACTAAACAGGTTTCAACATACTTCGCAACTTCCTTCTTCATGTTCGGCCACCAAAAGTGTTGTTTTAAATCCCGGTACATCTTGGTACTTCCCGGGTGCACAGAATAAGCTGAAGAATGTGCTTCGGCCAAAATCTCTTTCTTCAATTCTTCGTCATTAGGCACGTACCACCTATGACTGAACTTCAGAATACCATCATATGACAGGTTAAATTCAGACACGTCTCCAGATGTCATGCTCGATCGAAGCTCCTCACACTTCACATCTTTCTGCTGAGTTTCACGTATCTTATCCAAAATGATCGGCCTGAGAGAAATGTTGGTGAGATACTGGACAACTCTGCCACAATCTCCACATCAAACTTCTCGATCTCAGACCGCAACATAAAAGACATCGCTGCAAGTGAAGGCTGACTCGTAGTAGACATTCGGCTTAAAGCAGCAGCGACCTTGTTCGCCTTTCCCGGGTGGTATTTAATATCAAAATCATAGTCTTTGACGAACTCTAGCCACCTTCTCTGTCGCATATTAAGCTTCTTCTGCGTAAACAAATACTTCAAGTTCTTGTGGTCGGAAAATATCTCGTACTGCTACCCATATAAGTAATGCCTCCATATTTTCAGTGCAAAGACCATAGCTGCTAATTCCAGGTCATGCGTAGGATAATTCTGCTCATACGGCTTCAACTGCCGAGAAGCATACGCGATAACTCTCCCTTCCTGCATCAATACACAACCAAGTCCAACTCCAGACGCATCACAGTAAACACTGAATCTCATACCTTCTTTATCCTTATAAACTTTGTAACGTTTGAGCGGAATTTAAATCGTAGACTAAGTTGTTAAAATCGTTCGAAAACTATTTTTTAAAACCACTTGAATAAAGCTTAAAACAATTGAAATAAAACAATTAAAATCAATTATTTAAAACAATTAAAACAGTGGAGAATCAATCGGCCAAAGAGGGAGGGACAAAAGGGACATTTGTCCCTTAAAGAAAAGGGGCGATCGATCGCCCAAAACAGGCGATCGATCGCCATCATCAAAATAGGAGGGGTGATCGATCCCCTCCTTAGGAGATCGATTGGCACCCTCCCTGGAATCCGAAATTCCAAGGAGTTCCCTCCCTCTCCCTTTCTTTCTTCTTTCTTTCTTTTTCCTTGTACAACATCCATAAACCTAACACACACAACTTCTTCCTCAATTACCACTAACACCACATACACCTTCACAATACAATTTGACGCCAAACCATTTGATACTCATACATCCTCCATAATCTCACTCAAAACCAACTCGAGACACATTTAGCACGAAATACGTTTTCACGAAAACAAACTGCGTGGATATGTTTAAAACCCGAACATATCCCTATAAAGTGAATTACCAAACATTTACAAAACTAGTTTCCAAAACGTTTAAAAACTTCAAAACGTAAGCCTATCCACTAATCCAGATCCAAACATCCTATAATGTTCTATCTTTTCTATCCAAAATAACCCAAAATACCTACATACGTCCCCACAAGTCATGAAACGTCTCGACTGCACCAACACACTCCCACGATCATTCTTCTTCAAATGAACTCATGCTTCAGGAGGAGGAACGTCGTCCTCACCTGTTTCGATATCATATACACCATACAGACACACTATGAGCTAAAAGCTCAGTAAGTTTCATAAATGCAGATGCATGCTGTGCATATGAAGTTCAGAAATCATGCAGATTACTTAACATTACAGATCATTCCGATAACAGATATAGAGATGCCACTGAGGTCTCATCCCCCTAAAAGGAGAGTGTTTTTCCAGCGGTTGGACAACACTTTTCACTTAAAGAGGGGGGTACATGCTTACTAATCCGTAACAGCCATACCTGAGCCCCACCTCCCATGACCAGATAACAGATAACAGATTACAGATTACGTATTTTCTTTGCATTAGTCCATTTCATTTTCATAAAACGTGCAGAAATCCTTTCTCATGCTATTTTAAAATACGTGATGCATGAACAATTAAAGACATAAAGTAAACAAGCATCATACATACCATCAAGACTATAAAAAAAAAGAAACATAACCTATAAGGAACTAACCCTATCTACCCAACCAAAGCATATAAACAAATAAACTCCAATATTCCTCAACGCGAAATCGAGGTACGGTGTAGGCCACTCGGCCAAGTAAGTCACAAAAACTTACCTTGTGGGCGCTGAACTTCAAGCTCCGTCCACGAGCGTTGTTTACCTAAGCAAATTCACAATATTGTCGTTAAAAACACATTTAAACCTTAAACGTCCAAGTCAACGAAATCCTTAACTAAGGAAATTCCTAAACTCTAATTCAACGCTTTGAGACATTTTATCGAGCAATTCATGCTCGTGAATTTTCAAAACTCCATTAATGGAGATTTATCAAACCTCAAAATCCATAAACTCTAAAACTTCTCACAAATCAATCCAACTTCACCCAATAACGGTCGATACTTCCATTATATTCATAAATACCGTAAACCTAACGATTTCAAACTCTAAATCATGTTTTTAACGAAACCCTAAACGAAACCCTAACCGTTAAACAACTCGAAAACTACGAATAAACTTTCCAAAACCATAGAACCTTACCTAGAGCGTTGATTGGAGGAGAAAGCACGAAGAAAACGAGTCGATCGGAGGAAGAACGATCGTCAGAGAGGAGAGGGTCACCGTTGAATCGCCGAAGGAGGGAGAGGGTTCGCAAGGAGAGAGAGAGATCGTGAATGAGGGAAAAGAGGAAAGAGGGAATATGTAATTTAATAAAATTTGACTTTGTAAATTATTATTTCGACCTTCCTTTGATTTTCTATTCGTTTCGTCCTTTGTTTCGTTAAATAGCTAACAATTTGGCTTCTCCAAATTTTCTTATTCCAACAATTACTCCAACTTATTACCAGGGTTCTATTAAAACTGTCCGTTTGCAATTTGGACCCCGTTTACTATTTTTACCAAAATATCCTTTATATTTCGTTAAACATAATTCTCGTAAAATTAGCGTTAAACTCCTAAAATTTTTGAAATTTTCTCAAAATCTCTTTTAATTATTAGGATCATAATAACACTTTCTTTTCATGAAACTAACCTAATTGACATAATTACGAAAATGCCATTATTCACATATATTACAAAAATCCCGTAAATCAGGGTGTTACAAAGTCGGCCCACTTTCTGCCTGTGAAGATGACATTCTCTATGGACCGGTATGCAGAGCTATACATTAGTGAGATTGTCAAGCTGCATGGTATTTCGGTGTCGATCGTCTCAGACTGGGATCCTAGATTCACCTCCAGGATTTGGAAAAGCTTGCAAAGTTCCTTGGGCACCAAGTTAGATTTCAGCACGGCATTTCATCCACAGACGGACGAACAATCCGAGAGGACGATTCAAATACTGGAAGATATATTAAGGTCGTGCGTATTGGAATTTCATGCTCCTTGGAGTAGATACTTGTCGTTAGTGTAGTTCGCTTATAATAATAGCTATCAGGCTACGATCAGCATGGCTCCATATGAAGCTCTTTATGGCAGGAAGTGTAGATCCCCATTGTGTTGGGATGAAGTCGGAGAAGCAGAGCTTATCGGCCCTGAGTTATTACAGCAGATGTCCGAGGTGATTGCTGCTATCAAACAACGAATAAAAATTGCTCAGAGTCGACCAAAGAGTTACGCGGACCATAGGAGAAGAGACTTAGAGTTTGCTAAGGGCGATGAAGTATTCTTGAAAGTGTCGCCTTTCAAGGGCGTAATGAGATTCGATAGGAAAGGAAAGCTCAGCCCACGGTTCATTGGACCTTTTCCCATCTTGAAGCGTGTGGGAAGCATGGCGTACAGACTACAGCTGCCAGCGTCAATGGATGGAGTTCACAACGTTTTTCATGTTTCGATGCTGAGAAAATGTGTACGAGATCCAACTCAGATCGTGGAACAGGTGGACTTTGATATCATGCCGACGCTGACATGTGAAGAAAGGCCCATACAGATATTGGATACTTCACTTAAGGTGTTGCGCAACGAGGTAGTCCCATTGGTGAAAGTTTTTTGGCGCAATCATAATGTGGAGGAAGTCACATGGGAAAGACAACAAGATGTTAGAGCCCAATATCCGGAGCTATTCGCTTGAGCAAATTTTGGAGATAAAATTTCTGTTAAGATGGGTGGAATGTAATACCCGACATTTTGGCAATGTAAATATTCCATTGAATTATTAAATGGAATTAATGAGAATATTTATACAATGTATGTTTTTATGAATTTGCCGATGTTTTCAATTGAATGTGAGTGATTCGTAAAACCGATTCGGCGAACTAAATAGTAATTTAGATAAAAACCAATAGTTTGAAATGCATGGAGAGGTAAATTGGAAAGGAATTATGGTAGGTGGGAGGGAGCCAATGGATGGTTGCCAAATGTCCATAACTTGCTGAGAAACCTACCTATTCTCTTCTCTTCTCTCCTCTTCTACGTAAACCTTTATTTTCATCCTCTTCTCTGTTTTCTCTCTTCGAGGCGACCAGCAACAATCCTAAGCTCTTTTTCTTTTCTTGATTTCTCCATTTTCTCTAGCTTGTAGCACTTAGGACAACAAGTAAGTTCATGCGTATAAGTTGGCCCTTAAGGCCCTACAGCATGGAGGCACTAGGTTTTGGTTCGGGTAGTTAGGTCGTATGTTATGCTTTAAGTTAAACGTATTCTTTGTGTTCTATTTTCCGTTGTTTTTATTCTGTCACCTGTATATGTTGAGTATAAGCATCATATCTGTCCATTCATACACGTTTTCTGGAAAACCCCGTAAATGTTTTCAGCACCGGATTTGAAGTTAAGAAAGACAAAACCTGTAATGTAATGTATGGTTAAGTGTGGACGAGGACTGACATCTTGTCATGTACTCATGTTATGTCCTATTGTGGCATGTACTTTTGTTGCGCCAGCTCTTCTTTCCACTTATACCTTCCTGTCCAGTGAAACGTAATGTAAAGTAAAATAATTTTCATGTATTTGAAAATGTTCATGCACAGCATATGCACCATCGCATTGCGTGTTCTTACTGAGCTCTAGGCTCATAGTTGAACTCCCTGTTGTAGGTATGGATCCTCCAGATGAGGACTTTGTGCCTCAAGTTAATGAGTTGAAGTAGTGGGCGGATCGAGTTCACGGGATTGGTTGTTGCAGTCAAATAAAGGTTATTCCTGTGAAAAATGTATTTTGAAAGTTAAGTCCAGTCTTGTATAGTTTTTTTTTTGAAATCTTAAAACGATGTATAAAAATCATGTTTCTGTTTTAAACCCCTATTTGGTGAATTTTGGAAATGCATGTCAAGTTATGTACTGTTTCTGAGATTTTAAAACGATGTATAGATTCTGTGTTGATGAATTTAAAACCTCTGTTTGACAGTTGAATGTATGTTTTTAAAAAATTCTGGAATTGCTTGGGATTTTCTCTTTTGGTTGTGCATGAATTGTCTCTGGTTTTAGAGCTATCCATGTAGTTTGATTTCTTAAACTTTTCTCATGTTTTCTGATATGTCCAAAATCATGTTTTGAATCTGTTTCTGTAGTTTGAAGTTTTTATGCCTTCTGTTTTTATGCTCCATGTTAATATGTCTTCCTGTTAAAAGTTGTCAATTCTGCCTTTAAAATTCTGTTATCCGCCCTACATCTTCCGCCTCCTGTCACCCAGTCTACATCTTCCGCCCAGCTTACTTACATCTTCTGCCTTACGTCATCCGCTCTACATCTTCCGCCCTACATCTTCTGCCTCCTGTCACCCAGTCTACATCTTCCGCCCAGTTTACTTACATCTTCCGCCTTACATCTTCCGCCTTACGTCATCCGCTCTACATCTTCCGCCCTACATCTTCCGCCTTACGTCATCCGCTCTACATCTTCCGCCCTACATCTTCATCCTCCTGTCACCCAGTCTACATCTTCCGCCCAGTTTACTTACATCTACCACCTTACGTCTTCCGCTATTTCAAAAGTCCACAAATTATGTCTTCTGTTTTTAAATGTCCACGGCTTCTGTCATCCACTGTAGCCCTCCCACAGTATGCCTTCCAGTTTATGTTTCTCATTTTTTTTCCACTGTATGTATTTATTAAGTTTTCCTCTGCATGTCCATCGTCCACCCAGCCTTTTATTTAAATGTTCAAAGTATTCTTCTTCCTGTTTCTTCAGTCTTCTATTTCTATGGTTCAAAATTTAATATGTCTTCCTGTTAAAGTTGTCAATTCTGCCTTTAAAATTCTGTTATCCGCCCTACATCTTCCGCCTCCTGTCACCCAGTCTACATCTTCCGCCCTACATCTTCCGCCCTACATCTTCCGCCTTACGTCATCCGCTCTACATCTTCCGCCCTACATCTTCTGCCTCCTGTCACCCAGTCTACATCTTCCGCCTTACGTCATCCGCTCTACATCTTCCGCCCTACATCTTCCGCCTTACGTCATCCGCTCTACATCTTCCGCCCTACATCTTCCGCCTTACGTCATCCGCTCTACATCTTCCGCCCTATCCTGTCACCCAGTCTACATCTTCCGGCCCAGTTTACTTACATCTACCACCTTACGTCTTCCGCTATTTCAAAAGTCCACAAATTATGTCTTCTGTTTTTAAATGTCCACGGCTTCTGTCATCCACTGTAGCCCTCCCACAGTATGCCTTCCAGTTTATGTTTCTCATTTTTTTTTCCACTGTATGTATTTTATTAAGTTTTCCTCTGCATGTCCATCGTCCACCCAGCCTTTTATTTAAATGTTCAAAGTATTCTATCTTCCTGTTTTCTTCAGTCTTCTATTTCTATGGTTCAAAATTTAATATGTCTTCTGATTCTGTTTCAATATTCTGTTTTCACCATTTTCATTTCTTCTTGCCCTCTGTCTTCCTGTTTTACTCTTACCATTTATTTCTGAAGTCTGATTTTTAATGATGTCTTTCCAGCCTTCATTCCAGAGAAGGTCTTCTTTGTGTAAAGTTTAAAGTTCAAAAAAAAAATATATCCCATTTTCTTTTAAATGTCCGGAGTGATGGCTCCTCGGCCCCGATCGGGTCTGGGGGCGTCACATCGCCGGCGGTTATGGGTGAAGATTTCCTCGCTCTTTCTCTCTCTCGAATTTCACAACTCCTACCTGTTTATCCTATGTATTTAACATAGAAATAAGAATTGTCTGCTCTCACGTGTTCGGCTTGAAAAATGTGAAAAATGAAACTTGAATCCACCATTAGAGGCACAAGGGACAAATTTTCAAACTTTTGTACAGAGAGAAAGAGACCTTCGTCTGGGTTTCTGTTTTGGGTCTAGAAATTCATTTGCAGAGGGGCCAAACCGAGTTCTCTAGCTGCATTCTCTGGTTTTAATTTTGGTGAGAGCACTCAATGAACATTCTAAGAGAGAGAGAGAGAGAGTCAAAAGACAGTAAAAAATGGTTTTATTTGGTTTTGTTTAAGAAAGTGCTGGCTTTCGGTTTGGGTTTGGTTTGGTTTTATTTAATTTTCATGTAATGTAAGTATAGACTGATAGCAATTATAAAACATTAAATGCTATTCAATACTTTAATCTTATTATAACGTTGTTAATTCAACCATTCTTTTCAAACTAGAAATTATATATAATCTGTACTAACCTTGATCCATTGCTTAATTACGTTTTGCTTTTCAATTGTTGCGGAATCCCAGTTTTTCTCCTTAAACCTTTCTCCTTGATTTTCTCTTTAATGATTCAGAGATTGAGAGAGATAGATTGATTAGAGTAAATTAATTAGACTTTGATTCTCTGGTTAGAATGAAGAAGACAACCATTCAAAAGGCAATCCTCCATACTTACCCTTTCACTTATTGCTCTTCATTCATACCCGTTCAATCATACATCTTCAACTATAATGTATATTACTTTAATAAGGTTAAGGAGAGGGAATTAAAACCCAATTGACATTATTTCTTTTATACTCAACAATCATCACATTGAGCACTTTAATGTAAAGTCAATGTAACTATAATTTACATGAGCTACAAATAGATTATTAGAAATAATCTAACATTCTCCCACTTGGCTCATGTTACGAGATCTCAGCTCCTTTCATTTAATTCACTAGATTAAATTCATCACAACTTGTAATTCACTAATAAATAGTGTACCATAATGTGAATTAACAAAGTCACCATTTATAATGAATTGAGAAATTGAATCATGGCAGACACAAGTTATTTGGCAACATGATTCTTTCCATGCATCACATATTTCTCAATCATTATAACTTTAATTTAGGAAACACTTTAACCTTTCACTTTACATTTCATAAAGTATAACATGTTATTTGAAAAACAACAATAATTGTATACACCATAATACAAATAACATCAAACATACAAAAACATATCCATAATGAATTCAAAAGTGTTCACATAATACAAGTTACACTATCATAATCACATTAGTAAGGACTTGTCACCTAAACCCATCCTTTCAACATGTTCCTTAAAGGTCTTGGGTGGCAATCTTTTAGTTAATGGATCCGCTATCATTAAACTTGTACTTATGTGTTCAATGCACACCTTTTGTTTTTGTATTTCTTCTTTGACTGCCAAATACTTCAATTCCATATGTGTTGCTCCTTTCGAGTATTTGTCATTCTTTGAGAAGAATACAGCTGCAGAATTGTCACAATAAATCTTTAGCGGTCTATCTATACTTTCGACTATACTTAGACCCAAGGTTAAGTTCCGCAACCACAATGCATAAATAGTGGCCTCAAAGCATGCCACAAATTCTGCCTCCATAGTAGAAGTAGAGATCGAAGATTGCTTTCCACTTCTCCAAGATACGGCTCCTCCAGCTAATAGGAACACGTAACCGAATGTAGATTTCCTCGAGTCTACACATCCGGCATAGTTTGAATCCGAGTATCCAATAACCTCAAGTTTATTGGACTTTCTATACATGAGCATGTAGTCCTTTGTTCCTTGCAAGTACCTAAGTACTTTCTTTGCAGCTTTCCAGTGATCCATTCCTGGATTACTTTGATATTGGCCTAACATCCCCACTGTAAAACTTATGTCGGGTCGAGTACATGTTTGAGCATACATTAAGCTCCCAACAACTGATGCATATGGAATAGATTCCATTTCCTTTCTTTCCAAATCACTTTTCAGACATTGTATTTGACTGAATTTGTCCCCTTTCTGAATTAGAACTACACCAGCAGAGCATTTTTCTATTCTCAATCTCTCTAAAATTTTATCGATATATCCTTTCTGAGACAATCCTAGTAATCCTTGTTGTCTATTACAGAATATTTCTATTCCAATTACATAGGATGCCTCACCCATATCTTTCATTTCAAAATTTCTAGAGAGAAACTCTTTTATATCATGTAACATTCCTTTGTTGTTAGAAACTAGAAGAATGTCATCAATATATAGGACTAATATACTAAACTTGCTCCCACTGACCTTCATATAGATACACCGATCAACAGTGTTCTCTATAAACCCGTACGACGTAATGGTATCGTTAAACTTGATATACCATTGTCTAGAAGCTTGCTTTAGTCCATATATTAACTTCTTCAATTTACACACTAACTTTTCATTCCCCGTAAGAGAAAATCCTTCAGATTGATCCATATACACTTCTTACTCTAAGTCTCCATTCAGAAAAGCGATTTTTACATCCATTTGGTAAAGCTCTAAGTCATAATGAGCTACCAGAGTCATAACAATTTTTAAAGAATCTTTCTTAGAAACTGGAGAGAAGGTTTCCTTATAGTCAATACCATCTTTCTCAGTGTAACTTTTGGCGACAAGTCTAGCCTTATACCTTTCGATGTTACCTTTTGAATCGCGTTTGGTTTTGTAAACCCATTTACAACCGATTCGTTTAAACCCTTCAAGTAACTCAACAAGTTCCCAGACTTTATTGTCATCCATCGATTAATGTGTCTGGATCTTATCATTGCTCAAGTCACATTTATCTTCAAGTGATAAATCACATAATCATTAGGAATTGCAGATCTTTGTGACCTTACTGATCTTCACAATTCTTGTGATTGTTCACTAGTGACTTGAATATCAACATTATGCTCATCATTGACTTTGTAATATCCGGCTTGTACGGATTTTTAGAATTAATATATTATATTAGTGTTTTATCATATAATGGCATTTTCGTAAATATGGCAAATCAAATCAGTTTCGTAAACAGAAAGCGTCATTATGATCATAACGAAATTCTGGGAATTTTAAGGAAATTCTGGGAATTTTAAGGAAATTCTGGGAATTTTAAGGAAATTCTGGGAATTTTAAGGAAATTCTGGGAATTTTAAGGAAATTCTGGGAATTTTAAGGAAATTCTGGGAATTTTAAGGAAATTCTGGGAATTTTAAGGAAATTCTGGGAATTTTAAGGAAATTCTGGGAATTTTAAGGAAATTCTGGGAATTTTAAGGAAATTCTGGGAATTTTAAGGAAATTCTGGGAATTTTAAGGAAATTCTGGGAATTTTAAGGAAATTCTGGGAATTTTAAGGAAATTCTGGGAATTTTAAGGAAATTCTGGGAATTTTAAGGAAATTCTGGGAATTTTAAGGAAATTCTGGGAATTTTAAGGAAATTCTGGGAATTTTAAGGAAATTCTGGGAATTTTAAGGAAATTCTGGGAATTTTAAGGAAATTCTGGGAATTTTAAGGAAATTCTGGGAATTTTAAGGAAATTCTGGGAATTTTAAGGTCACTCCACTATTTCAACTCTCTTTCATGGCATTCAACCACTTTTCAGAATTGAACCTTCCATGGCTTTTATGAATGTGTCTGGATCTTTATCATTGCTCAAGTCACATTTATCTTCAAGTGAATAAATCACATAATCATTAGGAATTGCAGATCTTTGTGACCTTACTGATCTTCACAATTCTTGTGATTGTTCACTAGTGACTTGAATATCAACATTATGCTCATCATTGACTTTGTAATATCCGGCTTGTACGGATTTTTAGAATTAATATATTATATTAGTGTTTTATCATATAATGGCATTTTTCGTAAATATGTCAAATCAAATCAGTTTCGTAAACAGAAAGCGTCATTATGATCATAACGAATAATAAGAATTTTAAGGAAATTCTGGGAATTTTAAGGAAATTCTGGGAATTTTCGGAGATTAAACGTTATATTTCGGGTAAATACGTTTATCGTAATGTAAAGGACGTTTTAGTAAAAATAGTAAACGAGGTCCGATTTGCGAACGGACAGTTTTAATAAATCCTAAATAATAGGTTGGACTTATTTAACGAAATATGGAAATTTGGAAAATCCGAATCGTTAGCCGATTAACGAAACGAAGGACGAAACAAGAGCTAAGGGCATTTTGGTAATTTGCCAAACCAAATTTTATAAAAATATCACAAACCCTTTTCTCCTTCACTTTTCCTTCTCTCCTTCTCTGTTTCACGAAATCGACAGAGAGCTCTCCCTCGGCCGCCGACGACTTCCAACGATCCGACCTCCGTTCTTCCTCCGTTCTTCGTGATTCTTCCTCCAATCGCTATCCTAGGTACGAATCTATAATTCTAGAGCTTCGGTTTTCAGTTTTCGGACCGGTTTAGCGTTAGGTTTCCGTTTAGGGTTTCGATTTATTTTCGTTAAAAACGCGAATTAGGGTTCGTAATTGATAGGTTAGCCATGATTAAGTATATATCGAACGTATTTGACGTTATTGGACGAAGTTAAATCAAATCGTGAAAAGGTTAAAAATTAGGAATTTTTGGAAAAGTTCGTTAATTGTAATTTCGAACCATCGAGCATGAATTAGTCGTTTAAATATTTCGATTTGACGAGCTAGAAGTTTTAAGGAATTCCTTAGTTAAGGTTTCGTTGAATTTGGACGTTTAGAAGTTTAAATTCGTTTTAATGATAAGCGCTTCGAATTGCTTAGGTGAACGACTCTCTTGGACGAAGCTCGAGAATCTGTGCGATCAAGGTAAGTTTCCGTGACTTACTCTGACCAATTGGTCTACACCATACTTCGTTGTCGTATCGAGGATCCCTGAAGCGTTGTTTGTTTAAAAATTGCTTTGGTTGGGTAGATAGGTTTATGATTGTTTTAGGTTATTCTATTTCAGTCTTGATGGTATACATGTGCTTGTTTATTGTATGTTTATATTATGCTTGTATCTGTTCATGCATCACGTATTTCAAATGTCATGAAAATGAATTTTCGCACGTATTTTAAGAAAAGAAAATGAACCTCTGTAATGAATGAACGTAATCTGTCTGTATCTGGTCACGCGAGGTGGGGCTCAGGCACGGCTGTGCGTGTTGCAAGCGTGTACCCCCCTCCTCTAGCTGGAAAGAGTAGTCCGACCGCAGGATGGGCTCTCTCCGGTTAGTGGGTTGCGATCTCGGTGACAATTTGTCTGTCTGCGACGTAATGAATCTGTATCTGAATCTGAATCTGCATGATTTCTGAATGGCATACGCACGCATGCATCTGCATTTACGTAGCTTACTGAGATTTCATTATCTCATAGGTGTCTGTATGGTGTAGGTGACGTTATAGGTGACGTAGATCCAGGTGAGGACGACGTTCCTCCTTCTGATGTCTGAGGCAGTTGATGGATGATGGCCCGTGGGAGTGCGCTGGGCAGTCGAGGCGCGTTTTGACCCGTGGGGATGTCTGTGTAAGTATTTTGGGGGAATTTAATGGATGATACGTATGTATAGACGAACATGTTAGGATGTTTGGATATGATTAGATGTCAGGTTCATATTTGATGTTTTTAAACGTTTTTGGGAAATCTGTTTATAATCTGTGTTTTTATAGCTTTTACTGGAACTGCTTGGAATTTGAAAACAGGAGGATTTTGACAACTTTTAAACGTATCCATGCAGTTCGTTTTTAAGAAGTTTTATCGCGTTTAAAATATTGTGTTATTTGAGGAATTGTTGCTCTCTGGAATCGGATTCCAGAGAGCAGATCAAATTGTGGTTTTGCTCTCTGGAGTTTCCAGAGAGTACTTGAAAAACAAAGAGAGAAAAGAGAAGAGAAGAGAAAGAGAGATGGCGATCGAAGTCAAAGGAGGATCGCTGGTGGATCGCTGCACAGAGTGTGCAGCGATCGATCTCTACAGCATGCAGAGATCGATCGCTGCATGCTGCACAGCATGCAGCGATCAGTCGCTGCATGCTGCACAGCATGCAGCGATCAGACGCTGCATGCTGCAGTGTCTGGTCGCTGCCCTCTGTTTTCATGGTTGGACAGTTTTGCCCTCCCGATTATTTTTAATTAAAATTAGTTTTTAATTAAAGTTTTAATTGTTTTATTAAACAATTTTATGTATGTTTTAAATGGTTTTCCAAACAACACTAACGACTTCAATTCCGATTTAGTTTCCGCTTAAAGTGTAAAATAAAATGTAAAATTTATACGGGTAAATGGGTACAGTATTAGGGTCGTGACAGACTTGATCATTTTCTGGGGTTTGAATATTCACTCATTGTTCCAGTATGTTGTTAGATTGTGATACAACAAGAGGAACAATAATTTGATGAGAATCTTCAGGTGTAATTTCCTCCACTCGATTCTCATGAATATTCACTTTTCGTGATTTATCACTCCTACTGATTTGGCCATTCTCAATGAATCGATCATTTCCAGACTCAACTATCCTCGTACTATGATTAGGACAATAAAAGATGTACCCTTTTGACTTTTCTGGATAGCCGATGAAATAACCACTAATGGTTCTTGCATTGAGTTTCTTTTCATGTGGATTGTATATTCTTACTTCTGCTGAACAACCCCAAACATGAAGATGTCTTAAACTAGGTTTTCTTCCTGTCCACAGTTCATAAGGGGTCTTAGGAACTGCCTTACTAAGAACCCTATTCAACAGATATGCAGCAGTCTTTAAACTGTGCATCCACAACGATAAAGGTACAATACTTTTATTCACCATACTTCTAACCATTTCCATTAGAGTACGATTCCGCCTTTCAGCTACACTATTTTGTTGTGGCGTACCAGGCATTGTATACTGTGCACAAATACCTCGACTTTCGAGAAACTTTGCAAATGGACCTTTACATTGCCCACTTTCATAGAATTTTTCATAATATTCACCACCTCTATCAGACCTCACAACCTTTACTTTCCTATCTAATTGTCTTTCCACCTCATTTATGAACACTTCTAAAACGTTCACAGATTGAGACTTTTCATGCAGTAGATACAAATAACCATAACGTGAGTAATCATCAATAAATGTGATGAAATACCTTTCGCTGTTCCAAGACAGAGCATCGAATGGACAGTGTGTATCAATTCTAACAGACCACTACTTCTTGTGCCCTTAATTTTAGATATGTGTGTAGTTTGTTTACCTTTGATACAATCTATACACACATCCCAGTCATTAAAATCTAATTGAGGTAAAATATCACATTTCATTAACCTCATTATCCTTTCTTTAGATATATGATCTAATCTTTGATGCCACAAGAAAGTTGAACACTCATTAAGTGCACTACGTTTAACACCAACATTATTGTCTACATGAAACAGAGATTCTACAAATTTAATATTGAGATTGAATCGATACAAACCATCCATTAAAATACCAGAACTATAATAGTATTTTTGTTTGTACAATACAAATAAATCATGCTCAATCTCAAAATTAAAACCTTTACAATCCAACTTAGAAACAGAAACTAAATTCCTTGCACATTCAGGAACATAAAGACACTCTTCAAGATCCAAATGACAACCAGTGTCCAGGATCAATCTATACGTCTCAATCCCTTCAATGTGAGCCTTCATTCTGTTTCCCATATACAAGAACTTTTCAGTTCCGTTTATGGGTTGGATTGAAAGAAATCCCTGCGTAACATGAGACACATGAGTAGTAGCACCAGAATCTAACCACCAAGTATTATTAGGTACTTTCATAATATTTGATTCAAAACATACTGAAACAAATAGTGTACCTTTCTTTTCGAACCAGATTTTTCTTTTCGGACAATCTTTCTTGAAGTGTCCAGTCTTATTACAGAAGTAGCATTTAAGCTCCTTTCGGATATGTCCCTCATTCACATTCAATGGGGCTTTTCCCTTCTTCCGGTTCTTCTTACTTGGTCCTTTCTTGCTACCAGTTCCTTCATGCTGAAATGTCATGTTAATGGAGTGATCTTTTATTTTCTTCAACCTCCCTTCTTCTTGAATTAACATGGCCTTTATTTTCTGAAAGTTCCATTTCTCTTTTATGGTGTTGTAATTCACCTGGAACTGACCAAATTCAAGAGGAAGAGAGTTGATGATAAATTGAACCAAGAATGATTCATTCACATCCATTCCCAATGACTTCAGCTTGGCAGCTAGATTCGCCATACATGTCACATGATCATGAATGGATTGCGACCAATCAAACTTCTTGGTCGTCAACTCACTCATGAGATTTCCAACAACAGACTTATCTGTAATGTACGATTGAGAGTATTCTTTAATTCTCAACATGAACTCTTTAGCGTTGTCAGTCTTTGGCATCAATGACTTAACATTTTCAGCTATCATCCACTTCATCAAGCTCATACACAGCCGGTTAGACCGCTCTCAAATCCCAATAACGGATTTGTCAGCTTCCGTACTGGTCTCATTAATGGCTGCCGGCTTTTCACAAATTAATGCTGCGTCTAAACCCATTACACCCAATTGAAATTGGATTTGTTTAGACCAATCATCATAATTTAAGCCGTTGAACTTAACCAACTTGTTGCCAGAAGCTAACGCATTCATAAATGCTGCAAAACATACATGCTCATACTTTAATACTTTGAGTAAACATGAATAGATTCAAACAAACAGTAATTCATTTCTTAAATCACCTTTGGGCAAAATTTAAGAAACAATCTCAGCTATCAATGATGCTATCAAAATATACTTTAATAAACACACAAACATATTCAAATCAACATGCTTAACATCTTTGGATATATTACCATATCAATCTAATATGCATACATGTTTCTTTCATATTATCAATTACAAACATTGGTCCATCTTTGGATGACATTATAATGTTGTAATCAATAATGTCAAACGTTTTGTTCAATCAATCATTAGCATCCTTTCACACAAAACAAATGATGGTTACACAATCGAATATTGATCATTTCAAACTAGGCCACTTTAGTGACTAACAAGTTTCTTTTATATCAAGTATTCAATTGAATGTAACATCCCATAATCATCATACATGAAAATAAACAATTGAAATATCATAACAATTCAATATTCACATATAACAGTAACATACAACTGCCGATCGATCGGCGGGATGTGCTAATCGATCGGCACATTCTCTGTAATTTGAAAACTTCAAACGAACGACAGCCGATCAAACAATAGCCGATCGATCGACAGATTATGCCGATCGATCGGCACATTCTCTTGTTTGTCAAAACAAAACAGAACCTTCCCCGATCGATCGGCTATATCACCCGATCAATCGATTGTCCATAATTTTTTTTTTTTAAGAAAAATCGATCATAAACAACTTTAATAACCGGAAACCATAATCGACCGATGATCGGAAACTGTAATCGACCGACGACTGGAAACTGTAATCGGTCAAACAGTTCAAGCAAAACATCAAACTTTTCAAGTAAAATATACTTCATCCAATCAATACAAACGGTGAACAACACGTTATAGAACCTGTCTCTAATACCAATTGATAGCAATTATAAAATATTAAATGCTATTCAATACTTTAATCTCATTATAACGTTGTTAATTCAACCATTCACTTCAAACTAGAAATTATATATAATCTATACTAACCTTGATCCATTGTTTAATTACGTTTTGCTTTTCAATTGTTGCGGAATCCCGGTTTTTCTCCTTAAACCTTTCTCCTTGATTTTCTCTTTGATGATTCAGAGATTGAGAGAGATAGATTGATTAGAGTAAATTAATTAGACTTTGATTCTCTGGTTAGAATGAAGAAGAAGACAACCATTCAAGAGGCAATCCTCCATACTTACCATTTCACTTATGTCTCTTCATTCATATCCGTTCAATCATACATCTTCAACTATAATGTATATTACTTTAATAAGGTTAAGAAGAGGGAATTAAAACTCAATTGACATTATTTCTTTTATACTCAACAATCATCACATTGAGCACTTTAATGTAAAGTCAATGTAACTATAATTTACATGAGCCACAAATAGATTATTAGAACTAATCTAACATAGACATGTCACTAAACAAGAGCAAGTAAAACAATATTCTTTCATGATTTTATTTTTTGTACATTACGTATATAAATTGATGTACCGAGGCTACGCTACATGGAGATTAATTAATCCATAATACATCTTAAAAACTTAAGTCTTCTAAAATGGTGTTTACTTTGTAAACTCAATTACGTCTTTGGACATGTTTCTTCAAATTGTTTATATTTTTTAATTGTAATTTTATAATATTAAGAGATTTTCTTGCCTCTTTTTTCCTTTTCAGACGTTCTTAATATGTGTCAATTTTTAGTTATTAGTGCATAAATGGTGTGATTAAATTAAATTAAATTAAATTCAGTACATGAGTTTTCTCCTAATTTTAGGTACTGCTTTTGAATTTTGGGGCTGGATTACGAAAAATATTATAATTTTTAAAAGAAATTGGTTAGCTAGCTTAGCCCAGTCAATTGGTGCATGTATTTTAACGTTTCATTTCACTTCTTTTTTATATCTCATATCTTTAAAGTCTAAAACCCTTGCTTGGTATTCCTCAGCAAAGGTCTTCAGTCTACACCTACTCAAATTTATTATCTTATTTAGTAGATCAATAATATGGGCTTATTCTTCAATATAGATGTCTCGTTCGATAAATCAACTATTAGAAAGAGATTGTTTGAATATTTCTTTTCGATTTTACGACTAACAATTAATTATAATTTATAGGGTAAATTCTAAATTAACTTCAGAACTATGGAGGTTCTGACCGTTCAATTTTTAAACTATTTTCGTTAGCAAGATGGTCTAAGAACTGTGCCCCGTTAACAATTTGCTCAACCATTTGCTCTTTTTTTGACTTGGCAATTTGTAAATCTCGTCGCGTACACTCATTTTCTTTTGAACTTTTGGGTTTCTTGTCTTTTGATTTAATAGAAAATTCGAATTTACTAATTTAAGAATTGTTTTCTCCCAGCTCTATGAATTAGTGTGGAGTAAAACTTGCAACGAAAGAGCTTGTTTTGTTTCATAATAATTGTGAAAGCCCGCTCAATTACAATTCTTGTCGTCTAGAGAATAATTGTAAGGGAGAAAGAGAACCAATCGGACGATGACATGTGTTGTCACATATTTTTTAAAGGTTTTTTAACAACAAGGTCATTTTGATAAGGGAGTCGAGTTCATGGATCATTTTGTTAACGAAAATAGTTTAAGGGTTTAATTGTAAAGACCCCTATATTTAAGGAGTTATTTTGGAATTCATTCTAATTTATATAAACAGTCTAATTGACTAATTTTATTTTTCTAATAATGTTAGTTTTTCTTTTTAATTTTACACTATATTTTACCTAATGACGTGTGGGTCATTACACCATACACTGAGTGTCATGTCACGAGATAGAAATTAGAGTACAAAATTTAGATGATAAACTCGCATTACTCTATTTTTTCACTTTTACGTACACGAAAGATAAAGTAAGAAAATGTGAGATAGAAATTAGAGTACAAAATTTAGATGATAAACTCGCATCACTCTATTTTTTTGCTTTTACGTACACGAAAGATAAAGTAAGAAAATGTTAAATGTATTTTACTAAACACGTAAACAAAATTCAGGAAACATTTTTCCAAGAATTAGGTTGATAAAATTATTAAATAATCTGGTGATAATCCTCGTTCAAAACAATTAGGCCAAGGTTTGAACATAAAGAGTTAACTAACTAGAAAGGGTAAAGGGCATACACAAAAGCTATAAATAGAGGAGAAATGGGTGAGAAAAGGGCACAGCCAGAACCCAAAGAGCAATAGGGAGGAGGGTTGAAGATGGGGTCGTCCTACATGGCCTTTCTCACTCTCACCTTTTTTGTTGCATTTCTCTCCTTTGCCTTCCCAACTCTAACACTGGCTGATTATGACCACTCTTTCCCTCCGCCTCCTAAGAAGCAATATGACTACCAATCTCCGCCACCACCCCCGCCCAAGGTGTACAAGTACAAGTCTCCTCCACCTCCTTCACCGCCGCCACCCAAGAAAGAATACGAGTACAAGTACCCCCCACCACATTCACCCCCACCACCCAAGAAAGAATATGAGTACAAGTCACCCCCACCACCCAAGAAAGAATATAAATACAAGTCTCCTCCACCACCTTCACCGCCGCCGCCCAAGAAAGAATATGAGTACAAGTCTCCTCCACCACCTTCACCGCCACCACCCAAGAAAGAATACAAGTCACCTCCACCACCTAAGAAGGAATATGAGTACAAGTCACCTCCACCACCCAAGAAAGAATATGAATACAAGTCACCTCCGCCACCATCACCGCCACCACCAAAGAAAGAATACGATTATATGTCTCCACCTCCGCCCAAAAAAGAATATGAACATAAATCCCCAACTCCACCACCACCACCACCACCTAAGTATTATTATAGGTCTCCTCCTCCTCCTCCTCACTACTGAGAGGACAAGGCTCTATGAGGTAAGTTAAATTCACACCTTCATAGTCTGACTAATTTTAAAACTCTCACACAACAAAGTAAGTAAATAATATTTTGAGATGATGATAAATGACATTTATACGTTGTTGCAGGAAGAAGAGTACGAGAATGCCAAAATAAGAGACAGTTTAGAGACATATCTCTTCAAGTTAGCTACAGCTAGAGCTACAATGAACTGTCAAAAAGCCATTTGAATTTTAGTGTGTGCTGTTTGTAATTTTCTATAAATAAAACCATTTTTTTCTGCTAAAAAGAAACCAATCTATCTTCCATTTTTAACCTGATCAACGTTAAATTTAATTATGCTTTATTACTAAGAACTAACAAGTCATCTAAATTCCTTTTTAGTAATAAAAAAATTATAGAAAATGAAAAATTAAGTCTAATGCAGCTTCAGTTTGTTTCATAAATTTCTCACCGCCCCCAGATACTTTGATAAATCAAATAGCTAAAACCAGCAACTTTTTCGTATACTTTTTCTGGTAGATTTTATAATTTTTAATTATCAGATGAAAGTTTTTCTCAGTCGACGTGGTTGAATTTCTCAAAGTCTAGTCTGACACTCCCGATCCAAGGAACTTGACTTAATTCATAACCGTTACAATACGGGATCTGGCAGACAACCATGTCCCTTCGACATTAACCACGAAATTAAAAAAAAAGTAGCAAATTACAGTGAAAATACAGGCGAAAACCAATTTTTTGAGAGTGGATAACCAGTTTTCTTAATCCGACCATCGTCGTCCAAGATTTTTTGCGACATCGCCGTCACGGAAGGCATTGTGATTTTGCTCTACAAACATAGTCTACAATCATCTCATTTTTTAAGGTGTCAGGAAATGATTAGGAGGGGAGTGAAGGTATTTTAATAAAAAAGTAATTTTTTATGTGCGTGCCACGTGGTGCATTTAACATGGCCTTTTAAGGACAGTACATCCATTTGCCCCCGTCTTTACATTTAGAGCGTAAGATGTAAAAAAATTGACTTTTATGGTAAATATATTATAATTAAGTAATAATAACTAGGAAAACAAGTTCAAAGTCAATTGCAATTCAACACAAGTCCAAATTACTATTTTAGGGTATATAAAATAAAATCATAATCTTTATTCATGTGGCATGCATGGAATAAAATAATCAATAAGTACATGTTGAATTGTTTAACAAAAAATCATAACATTCCATAAAAAAATATTTGTTCAATAACTTTTTCATCTAGCCAATTGAAATTTAGTTCATAGAAAATAAAAAAGAAGAGGAAGAAGAAGAAATCATCATATAAAAATATAAGAAAATCTTCTCTAGCTATGTGATACTGTGCTGATGCTACAGCAACGAGGTCTAGTATCAGCCTTCCAAGAAGAAATCTGCACCCTTTCTTTATTTTCCCTTCTCTGTTTCGATTCTCTTTTGATGTCTTTCTCCTCCTCTCTTATTCTTTCTTCTACCTCACAAATTTGAATTTCGAAAATCGTGAAAGCAGATTTTCTCTCTTTTCCCTTGAATATCTCAACAATTGGTTTTTTTTTTTAATTTTTTAGATCACTTATTTGAGTAATGATATCTTCCTCCATCTCTTATTATAGAAAATCCAAATCTTCCACATTAACATCTATCTGAATTAATTATATAATAGTGATAATTCTTCTAAAAATTAACAAATAATACTCATATTAATAAAAGCCTACTATGTGTGATTTTATAGCATTCCATGATGATATATATAGGATATTATCAATTTTAACCCTATACTATACCTATAATTTCAAGTAGCCTCTTGTACTAAAAAAACCGGCAAACCGAACCCTGCATTATGATTCCGTTATCGGTCTTGAACTTCCGCCAACAATTTCGTTAAGTTTCTATTTGCAAAAATAAGGAGTATTTTAAAAAAATACCAAACGATATTCAATTTACTTGCATTTTTTAACACATCCCTGGTGCAACGGTCACATGACCATTGCACACCCTCCTATAAATACACCTTTTTTCTTTTTTTTTTTATTTTCCACACTAACTTCTCTCAATCTCTCAATCTCTTTTTTTACAATTCACTTCCATTCCTCATTCAACAAGGTATGTTTTAATTTTTTTATATATATTTACATAATTTTTAATTGTAATTATATTAACTAAATTATTTTTGGATTTTTTTTTTTAGGTTTTGTATACATAAAGTTGATCAATTCACACCACCTACATGCTTCTATTGGACATTAGCATTGTGGTATCAATTTATTATTAAAAATTTAATTTTATATTTAGTTTATTTATTATGGATCATCGCAATTATATTATTGATGATAATGATGACGTAGAAGATATTAGAGAATTAATTCATACATTTTCTATGGGACAATCATGTGCACAAGTATCCACTTCATCACCTAAAAAAAACGTTTGAAGTATGGAAATATTTTGTAATGAAAGAAATTAAAATTAGTGGAAAAGTAGAATATAGAGTTCAATGCAATTACTGTATTAAAAATTATGCATATATTTCCGGTAGTTTAACTAGCACACTCGGTAGGCATTATAAAAAATGTCACTTAAATGAATTAGTTAGAGACCCTACACAAAGATTATTGAATGCTCGTGGTAGTGGCACTTTTTTGTATTCACAAAGTAGAATGAGAGAAGGAATAGCAAAAATTGTAGTACAGTGAGTTGCCTTTAGCGTTCACCAATAGTGATGAATTTAAAAAATTTATGAAAGAGTATGCTACTCCTAATTTTAAACGTGTTCCTAGAAGTACAACTAGAATGAATATTATTAAAATATTTAATAATATGAAAAATGAATTAATTTTATTTTTTTCAAGCGTTCCTTCAATGTCTATTTGTATCACCTCTGATTTATGGAGTGCACGTAATTCTATAGGCTATGTCGTTGTAACTTTTCATTTTATTAATGACTCTTGGCAGTTAAATAAAAGAATTTTAGGATTTCGTAATTATGAATATCCTCACACTAGTATTACTATTTATAGATGTATTGTAATGATATTGCAAGAATATTTTATTCGAGATAGAATATTGTAATGATATTGCAAGAATATTTTATTCGAGATAGAATATTTAACATAACAATTGATAATACTAATGCTAACGATGTTGCTATTTTTCATTTTAAAAATTATTTTCAATTAGATACCACTCACGATTCTCTTTTCCATATAAGATGTGCTTGTCATATTTTAAATTTAGTTGTTAAAAATGGTATGACATATATTTTGCCTCATATTGAATTAATTAGATCCGTAATTTCTTATATAATTGGATCTAATTCGAGGCAACAAGAATATGAAAATTTTTGTAAAGCTGCCCAACTTAAACCACGAAAATTAAAAACCGATGTAGATAATATGTAAAATTTTACTTATTTAATGTTGGAAAATGCTAGGCCATATTAGCAAGTTATTTGTGCTTATTAATGAGAAAACACTAAGTGTTAATCTGGATAAATCTAGTTGCGATGTAACTAATATATTTCTTAATTTTTTAAAACCATTTTATGATGCTACAAATGAATGTTCGGAAATTTATTATCTCACTTCTTATCTTGTTCTCCTAATTTTTATAAACTTAACTGGTAATTTTGCACAATATCGACAAATAGATGAATTTAGAGATATACTGAATAAAATGGAAGCAAAATTTAAAAAATATTGGCTTGACATCTCTCCTATTTTTTGTTATGCATGTATAATAATAGATCCTAGATATAAGTTAAGAGGAGTATGTTTCATTGTTAATAAAATTTATAATAATTTACAAACTCCTTCTTTATTTTCTATAGATCAAATAACACATAGAATTACTAGTTTATATTCTTCTTATGAATCTAAATATTCAAATGTTAGTCATGTTTCTTCACATGCTAGTTCAAATAGTGGTGGTGGAAATATTGTAGGTTCACAATTTTGGTATTCATGATATTTGGAATCAATTAGATACGGATGCATATTCTAGTTCTATGCGAAATGAACTAGAAATTTATTTTGACACTCAATATCAATTTTCTCGTAAAGAAAACTTTGATATTTTAGATTGGTGGAAAATATTTTCCACCACATATCATATTCTTTCTATAATGACACGTGATCTACTAACACCTCTGGTGTCTACTAAAGTATCGGAGTCTACTTTTAGTGCAGGTGGACATGTGTACGATGAACGCCGATGACGACTTACACCCGATCTCGTGGAGGCACTCATTTGCATGAAGAATTTGAACGACGCCATTACGAGAAACCAACAACGAGATGATGAAATACTTGAAGATTTTAAAATTTTGGATGTTAAAGATTAGCATTGTAATTTAAATTTTGAAGTATTTTTTTCAAGTTGTAATTTTTTTTTGAAATTTTGCACATGATTGACAATTAAATGAGTGCCAACCTAGTTGGAATATGTATAATTTATAGTGATGCAAATGTTGATGAATGTTATATTTTTTTATATTTGCTTTCTTCCGTTTTTTTATAATTAGATGTCATTTTTGTATTAATTAAAGATTTCTATTATTTATATGACTAAGTGTAACGCCCCGAAAACCCACCCGGATTCACGGTTCGCTACAGGGACTACTCTGAGCTAAACGACTCACTAATTTTCCTTAATCCTAACCAATAAGCACCACGGCGTCCTCCCCGAAAATTTCGGCAGAGTAACGCCTGAAAATGGCGCTCCCAAAATGCTAAGTACCTGTAAACGAATAAATCCCAACTAATCCAGAATACTCCTACACAACTATCTAGTCTACGAAATCTCCAAACAATCATCAAAACAGAACGAAAATACTATCGACCAAAATGAAGAAAGTCCACAGTATAGGGTGACATATCACCCTTAACTATGACTATATACAACAAATACAAATACTCCCACAAAAGACAAAAAGTCCTACTCCCCAACAACATCATGCTACGGCTCCTTCTGGGTCGGGTCGCCCTAACACTGTCATCAACCGGGGCCCTGGTCGCACGCCACCAACTGCCACCTACTCCTAGTCAGATTCTCGGTACACACCCACCAGCTCAGCAGTACCTACACCACAGAACACACTGTAAGCTCGAAGCTTAGCAAGTAAAGTGCTGGAAAATAAACGTGAAGCATGAAAACTATTTATGCAATCCTAACACGTGCAGGTCTCTACACACGTTGTCATCATCTCATCGCTTCGCATCACAAAGTGTCTACAACCGTAACCTGCACAAAACTCATAACATACACACAACTAGGCCACGACCTACACAAGATTCCACACCTACACAAAACTATCCCACACCTACACAGGACTCACAACTCATACCCACAACCGCCCGTATGCAAGACTCACAACGTACTACCAGACCCAATTCACCAAATTACAACCTACGCATGACCGACTCTCCACACCTACGCACAACTTCCCACAAACCCCCACACCAACACCCGTTAACTAACACACACCTAGTTTAATACAAATCCCACAACACAAGCCCACTCCACCTCACGTACAACCCTAGTTTTTTCTCTCACACCCTCTACAACCGTCCCCACCCATCACGTACCTCTTCCCTCACAACCCTCTCCAGTTTCACCTTCTCCACAACTCTTTCTCACTCGAAATTCGCGGAGCACATCACCTCGGCCCGAGTCTCACTCGAAATTCGCGGAGCACATCACCTCCGGCCCGAGTCTCACTCGAAATTCGCGGAGCACATCACCTCCGGCCCGAGTCCCACTCGGAATTCGCGGAGCACATCACCTCCGGCCCGAGTCTCACTCGAAATTCGCGGAGCACATCACCTCCGGCCGAGTCTCACTCGAAATTCGCGGAGCACATCACCTCCGGCCGAGTCCACTCGGAATTCGCGGAGCACATCACCTCCGGCCCGAGTCTCACTCGAAATTCGCGGAGCACATCACCTCCGGCCCGAGTCCCACTCGGAATTCGCGGAGCACATCACCTCCGGCCCGAGTCTCACTCGGAATTCGCGGAGCACATCACCTCCGGCCCGAGTCTCACTCGAAATTCGCGGAGCACATCACCTCCGGCCCGAGTCTCACTCGAAATTCGCGGAGCACATCACCTCCGGCCCGAGTCTCACTCGAAATTCGCGGAGCACATCACCTCCGGCCGAGTCTCACTCGAAATTCGCGGAGCACATCACCTCCGGCCCGAGTCTCACTCGAAATTCGCGGAGCACATCACCTCCGGCCCGAGTCTCACTCGAAATTCGCGGAGCACATCACCTCCGGCCCGAGTCTCACTCGAAATTCGCGGAGCACATCACCTCCGGCCCGAGTCTCACTCGAAATTCGCGGAGCACATCACCTCCGGCCCGAGTCTCACTCGAAATTCGCGGAGCACATCACCTCCGGCCCGAGTCTCACTCGAAATTCGCGGAGCACATCACCTCCGGCCCGAGTCTCACTCGAAATTCGCGGAGCACATCACCTCCGGCCCGAGTCTCACTCGAAATTCGCGGAGCACATCACCTCCGGCCCGAGTCTCACTCGAAATTCGCGGAGCACATCACCTCCGGCCCGAGTCTCACTCGAAATTCGCGGAGCACATCACCTCCGGCCCGAGTCTCACTCGAAATTCGCGGAGCACATCACCTCCGGCCCGAGTCTCACTCGAAATTCGCGGAGCACATCACCTCCGGCCCGAGTCCCACTCGGAATTCGCGGAGCACATCACCTCCGGCCCGAGTCTCACTCGAAATTCGCGGAGCACATCACCTCCGGCCCGAGTCTCACTCGAAATTCGCGGAGCACATCACCTCCGGCCCGAGTCTCACTCGAAATTCGCGGAGCACATCACCTCCGGCCCGAGTCTCACTCGAAATTCGCGGAGCACATCACCTCCGGCCCGAGTCTCACTCGAAATTCGCGGAGCACATCACCTCCGGCCCGAGTCTCACTCGAAATTCGCGGAGCACATCACCTCCGGCCCGAGTCTCACTCGAAATTCGCGGAGCACATCACCTCCGGCCCGAGTCTCACTCGAAATTCGCGGAGCACATCACCTCCGGCCCGAGTCTCACTCGAAATTCGCGGAGCACATCACCTCCGGCCCGAGTCTCACTCGGAATTCACGGAGCACATCGCCTCCGGCCCGAGTCCCACTCGGAATTCGCGGAGCACATCACCTCCGGCCCGAGTCTCACTCGAAATTCGCGGAGCACATCACCTCCGGCCCGAGTCCCACTCGGAATTCGCGGAGCACATCACCTCCGGCCCGAGTCTCACTCGAAATTCGCGGAGCACATCACCTCCGGCCCGAGTCTCACTCGAAATTCGCGGAGCACCTCACCTCCGGCCCGAGTCCCACAAGGAATTCGCGGAGCACCTCACCTCCGGCCCGAGTCTCACTCGAAATTCGCGGAGCACATCACCTCCGGCCCGAGTCCACTCGGAATTCGCGGAGCACATCACCTCGGCCCGAGTCTCACTCGGAATTCACGGAGCACATCACCTCGGCCCGAGTCCACTCGGAATTCGCGGAGCACATCACCTCGGCCTGAGTCTCACTCGGAATTCGCGAAGCACATCACCTCCGGCCCGAGTCCCACTCAGAATTCGCGGAGTACCTCACCTCCGGCCAGAGTCCCACTCGAAATTCGCGGAGCACATCACCTCCGGCCCGAGTCCCACAAGGAATTCGCGGAGCACATCTCCTCAAGCCCGAGTCTCACTCGGAGTTCGCGGAGCACATCACCTCCGGCCCAAGTCCCACTCGGAATTCGCGGAGCACCTCATCTCCGGCCCGAGTCTCACTCGGAATTCTCGGAGCACATCACCTCCGGCCCGAGTCCCACTCGGAATTCGCGGAGCACTCACCTCTGGCCCGAGTCTCACTCGGAATTCACGGAGCACATCACCTCCGGCCCGAGTCCCACTCGGAATTCGCGGAGCACATCACATACAGACTACTCAAAACGTGTTTACGACTCACAACATGCAAACAACGGTGGTGTACCATGACCAACTGACGACAACTCCCCATCCCCATCACTTCACACGCGTACCTATAACTCACAACCTGCATACAACTAACCCACACTCTGCACAAGTCATATAACATACCACTAA
The DNA here is from genome assembly GCA_022432975.1 of Begonia masoniana. Classification (NCBI taxonomy): domain Eukaryota; kingdom Viridiplantae; phylum Streptophyta; class Magnoliopsida; order Cucurbitales; family Begoniaceae; genus Begonia; species Begonia masoniana. The sequence continues at coordinate 77,575,820 of CM039502.1, forward strand.
CGACGACTACACCTTCACGTCACATACAGCCTACTCATGACATACTCACGACATACCCACAACTCACAACATGCGAACAACTGTGGTGTAGGCCCTTATGGGCGACTCTCAGACGTTTACACCCACACTACTACTTACCTGGCGTCCTAGCTTGCTGAGGATGTTCGGTTTCTTGCCCACCTACGGCTCGACCTACGACAAAAATTCAAACTTCATCAAAATCAAACTTACATTCACCAATTACTCTCAAACTACTATTTCGAGTCTAATCCAACTAAAATCTAACTAAACGGCCACTAATTTGGGTTCGGTAAAAACCGACCCGAAACTTCAAACGTGCATAACTTTCGCGTCGGATATCGGAATCGAACGATTCCAGCGGCCACATACTCCTCTAATAACCTATTTTAACCTGCCAAAAGGAATTTCAAAACAAACGACCGTAGATAGGTCAAATCAGGCAAAACCCGAACTGCCCTAACCCGGGAATTTCATCCCTCTCGGTTTTCCATCAATTTTCACCAATCAATCCCCCACACCCTCAATTAGCATAAACAAATCAAAATCCCGAGGCTAGACACACAAAACCCGAAATGCCCAAATTTGGAGTTCACCATTTTTTGCTCAAATTGAGCTCCTCACAACTCGGCGACCATTGCTGGTCCAAGGGTCAGCAAACCCATGCCGAGAGCTCCCAAAATCGGCCGGTGATCGGAGCTCAAACTCGCTCCTCACCCTCGGCCACGAACAGAACCAAAACAGAGGTGAAACCGAGCCTTACCGGGCGGTTCGTGCGCGGAGTCAGCCAGAATCTCCTCGTCGCCGGCGTCTGGTCGGAGAGTGTCGGAAATCTCCGGTGAACGCTCGCCTACGCCGCCCCGCGTTCTCTCCCTTCCCCTCCCCTGTTCCGCTCCTCGCGCGAGTGAACGACAGAATGGTTTGAAAACGATTCTGTCGTTTGTTTTTCATTTTTATTATTATTTAGTTTTAATAATAATAATAGTAATAATAATAAAACTAACCATTGATTAATCCTTATTTACCTTTTTGCCCTCCCGTGTTTCTGACCATTTCGACTTTCGTTAAATCTCGTTCTTAATTATAGCCCCGACTTAATTTCATTGGGAATACCTAAACCTAAATTAAGAAACCATTCACTTTTCTTTTAAATTAATTTAAACAACCTATTTTATTATTCTTTTATTTTATTTTTTTCGAATAATAAAATCCCAAATTTTAATAAGCTATTTAACCCGTTAAAATCTCTCACGAAATCCTAACAAAATTTTTAATTTGATTCAATAAAATTTCGGGTTATTACACTAAGTATCTATCATACTTTATCATTACTATAATAAATATTTATTATAGTTTTAATAAATAAAAGTTTAATGAAATATATAATATATTTATATAAAATTATTTTATTTATGTAAGCTCGACTCGTTAAACTCGGCTCGTTGGGCCGGCTCGGGTTAAATATTTTTTTGGGGCAGTTTGTTAGGCTCGGCAGGCTCTTCTCTGCTCGGCCAGCTCGTTTAATATCTCTAAGTTAGGTTTGGTCCAAATCGGACCAAACCATTTCGGTTCGGTCCCACCCAAACCAAACAAACTTGGTTCAGTTATGATTCAGACCGGTTCTTTGGTGGTTCGACTCGAACCGATTCGGTTTGGTCTTAACTGGTCCGATTCGATTTTGTCAACCTGGTTTGCTTCAACGAGACAGGACCAGTCTGGTCCGTTTCAGTTGAATCGGCCCATTTTTTTAGGTAGGTCCATTTGGTCAAATGGGCCCCAGTTCACTTTGGTTCAACTATTTTGAGTCTTTTTTAATGACCATTTCTGGACAATTCAGGACTCAGTTTGCCCTAATTCACCTTATTTTTGCCACGTTTTGGCCAATTTGAACATTTTATTCTAGGTTGGTTGGTTGATCATTTGATTTACTGATTGACTACTATGGTTGCCTAGCTATTGAATATGTATATACATATTTTTTTCTTAACTTTTTTTTTGTAGTACAATTTTATGAATTCTTACATTGTAAAATAGGATAGTTAGGTAACATGCTAAAAAATTAGTCACTCTTACTTTAATCGTTATGTTTTTATATGTTAGATATAAGACATGACATTGTATGAATATTGACCGGCCCAAAGGAAAGTTGATGTTTGTACAGTTGGATGGATTGTTAGCAGTATTAAAAATATGTGACAATTATTAGGATGTCATGTGAACATTGAACTTATCCAAAGATAATTTCATTGTTTGACAGGTCTTATTGTCAATGTTTTTATACTAGACCAAGTTACCAATTACAAGTTAACACTTTTAGTCAAAAGACTAAGTGTTAATGTTGTACTGGTTTCTTGTTGATGGATGCACTATATTTTGAGTTATATTATTGTCATATATATGCATATTATTTTGTAAGCTAATATTGTTTCATTTTCTCTAATGTTACAGTTAACATCTCAAGTATAATGGGTAACGTTAAATGTATGGAAAGAGAATGTTATGATTGTTCTCGGGTGCAAGGATCTAGACATTGCACTTAGGGTCACACGCTTCCCACCTTTTTCAGCATCAAGTATCTTTGATGATAAAAGGGAGTTGGAAAAATAGGAGCGTTCGAATCGTGCAAGTCTGATGATCATGAAACGCGTCATTCCAGAAGCATTTCGGGGCAACATGTCGGAAGACACTAATGCCAAAACATTCCTCGAAGAACTTGAGAAGCGTTCTGAGAAAAACAAGAAGGCTGAGACAAGCACGCTTGTAGCTAAGCTTGTCTCACTCAAGTATAATGGAAAGGGAAATATAAGGGAGTACATAATAGAAATGTCTCATCTTGCTTTAAGACTCAAGGAACTTAAGTTAGAGCTGTCTGAAGACATTCTTGTTCACTTAGTCTCGATTTCTCTTCCTCCTCAGTTTGGGCAGTTTAAGATCAGTTATAACTACCAGAAGGAAAAATGGACTTATTTCTCATTGTGTCCAAGAGGAAGAGAGGATAAAGCATGATTGAACAGAAAATGTTCATTTGACGTCATCTTCCAAAGACAAAGGAAAGAAAAGGAAGAATGAGGTTGTTGGTATTCCTTCTAAGTTGAAACAAAAGAAGTTTAAGGGCTTCAGTTGTTTCTTCTGTAATCAAGAATGGCAGCAAAAGAAAGATTGTGCCAAATATCATGCATGACGCGTGAGGAAATATACACTTTTCAACCTTGTTTGTTCTGAGGTTAATTTAGTTTATGTATCTAGACATACATGGTGGTTAGATTTGGGTGCTACCACTCACATTAGTATCTCTATGCAGGGTTATCTGAGTTGCCGAAAGCCGAATGATGCTGAAAGATTCATCTTTGTGGGCGATGACAAATTAATTGAAGTTGAGCTATTGGAGATTTTAGATTGTTACTAAAATATGGACAATTTTTAGATTTGAATGATACTTTTGTTGTACCGTCTTTTGGACGGAATTTAATTTCTATTTCTGCATTGGACAAATCTGGTTATTCTTGTCATTTGGAAATAGAAAATTTAGTTTATTATTAAATTCAAATATAATGAGTTCTAATTTTTTATCTGTTTATGACAATCTATATATATTTGAAACCATAACTTCATTTAATGAAACCTTGCATATTGATTCAAGAAGTACAAAACATAAATTAACTTATAATGATTCAGATTTGTTATGACATAAGCACTTAGGTCACATCTCTAAAAAGAGAATTAAAAAGATTGTGTCAGACGAGATTTTGGGCCTTCTTGATATGACTGACTTCAAAGTTTGTGTCAGTTGTATTAAAGAGAAACAAACAAGTGTAAGGAGATTGGAAGCTAACCGAGCTTCGGAAGTCCTTTAATTGATACATAAGGATATTTGTGGACCTTTCCCTACGACATATTGGAATTGTCAATATTATTTTATATCATTCATTGACGATTACTCGCATTATAGCTACCTATATCTCATCCATGAGAAGTCTCAATCTTTGGACGTGTTCAAAGCTTTTAAAGCTAAGGTTGAAAATCAGCTTAATAAAAGGATTAAGATTGTCAGATCCGATCGTGGTGGTGAATACTATGGTTGGTATGACGGATTAGGTGAACAACGTCCAGGACCATTTGCTAAATACCTAGAGTAGTGTGGTATAGTTCCTCGGTACATCATGCCGGGTTCACCCAACATGAATGGTGTCGCTGAAAGACAGAGTAGAACGTTTAAGGACATGGTAAGGAGCTTGATTGCTCATTCAACCTTACTAGAATCCCTCTGAGGTGAAACACTAAAGATAGCAGCTTATATCCTTAACAGAGTACCTACTAAGGCGACGGCTAACAAAACCCTATACGAGTGTTGGACGGGCCGAAAACCCGTTCTAAAACACTTACACGTGTGGGGGTGTCCAGTTCAACCTTACTAGAATCCCTCTGAGGTGAAACACTAAAGATAGCAGCTTATATCCTTAACAGAGTACCTACTAAGGCGACGGCTAACAAAACCCTATACGAGTGTTGGACGGGCCGAAAACCTGTTCTAAAACACTTACACGTGTGGGAGTGTCCAGCTGAGGCAAGGCCTTATAGGCCCAATGAAAAGAAACCAGACTCTAGGACTGTTAGTTATTATTTTGTTGAGTATCCTGAACGGTCAAGGGGGTACAAATTTTACGATGCCATTGTAAAGACATTCTTTGAAATGGGAAATGCCCAATTTTTCAAGGATGTAGAGTTTGTGAGGGGAAATAAGGAAGATATTGTCTTCCTTTAGTTTCTCTTGATTTCGATCAAGTGGATAATGAAAAAGACAATGTTGAATCACTTCCTGAACCTCTTAAGGAAGTCATTCCCGAGGAACAAACTCAACAGCCTCGAGAAACTATGTCATTATGGAGTTCCACTAGAGAGAGAAGAAGTATGATTTCAGATAATTACATCGTATTCCTACAAGAACATAAGGAGCTCGGCAAAGCGGATGACGACCTTGTCACTTCCAACCAAGCTATTAAAAGTTTTGATTCTCAAAAGTGGACTGATGCCATGAATGAGGAGTTAAAGTCCATGAAGGATAATGACGTTTGGGATCTCGTCCCGTTACCTGTAGGTTTGAAACCCATTGGTTGTAAATGGATTTTTAAATCTAAAAGGGATTCAATAGGCAACATTGAAAGATTCAAAGCATGTCATGTTGCTAAGGGTTTTACTCAAAGAGAAGACATCGACTACAAGGAAACTTTCTCTCTGGTAACTACGAAAGATTCTTTTAGAACTATAATGGCACTAGTAGCTCATTTTTATTTAGAGATACATTAGGTGGATATAAAGACGACGTTTCACAATGGTAACATTGATCAAATGATCTATATAGTGTAACCCGAGTTCTTTGATTCGGATAAATCAAAAGACTTAGTTTGCAAATTAAAAAAATCCATCTACGGGCTAAAACAAGCTTCCCGTCAATGGTATTACAAATTTCATCAAGCAGTCACCTTATATGGTTTTGAGGCAAATAAAGTTGATGATTGTGTATACCACAAATTTAGTGGGAATAAAATTATGTTTCTGGTTTTATATGTCGAAGACATATTATTGGCATGCAACGATATAGGTTTGTTGCACGACACCAAGAAATTTCTTTGAAAGAAATTTGAAATAAAAGATTTTGGTGACAGCTCTTTTGTATCATGAATCCAAATATATCGAGATCGTTGTCGAGGTATACTTAGATTATCACAAAAGAGCTATATCAAAAAGGTTTTGAAAAGATTTGACATGCAAGAATGTAAACCAGGAGATACCCCTGTTGCCAAAGGAGACAAAATAAATAAAAATCAATACCCCTTAAGTGACTTTGAAGTCAAAGTGTAATACCCGGCTCGTACGGATTTTAGATTTAATATATTATATTAATATTTTAATATATGTGGCATTTTTGGTAAATATATCAAATCAAACTCGTTTTACAAAAAGGAAGCGCCATTATGATCCTAATTATTAATTGAAATTTTAAGGAATTTTCGGAGTAATAACGCTATATTCCGAGTAATTAAGTTTCTCGTAATACAAAGGACGTTTCAGTAAAATTAGTAAACGTGGTCCGATTTGTGAACGGACAGTTTTAATAAATCTCAAATAATAAATTGGACTTATTGGTGAAATAAGAAAATTTGGAGAAGCCAAATTGCTAGCCGATTGACGAAACGAAGGACGAAACAAAATAGAAATAGAGCGAAGGGCATTATAGTAATTTACCAAACCAAATTTAATTAAAAACAAATGCTCCTCTTCTTCTCCACGCCATTCCTTCTCCCTGTGATTTTCCTCCCTCCCCGCGGCGACATTTTCTCTCCTCTCGGCATCCTTGCTTCCGGTGGCCGGTTCGTGCTCCAATCTTTCCATTTTCTTCGTGCTTTCTCCTCCAATCGACGTTCTAGGTATGAACCTACGATCTTAGAGCTTTTATTTTGATGTTTAGGGAGTTTTAAACAATTAGGTTTCATTTAGGTTTTGTTAAAAATCGAGATTTAGGGCTCGAAATTGATAGATTGTTATAGTTTACGAACGTATTGCACGTATTAAACGTTATTGGAAGAAGTTTGGATGATTTAGGAGAAATGTTAAATTTGTAAATTTCGGGTTTTCAGAAAACTCGTAAATTGGATTTCGGGGTATCGAGCGTAGATTTATGGATTAAATGCCTCGATAAGTTAAGTTGGAATGTTAGGAAATTCCTTTAATTGAGGTTTTGACAATTGGACGTTTAATTAACTTAAACTCGTTTTAACGTCAATCCTTGTAAATTGCTTAGGTGATCAGCGTTCGTGGACGGAGCTTGAGCTGCTTTGGACACGAGGTAAGTTCTCGTGATCTTCTCTAGCCGATTGGCCTACACCGTACGTCGAATGTCGTCTCGAGGAGTTTTGGAGATGCGCATGTTTATTTGTTTTGGTTGGGTAGACAGGTTTAGTTGTTTTATAGGTTATAGGTTATGCCTTTATAGTCTTGATGGTACATGTTATTGCTTGTTTACTTTATGATATAGAACTGTTCATGCATCACGTGTTTTAAAGAAAAGCATGAAAGTGAATTTTGCAGTATGTTTTAAAGAGAATGCAAAGAATAAAATGGGCCGTAAGGCATATAGTTAAAATGGGCCGTAAGGCATACAGTTAAAATGGGTCGTAAGACATATAGTTAAAATGGGCCGAAAGGCATACAGGCAGAAAGACATACAGTTTATAGGTCACGCGAGGTGGGGCTCAGGCACGGCTGTACGTGTTGTAAGCGTGTACCCCCCGCTTCTAGCTGGAAGGAATAGTCTGCCCGCTGGATGAGCTCTCTTCGGTTAGAGGGATAGGATCTCGGTGACACCTACAGTGCATAGCATAGCATGGCATGACGTAGCATACCACAGCATAGCATTTGCATTTATGAGTCTTACTGAGATTTTTATCTCATAGTGTATTGTATGGTGTAGGTGATTACAAGGGGACAGGTGAGGACGAGATCGCTCCACCTGAGGAGTGACGCAGTTGACGGAGGATGGCTTGCTGTGGTGCGTTGCGCAGTCGATGCTCACCTGACCCGTGGGGAAGTATGTATAGATTTTGAGGGTTTTAAGTTATTTTGGATAGAATAGGAAAATTGTATAGACATTATAGGATGTTTGGTTCTGGTAGTTGTTAGGTTTACATTTTAATGTTTTTAAACATGTTGTAATTGTTTAGTGATTTTAAAACAGGAGGATATGTTCGGTTTTTAAACATATCCACGCGATTTATTTCCATAAAACGTACTTGGTTTTAAAATGCGTTTGGAGTTGTTAACGAGGGGTAAGTGAATTATGTGAGTTTTGAGTGTTCGGAGGAATACGTGAATTGTGAATGTATGATGTAGGGAAGAGAAAAGAGAGGTGTGTGTTGTGTGTATATGTGTGAACGCAGGAGAAGAAAAGGAAAAGGGGAAGGGGCAGAGGAGATGGCGACGAATCGCCATGGGGGGCGATTGCATCGCCACTCCCTGGAAAATTTCCAGGGAGTGTGGCGATTAGTCGCCACAAACTGTGGCGACTTTTTGCCACAGGCGATATGCAACAGGCGAATAATCGCCTGTTGCAATCGCCGATGGGCGATTATTCGCCCTACCTTTAGGGCGAGTAATCGCCCATGCATGTAAGGGGCGATTGCCCCTTTTGTCCCTCAATTTAACTTAATTGTTTTTAAATGTTTTTTTTAAACTGACTTACATATTTGTTTTACTTGTCATTTAAATTGTTCCAAGATTCGTTTTAAAAGATTTTCCTAACGAACCTTGATTTCGATTTCGGTTTAGGTTTCGTCTAGCGTATAGTTAAAGTTTAAAAAAAAAATAGTACGAAAAATCGGGTACGGTATTAGGGTCGTGACACAAAGAAATGCAAAAGATTCCTTATTCTTCAACTGTAGGAAGCATAATGTATGCTCAAGTATGTACGGGTCAGGATCTTGTGTACATAGTTGGCATGTTAGGTAGATACTTGAGCAATCTTGGATTGGATCATTGGAAGACTGTAAAAATGGTACTCAGATACTTACAGAGAACCAAAGAGTACATGCTCACATACAATAATCAGATTAGCTCGAGATTATTGGGCACACTGACTCTGATTTTGTTGGATCCCAAGATGACTTGAAGTCAATGTTAGGCTATATTTTTCTTTTAGCTGGAAGAGCTATCTCCTGGAAAAGTGCCAAGCAGGGTATTACGGCGTCTTCTACTATGACATCTGAGTTTATAGCATGTTATGAGGCATCCAATCAGGCATTATGGCTTAGTAACTTTGTCACGGGATTACGAATCTCGAATGGTATTGAAAGACCATTTTAGATTTTATGTGACAGCCAGTCAACTGTGATGGTCTCCAACAACAACAGAAGCTTCTCAAAGTTTAAGTTTGTAGACATTAAGTTCCTTGTTATGAAGGAAATGGTCTAGAGGGGTCAAATATCTATAGATCACATTAGAACAGATTTCATGGTTGCGGATCCACTCACCAAGGGATTACGACCCAAGGTTTTTCATGAGCATGTTGCTCATATAAGGGTTGTATCTCTTGAAGATATTAAGGTTTAGTGGGAGTCTGTATATTTTATGTGATTCTATTCTATACATTTACAATGAATATTTTGGTTACTGCAATATTCATTTTATAAGGTATTCATTCAATTCACTATGACATTTGAATTTTAATGATTTCAATAAATTTTTAGTTGGATCAGTTGGAAATAGGCATGTTAAATCACATTACATGTAATTTTCATGCTACACATCCATATTTGATCTATGTCATTTGGTTATATTAGTGTTTGTGATCATTGATAGGTTTAGTTACGATAATGATGACGAAAGCCGCTTTGATCCTATATTTGATATAATTGATGGACGAGATTGTTTGAGTTTACTCCGCTTAGATTATAAAAAAATTTGATATCATAACGATAAAGTTATAATGTGTAATAGATTAGTTTATAATTTGATTCAAGTGGAAGATAGTTAGAATTATAAGGATTTATAATTTTATTTGAATTTAAATTGTCAAAATATAAATTATACATTATGTTATCATCAGGTTTAAGTCCACATTAAAGTAATTTAATATGATTTCAACAGACTTTGGAATATATTAAATATAATATGGGTTATATTATAATGTGTAGAGTAATTAGGGATAATTTACCAATTTGTGATGAGAAAAATGGTAAATTACCCAATTAGGTTAAATAAAGAGTTATGGTGCCCAATTCACAATTGAACTCTTTGACTCTTTAGAACCACCATCATTCTAGAGAGCATTAGAAAGAGTAATTGTCGAATTGGAAGATCCACGTACCTTATTTACAGTATTTTGCATTCAGACAATGGATTTGGGTACATCTTTCTCGATTTAATAATTTATTTATAAAATTTCTAATATATAGAAATTGGAAATTAGGTTTTCGTTTATTTTTAGGGATTCCTAGAGCGAATAATTAGTAGCTAAACTTAGCCTTATCCAATAAACAGTTTTCTTTTAAATTTTAATTAGGATTCAAAAGTTAAATTTAATTAGGATTCAAAACACATCTCCAGGCCTGGATATGGGCATTATTATTATTTTGGGTCTTTTTTGCCTCTTTTTTCCTTTTCAGACGTTCTTAATGTGTCAATTTTTAGTTATTAGTGCATATATGGCGTGATTAAATTAAATTCAGTACATGAGTTTTCTCCTAATTTTAGGTACTGCTTTTGAATTTTGTGGCTGGATTACGAAAAGTATTATTATTTTTAAAAGAAATTGGTTAGCTAGCTTAGCCCAGTCAAAACGATAGTAGTCAATAGAGGTTAAGAGTGTAAATCGGTGCATGTATTTAACGTTTCACTTGTTTTTTCTATCTCACATCTTTAAAGTCTAAACCCTTGCTTGGCATTCCTCAGCAAAGGTCTTCAGTCTACACCTACTCAAATTTATTATCTTATTTGTTAGATCAATAATATGGGCTTATTCTTTGATATAGACGGTCTCGTTCGATAAATCAACCACTAGAAAGAGATTGTTTGAATATTTCTTTTCGTTTTTATGACTAACAATTAATGATAATTTATAGGGTAAATTCTAAAATTACTGCAGAACTATGGAGGTTCTGAGAACATAAATTTTAAATTATTTTCGTTAGCAAGATGGTCTAAGAACTATGCTCCGTTAACAATTTGCTCAACCATTTGCTTTCTTTTTGACTTGGCAATTTGTAAATCTGGTCGCGTACTCTCAATTTCTTTTGAACTTTTGGGTTTCTTGTCTTTTAATTTAATAGAAATTTGGAATTTACTAATTGAAGAATTGTTTTCTCCAAGCTCTATGAATTGGTGTGGAGTAACCAAAGAACTTGTTTTGTTTCATAATAATTGTGAAAGCCTGCTCAATTACAGTTCTTGTCGTCCATAGAGTAATTGTAAGGAAGAGAGAGAACCAATCAGACGATGACACGTGTTGTCGCATATTTTTAAAAGGTTTTTTAACAACAAAGTCATCTAATAAGGAAGTCGAGTTCATGGGTGATCTTGTTAACAAAAATAGTTTAAGGGTTTAATTGTGAAGACCCCTATATTTAAGGAGTTATTTTGGATTTCATTCTAATTTGTATAAACAGACTAATTGACTAATTTTTTTTCTTCTAATAATGTTAGTTTTTCATTTTAATTTTACACTATATTTTACCTAATGACGTGTGGTTCATTACGCCATACACTGAGCATCATGTTAACGAGATAAAAATTAGAGTACAAAATTTAGATGGTAAACTCACATTACTCTTTTTTTTTGCGTTTAAGTACACAAAAGATAAAGTAAGAAAATATTAAATGTATTTTACTAAATATGTAAGCAAAATTCAGGAAACATTTTTCGAAGAATTAGGCTGATAAAATTATTAAATAATCTGGTGATAATCCTCGTTCAAAACAATTAGGCCAAGCTTTGAACATAAAGAGTTAACTAACTAGAAAGGGTAAAGGGCAGACACAAAAGCTATAAATAGAGGAGAAATGGGTGAGAAAAGGGCACAGCCAGAACCCAAAGAGCAACAGGGAGGAGGGTAGAAGATGGGGTCGTCCTACATGGCCTTTCTCACTCTCACCTTTTTTGTTGCATTTCTCTCCTTTGCCTTCCCAACTCTAACACTGGCGGATTATGACCACTCTTTCCCTCCGCCTCCTAAGAAGCAATATGACTACCAATCTCCGCCACCACCCCCGCCCAAGGTGTACAAGTACAAGTCTCCTCCACCGCCGCCACCCAAGAAAGAATACGAGTACAAGTCTCCTCCACCGCCTTCACCCCCACCACCCAAGAAAGAATACGAGTACAAGTCACCCCCACCGCCCTCACCCCCACCACCCAAGAAAGAATACCAATACAAGTCTCCTCCACCGCCTTCACCCCCACCACCCAAGAAAGAATATAAGTCACCTCCACCACCTAAGAAGGAATATGAGTACAAGTCACCTCCACCACCCAAGAAAGAATACGAATACGAGTATAAGTCTCCACCTCCGCCCAAAAAAGAATATGAACATAAATCCCCACCTCCACCACCATCACCTAAGTATTATTATAGGTCTCCTCCTCCTCCTCACTACTGAGAGGACAAGGCTCTATGAGGTAAGTTAAATTCACACTTTCATAGTCCGACTAATTTTGAAACTCCCACACAACAAAGTAAATAATATTTTGAGATGATGATAAACGACATTTATACGTTGTTGCAGGAAGAAGAATACAAGAATGTCAAAATAAGAGACAGTTTAGAGACATATCTCTTCATGTTAGCTGCAGCTAGAGCTACCATGAACTGTCAAAAAGTCATTTAAATTTTAGTGTGTGCTGTTAGTAATTTTCTATAAAATAAAACTATTTTTTTCTGCTAAAAAGAAACCAGTCTCTCTAATCTATCTTCCATTTTTAACCTGATCAATGTTAAATCTAATTATGCTTTATTACTAAGAACTAACAAGTCATCTAAATGCCTTTTTAGTAATAAAAAAAAAAGTAGAAAATGAAAAATTAAATCTAATGCAGTATCAGTTTGTTTCATAAATTTCTCACCGCCGCCGGAAACTTTGATAAATCAAACAGCTAAAGCCAGCAGCTTTTTCGTATACTTTTTCTGGTAGATTTTATAATTTTTAATTATCAGATGAAAGTTTTTCTCAGTCGACGTAGTTGAATTTGTCAAAGTCCAGTCCTCCCGATCCAATCACAACCGTTATAATACACGATCTGGTAGACAGCCATGTCCCTTTGACATTAACCACGAAATTAAAAAAAAGCTGCAAATTACAGTGAAAACACAGGCGAAAATCAATTTTTCGAGAGTGGATAACCGGTTCTCTTAATCCGGCCATCGTGGTCCAAGATTTTTTGCGACATCAATGTCTTCGAAGGCTTCATGATTTTGCTCTACAAACATAGTCTACGATCATCTCGTTTTTTGAGGTGTCTGGAAATTATTAGGAGGGGAGTGAAGGTATTTGAATAAAAAAGTAATTTTTTATTTGAGTGCCACGTGGTGCATTTAACATGTTCTTTTAACGACAGTGCATCCATTTGCCCCCGACTTTACATTTAGAGCGTAAGATGTAAAAAAATTGACTTTTATGGTAAATATATTATAATTAATTAATAGTAACGAGGAAAACAAGTTCAAAGTCAATTGCAATGCTAATTTGATCATTTAATTCTACACTCGAATTTTATTTCATAATGCGATGCTCATTTGTCATGATCTAGAGGCAGACTCAACAGAATATCGTGTCAAGCGACTCGATGTTCGGAGAGGACCTGATCACCAAATCTAAAATTTAGTTTGCAGTGGTAGACTTGAACATTAAATAAAAAGACAAGATTCACATAGTGTCTACCGATATAATAATGCGATAAAAGAAATACAAAAAGATATAAATAAAGGTATCCCAAAATCTCTGCTATTCATTGTTATTGTTCTTTCTCTGTAAGGGAGGGGCTCATTTGGTGTGAGTGATTAACTCAATAGAAGTATTAGACTAGATGCATGTAAAACTTTTTTTGACTTTTCTTTCAAAACATAACGAGAAAATAAAATGATTTTCAAAACACATGAAAAATCATTTTTATCATTTAAAAAAAAAAGGCTCCTTGAGCTACTATGCAATCTATTAAAATATCGTATACATAGACGACTCTACTAAAAGACGTCATTATCGTACTTATCATATAAAAATTATCTCAGTGAAAAAGAAGGGTCCCTCAAGGACCTCTCCAGCACGTAAACATAAAAAGGTAGTGATCAAAATACATCAACACTTCATAAGCGAGAAAGAAGCAACAGACAATGTGCAATCTGAATATCCAGCCTCATTACTCGGGGAGTTGTAAGAATGATCATCTACGAAGCAATTCGTATAAACGATAATCAACAAATAATACTCTGATCAAGTTTAGGAATTCGAAACCCAAGGAATGCGTCATCACCGCCCTATTACTCATTAGTCATTTGTAACGTGCAAACAAAGCAACCTTAACGAAACAGAAGGTGTACTGGAACGTCCTCCAGATACTTTGATACCGAGACTGTCCAAAGTATCACAAAGATATCATCCTAACAAATAAATATCACAACAATATAAATATCATGCATTAATGATAAACATGTAAATTGTACAGACACACACGAAAAAATACTGACGGGCTGGCGATCAGCTATTGTCAGGTTTTCTATAGGTGATAACTCACAAAAATATGGTATTATAAAACAATTATGCATATGGAGTGTAAATAATATAAAATATCTATCTTTCCACCGAGCGTTTTTTCTTCCAACTGGAATCGTAACCTCAACAACTACCTCAAAATGCTCAAAGTCGTCTGAGTCTAAAACAAAATCAACATTATGATTAGTTCACTCAACTCTAAAGGAAGACACAAATATGGGTCCTAAACGGAGACTAGGAACTCAATCCATAACTCAACCCTTTAATTAAAAATCGTGCGGTTAACATTTAGAACACTCGAGTTTGGAAACAGACGACACTTCATCCTAGTGTTGTGTAAAAAAGTACACTACGCAAGTATTTGTATCGCAATCAAGTAGTAATAAAGTTATCAATCTCACAATAACAAAATGTATGCAAAATCTAAACTAATTGTGGGTGAGGGAAATCGATTCAAAGCCATATGTCTCTTGTTCGATTCTTAATTCCAGTTTATTATTATTTTTAGTCTTATTTTAATCATTCAAAATATTGGGTTCATCTACAATGGAATTTAGGACAATTTCTTTTCTACAAAAGCGGTAGAAAATGCTATGACATTAAATTAAATGACTTAGAAACTCTTATTTGAATCAAAACTTGAAAATAGTTACTTGATTAATTATTTTCATATTATCTTTCAAACTTATAAAAAATGAATATTACTTGAACTTTCAATTAAGCATCATTTTATAAAGTCACATGAATTAAGCAATCGATATGAAAATGCTTAGACATGTCACTTGAGTTAATCATTCATGCAATTCAACACAAGTCCAAATTACTATTTTAGGGTATATAAAATAAAATCATAATCTTTATTCATGTGGCATGCATGGAATAAAATAATCAGTAAGTACATATTGAATTGTTTAACAAAAAATCATAACATTCCATAAAAATTATTGGTTCAGTACTCTCTCATCTAGCCAATTGAAATTTAGTTCATAGAAAATAAAGAAGAAGAGAAAGAAGAAGAAATCATCATATAAAAATATAAGAAAATCTTCTCTAGCTATGCGATATTGTGCTGATGCTGCAGCAACGAGGTCTAGTATCAGCCTTCCAAGAAGAAATCTGCACCCTTTCTTTATTTTCCCTTCTCTGTTTCGATTCTCTTTTTCTGTCTTTCTCCTCCTCTCTTATTCTTTCTTCTACCTCACAAATTTAAATTTCGAAAATCATGAAAACAGATTTTCGCTCTTTTCCCTTGAATATCTCAACAATTGGTTTTTTTTAATTTTTTAGTTCACTTATTTTGGTAATCATATCTTCCTCTATCTCTTATTCTGGATAATCCAAATCTTCCACATCAACATCGATATGAATTAATTATATATTACTGATAATTCTTCTAAAAATTAACAAATAATACTCATATTAATAAAAACATACTATGTGTGATTTTATAGCATTCCCTGATGATATATATATATAGGAAATTATCGATTTTAACCTTGTACTATACCCGTAATTTCAAGTAGCCACATGTATTAAAAAAACCAGCAAACTGAACCCTGCACTATGATTCTGTTATCGGTCTTGACCTTCCGTCAACAATTCCGTTAAGTTTCTATTTAAAAAAATAAGGGGTATTTTAAAAAAATATCAAACGATATTCAATTTACTTGCATTTTTTACCACATCCCTGAATACTCCCTTTTTCTTTCTTTTTTTTTTCCACACAAACTTCTCTCAATCTCTCAATCTCTCTTTTTACAATTCGCTACCATTCCTCATTCAACAATGTATGTTTTAATTTTTTTTACATATATTTACATAATTTTTAATTGTAATTATATTAACTAAATTATTTTTGGATTATTTTTTTCTTAGGTTTTGTATATGTGGAGTTGATCAATTCACAACCTACAAGCTTCTGTTGGACATTAGCGTTGTGTTATCAATTTATTATTAAAAAATTTAATTTTATATTTATTATGGATCATCACAATTATATGATTGATGATAATGATGACGTAGAAGATATTAGAGAATTAATTCATACATTTTCTATGAGATAATCATCTGCACAAACATCCACTTCATTATCTAAAAACAAAAAAACAAAACGTCTGAAGTATGGAAACATTTTGTAATGAAAGAAATTAAAATTAGTGGAAAAGTAGAATCTAAAGCTCAATACAATTACTGTATTAAAAATTATGCATATATTTTTGGTAGTTCAACTAACACACTTGGTAGACATTATCAAAAATGTCATTTAAACGAGTAAGTTAGAGACCCCACACAAAGATTATTGAATGTTAGTGATAGTGGCACTTTTTTGTATTCACAAAATAGAATGAAAGAAGGAATAACAAAACTTGTAGCACAATGTGAGTTGTCTTTAGCCTTCACCGATAGTGATGAATTTAAAAAATTTATGAAAGAGTATGTTACTTCTAATTTTAAACGTGTTCTTAGAAGTACAACTAGAATGAATATTATTAAAATATTTAATAATATGAAAAATAAATTAATTTCATTTTTTTCAAGCTTTCTTTCAATGTCTATTTGTATTACCTCTGATTTATGGAGTGCACGTAATTTTATAAGCTATGTCGTTGTAACTTCTCATTCTACTGATGACTATTAGCAGTTAAATAATAGAATTTTAGGATTTCGTAATTGTGAATATCCTCATACTAGTATTACTATTTATAGATATATTGTCACGATATTACAAGAATATTCTATTTAAGATAGAATATTTAGCATAACACTTGATAATGTTAGTGCTAACGATGTTGATATTTCTCATTGTAAAAATTATTTTCAATTAGATATTACTCACGATTCTCTTTTCCATGTGAGATGTGTTTGTCATATTTAAAATTTAATTGTTAAAATTATTTCTCATTGTAAAAATTATTTTCAATTAGATATTACTCACGATTCTCTTTTCCATGTGAGATGTGTTTGTCATATTTAAAATTTAATTGTTAAAGATGATATGACATATATTTAGCCTCATATTGAATTAATTAGATTCGCAATTTCTTATATAATTGGATCTAATTCGAGACAACAAGAATATAGATATTTTTGTAAAGTAGTCCAACTTAAACCACGAAAATTAAAAAATGATATAGATAATAGGTGAAATTTTACTTATTTAATGTTGAAAAATGCTAGGCCATATTGGCAGTTAATGTGAAAACACAAAGTATTAATCTGGATAAATCTAATTGCGATATAGCTAATATATTTCTTGATTTTTTAAAATCATTTTATGATGGTACAAATGAATGGTCGAGAATTTATTATCTCACTTCTCATTTTGTTCTCCCAATTTTTATAAATTTAACGGGTAATTTTGCACAATATCAACAAATAGATGAATTTAGAGATATACTAAATAAAATGAAAATAAAATTTAAAAAATATTGTCTTAATATTCCTCCTCTATTTTGTTATGCATATATAATAGATCCGGGTACGTCTTTCTCACTTTAATGATTTATTTGTAAAATTTCTAACATATGGAGATTGAGAATTAGGTTTTCATTTATTTTTATGGATTCTTAGAGCGAATAATTAATTGCTAAACTTAGCCTTATCCAATAAATAGTTTTCTTTTAAATTTTAATTAGGATTCAAAAGTTAATTTTAATTAGGATTCAGAGCACATCTCCAGGCCTGGATATGGGCATTATTATTATTTTGGGTCCTTTTTGCCTCTTTTTTCATTTTCAGACGTTCTTAATATGTGTCAATTTTTAGTTATTAGTGCATAAATGGCGTGATTAAATTAAATTCAGTACATGAGTTTTCTCCTAATTTTAGGTACTGCTTTTGAATTTTGTCGCAGGATTACAAAAAATATTATTATTTTTAAAAGAAATTGGTTAGCTAGCTTAACCCAGTCAAAACGATAGTAGTCAATAGAGGTTAAGAGTGTAAATCGGTGCATGTATTTAACGTTTCACTTGTTTTTTCTATCTCACATCTTTAAAGTCTAAACCCTTGCTTGGTATTCCTCAGCAAAGGTCTTCAGTCTACACCTACTCAAATTTATTATCTTATTTGTTAGATCAATAATATGGGCTTATTCTTTGATATAGACGGTCTTGATAGATAAATCAACCGCTAGAAAGAGATTGTTTGAATATTTCTTTTCGTTTTTATGACTAACAATTAATTATAATTTATAGGGTAAAGTCTAAAATTACTGCAGAACCATGGAGGTTCTGACAACTTAATTTTTAAATTATTTTCGTTAGTAAGATAGTCTAAGAACTATGCTCCGTGAACAATTTGCTCAACCATTTGCTCTCTTTTTGACTTGGCAATTTGTAAATCTGGTCGCGTATTCTAATTTTCTTTTGAACTTTTAAGTTTCTTATCTTTTGATTCAATAGAAAATTTGAATTTACTAATTTACTAATTTAAAAATTGTTTTGTCCAAGCTCTATGAATTGGTGTTGAGTAAAACTCGCAACGAAATATATGAAATAATGTTGACCATTCCAAGATGCCATAGGAAAAGATCTACAAATATCCGTTACTCTTGTTTGTTTTCCCTTTAATACAACTGACACAAAACTTGAAGTCAGTCATTATCAAGAGTGCCCAAAATTTCGTCTGACACAAGCTTTTTAATTCTCTTTCGAGAGATGTGACCTAAGCGCTTGTGTCATAACGAAGCTGAATCATTATAAGTTAATTTACGTTTTGTACCTATTGAATGAATATGCAAGGTTTCATTAAATGAAGTTATGGTTTCAAGCATATATAGATTGTCATAAACAGATAAAAATTTAAAACCCATTACATTTGAATTTAATGATAAACTGAATTTTTTATTTCCAAATTAACAAAAATAACCAGATTTGTCCAATGCAGAAATAGAAATTAAATTCCGTCTAAAAGACGGTACAACAAAAGTATCATTCAAATCTAAAAATTGTCCAGATTTTAGTAACAATCTAAAGTCTCCGATAGCTTCAACTTTAACTGATTTGTCATCGCCCACAAAGATGATTCTTTCAGCATCATTCGGCTTTCGGCAACTCAAGCAACCTGATAGACATACTAATGTGAGTAGTAGTACCCGAATCTAACCATCATGTATGTCTAGATACAGAAACCAAATTAACCTCAGAATAAACAAAGTTGAGAAGTGTATCTTTATTCACGTGTCATGTGTGATACTTGACACAATCTTTCTTTTGGTGCCCTTCTCCATTACAAAAGAAACAACTGAAGCCTTTAGACTTCTTTTGTTTTGACTGAGAATGAGCACCAACAACTTCCTTCTTCTATTTATTTCCTTTGTCCTTGGAAGATGATGCCAAATGAGCACTTTCTGTCCGATCATACTTAATTCTCTCTTCCTCTTAGACACAATGAGATATTAGTTCATTAAGCGTCCACTTATCCTTCTGACAGTTATAACTGATCTTAAACTGCCCAAACTGAAGAGGAAGAGAAATCGAGACTAAGTGAACAAACATGTCTTCAGACAGCTCTAACTTAAGTTCTATAAATCTTGAAGTAAGATGAGACATTTCCATTATGCACTCTCTGATATTTCCCTTTCTATTATACTTGAGTGAGACAAGCTTAGCTAAAAGCGTGCTTGTCTCAGCCTTCTCGTTTTTCTCAAAACGTTTCTCAAGTTGTTCGAGGAATGTTTTGGCATCAGTGTCTTCCGACATGTTGCCCTGAAATGCTTCTAGAATAGCGCGCTTCATGATCGTCAGACTTACACGATTCGAACGCTCCCATCTTTCCAGCTTCATTTTATCATCAAGGGTACTTAATGCTGAAAGAGGTGGGAAGCGTGCCACCCTAAGTGCAATGTCTAGATCCATGCATCCGAGAACAATCATAACGTTCTCTTTCCATATTTTATAGTTAGTCATGTTAAGCATAGGAACTGCATTAACGTTACCCATTATATTTGAGATGTTGACTGTAATAACAAAGAAAATGAAACAATATTAGCTCACAAAATAATATGCATATATATGACAATAATATAACTTAAAATATAATACATCCATCAACAAGAAACTGGTACAACATTAACACTTAGTCTTTTGAGTAGAAGTGTTAACTTGTAATTAGTAACTTGGTCCAGTATATAAACATTGACAATTAGACCTGTCAAACAATGAACTTATCTTTGAATAATTCAGTGTTCACATGACATCCTAATAATTGTCACATGTTTTTAATACTGCTAACAATTCATGCAACTGTATAAACGTCAACCTTTCTTTGGGCCGATCGATATTTATACAATGTCATATCTCATGCGTAACATATAAAAACAGGATAGTTAAAGCAAGAGTGACTACTTTTATAACATGTTATCCAACCATCTTATTTTACAATATAAGACTTCATAAAATTGCACTAAAACTGAGTTAAAAAAAAATCATGTATATACACATTTAATAACTAGGCAACCATAGTAGTCAATTAGTAACCAAATGATCAACCTACCTAGAATAGAAGGTGCAAATCGGCCACAACGGGCAAAAACAGAGTGAATCAGAGCGAACCGAGCCCTGAATTGTCCATAAACAGTCATTAAAAAGACCCAAAACAGTCGAGCCAAAGTGAACCGGGGCCCATTTGACCAAATGGACCGGTCCTTTTTTTTTTGGGCTGGTTCAACTGAACCAGATCAGTCCGATCTAGTTGAACCGGTCTGGGTTGATCGAACCGAAACAGATCAGTTTAGACCAAACCAAATTGGTCTGGATCGAACCAACCAAAGAATTGGTCCGGACCATAACCGAACCGAGTTTGTTTTGGTCTGAGTGGGACCCAACCCAAATGGTTTGGTCTGAACTCAGTCGGTCCGAACTGCCGAAGAAGGGCTGCGAACCAGCAACCAAAATTGCCAAAATCTCATTGATTCTAGGGAATTTCACCCCAAAATTGTCTGATTTATCGGGCAATAATCTTCAACGTGCATTACAAAAATCAATTTTTTAAGGTCTCGAAACATGCATTCTAGCGGAATTAGATGCATAAAAAAAAATTTAAAAATAAAAAAAAAATTAATTCTTAATCCGATTTGAAGCCAAAATTGATTAATTGTAGTCTAACGTGATCAGCTCTAATACCAATTGATGGAATCATTAGAATTAATGAACCCTAAAACAAACGAAAATCTAATTCTCAATATCGATACGTTAGAAATTTTACAAGGAAATCAATAAAACTAGAAAAACGTACCTAGATCCATTATCTAAATACAATATACTGAAAATAGGGTACGTGAATCTTCCGAATTCGACAATCGCCTTCTCAAATGCTCTCTAAATTGATGGCGGTTTCAAAGAGGTTTCAAATAGGCAAAAGGTTCAAATGTGAATTAGGGATCATAACCCTTTAGTTAAACTAATTGGGTAATTTATTATTTTGTCCATCATAAATCGATAAATTACCCTTAATGTCTCTACACATTATAATAGAACCATATTATATTCAATATAGTCCAAAATTTGTTAAAATTATATTAAATCACTTTAATATAGATTTAAATCCGATAATAACATAATGTATAATTTATAGTTTAACAATTTAGATCTAAATGTTCTTGTCGAATAAAAATCCATAACCAGACTTATAATTCTAACACTTATTCCTGGTCGTGGGATTTTATTCGACAAGAACACGCTTCGTCAATCGCGACGTGATTATTTCTTTTCGGCGACGACATCCGGTCGAGTATCGATTGCAGCCGTTTGACA
The DNA here is from genome assembly GCA_022432975.1 of Begonia masoniana. Taxonomy (NCBI): domain Eukaryota; kingdom Viridiplantae; phylum Streptophyta; class Magnoliopsida; order Cucurbitales; family Begoniaceae; genus Begonia; species Begonia masoniana. The sequence continues at coordinate 77,597,845 of CM039502.1, forward strand.
TCCCTGGGGTGCGTTTTTTGGTTTTTCTAGACGGCTTGTTGATGTTAGTACTCGAAGTTCTTTTCTTCTCAGGAAGAGAGGCTGCCGGAAACGACAAATAGATGCTGCCCCTTTTGAGCTTCGACTCCGGCGAAAGAATAAAAATACGCCGGGTTGATTCTTTCGAGCAAGGCCTGCTAACAACGTGGTTTCGGTGTTCTTTGAGTACCTCGCCGGCGGTTATGGGGTGAAGATTTCCTCTCTCTTTCTCTCACTCCAATTTCACAACTCCTACCTGTTTATCCTATGTATTTAACATAGAAATAACAGTTGTCTGCTCTCTCGTGTTGGGCCTGAAAAAGGTGAAAAAAGAAACTCGAATCCACCATTAGAGGCACAAGGGACAAATTTTCAAACTGGGTTTTTGTACAGAGAGAAAGAGACCTTCATCTGGGTTTCTGTTTTGGAACTAGAAATTCATTTGCACAGGCGGCCAAACCAGAGTTCTCTAGCTGCATTCTCTGGTTTTCATCTTGGTGAGAGCACTCAATGAACATTCTAAGAGAGAAGTAGAGAGATAGAGAGAGAGAATCAAAAGGACAGTAAAAAATGGTTTTATTTGGGTTGGTTTAAAAAAGTGCTGACTTTGGGTTTGGGTTTGGGTTTGGGTTTGGGTTTGGTTTTATTTAATTTTCATGTAATGTAAGTATAGACATGTCACTAAACAAGAGCAAGTAAAACAATATTCTTTCATGATTTTATTTTTTGTACATTATGTATATAAATTGATGTACCGAAGCTACGCTACATGAAGATTAATTAATCCATAATACATCTTAAAAACTTAAGTCTTCTAAAGTTTAAGTCTTTGGACATGTTTCTTCAAATTGTTTATATTTTTTAATTGTAATTTTATAATATTAAGAGATTTTCTTAAAATATTAAAAAAATTCTATTTAGTACAAAATTTTATTTATAATATTAAATTTAAGGGTAAAGTGCAATTTGACTCTTACAATTAGATGAAATGGCCAATTTACACCGTAAACTCAGATAATTGGCAAGAACAACCTTAATATATTGATAATAGGCAATATGACCCACACCGTCCTATTTTCCATTAAAATGTCACGTTTTTTTCACGTGTCCATTTTTTTCCCGAAATACCCCTGCCTGGAGTCAGAACCAGACCAAACTGGTTCGGCTAATTCCACTCTGTTTTAAAAAAAAAAAACCTTATTTCTCTGTCTTCACTCTTCTCCTTTCCGAGTTCCAAAAACGCGAACATCCAAGACCCCCGCCTCGCTCGCACTCGATTCTCTCTCGCTAGTCGCTAGACGACAGTTGACAGATTGCTCACCGTTCGACCAACGAAGGTAAGGTAAAACTTTCTCACACTTCTCGAAGAAATTTACTTACTATAATTGCTGAAGTTCTTTGTTTTTGGAATCTGAAATTTGAACTAATAATTGTTCTGGATGTACTGCATTGAATAGTTAGGGTTTCTGAAATTCGTTGCTGTACTTCGATGTTTTTTTTTTTTTTCAGATAAAATTTACTTTGATTTTGCCAAAAAATTATATGGTGAATTTTATGCTATTATTTTGATGGTGAATTTGCTGAACTATTCTAATGATTCGATTTTAATTAGCTAACTATAGTTGCAGGTCTCTTAACTTGAATTCTTTGGCATGTTTTAATCTATTTTGTTTACATCAATAGCTTATTCTATCAAAATTTTCCATCACCGATGAAAAAAAAAAAAGAGAAATCTTTGTTTACATTAATAAATCTGATTGAAATCCCTTATGTTCCAATGTTCAAAGAACAGAGGACAAAGTATTGGGTGAAGTTTTCAATTTTTAAGCATCACTGTGGCACATACAATCTGTTTGGTTCCAATATGGTTACAAATCTGTATTCTTCTCTTGCACTGAACGTATTTTTTTGATTTTATGCTTGATTTGTTTACAAATCACAGCCGCAAACTCAGAATCTATGATAATGTAATTAATCGTATTTTTTCTATTTTTCTGTATAAATTGTTTTTTTCTATTTTTATGGTCTTAACCCTTGTTCTAAGTTTTTTGCTGACAATGTAATTAATCACGTCTCAAATAAATGCATAAACATTCAACTGTCTTGTTTTTATTTTTGTGTTGGGAACCTGTTTTGTTTGTTATCTACATTGTTTAGGCTTGCATTTGTGCTGTGATTCTATTTGTTAAAAGGTTTAAATGTGTATTAAGTTATTTAGAATTTAAATACCCAAACTGTCATGTTTAACCGAGTTGAATCTATGTAACCTTGCAGGGAAGAAAATGAACATATTTTCAACCTCCTTATCCGATGATGACGGTTCTCAAGTTGGTGAAGCGGGGGATCCAATTCATGTAGATGAGGCAGCTGTTGGTGAAGCAGGGGATCCAATTCATATTCCGATTCCATCAGTTTCAACCTCCTTATCCGATAACAAGTTTTCAGCCGCTGAATTCAATAATACGATGTATTTAAACATGCTTTTAGTCACAGATCGAAGTGTGAGCTAACGTTGAACAATCTAAGCCAGTCATTCAACGCCTTCATCTTACCAGCACGTGATAAACTGATTGTGACCATGATAGAATTGATAAGATCAACTATAATGGCAAGAATTTGCAAGAATATGGATATGGTTGGGATATGGATATGTCATAATGTTCGATTATGGATATGTAGTTGGATATGGATTATAGACATGTATTTTATAATGTTCAATTATGGATATATAGTTGGATATAGATCATGGACATGTATTTCATAATGTTCGATTATGGATATGTAGTTCGATATGGATTATGGATATGTATTTTATAATGTTAGTTGGATATGATTATGGAATGGATTTGGATGTGATATGGATATTTTTGTGGATAGCCGGATATATTTACATTTTGTATATAGATAGATTTGCATATCATCGATTCGAAAATGATGAATAGGAAACGGATGTCATGGAAAATGTCATTATAGCTGGATATAAACTGCACAGTTATTACCATACGAGTCGACTAAAACAATTGATACAAACTGATCAATAATATTGTAGTAGTGAGACCCCATAATACCAAGAACCATAATATATCCCTTTGCAGCTGCGCATTCTTTGATTTAGGTTCTTCAAGTCCTCCTGCAGCTTGTTCGAGTCTTGATTCAGCACCTGCGACTCTTGCTTCACCTTCGTCAAGTCTAGATTGTAAAATGTTAAACACATTCTTCTGTCTCTCTCCTAATAATTTCTTCGTACCAGGAAAAGAAGTTGCATCCTCTTACGCTTCCCTGAAAAAGTATCAACCGTTATTTACAGTAGAAATTTATGCATCAATTATGACAACGAATAAAAATTTACCTTAAACTTCAGACAAGAAACCTTCGTCCAGGATTCTTCCGTGTCCATGCTGTTCGCATTGCTGCTCTTACGTTGCAATAAAATCTAATTTGAAACATAGAATCTCCATTATTTGTTGAAATTTCGTCTCCAGCAATTTGAATGTCTAAAGTGGCTGATGTTTGTCCATTTCTACACCTCCTCATCCTTCTCTCCTGTACTTTCACAGCTTAAAACAAAAGTAAAAAACCAAATAATGATAAAAAAAAATGATAAATAAAAGCAACAGCCTCTCTACCATTCGTTAGCACAGCCATGGGTCGATGTTCCTTCTTTATTTTTGCCATTTTGCTGCTGTTTTCTTCATCAATGTGCTTGGCAAATTTTGTGACTCACAAGCATCAGTTTGTTGTATGCTTCTCATTTCTCATCTCTCATCTCTCATCTCTTTGATATGAGATTAGTCTATGTATGTCACGCTCACACCTATATATGTAATATATATGCATTGAATGAAACGATATAGATTCAAGCTACACCAACTCAACTCAAAAAACACAGCAGACAAAATAAGGACAGAAAATGGACTTCAGCAAATTGTTATCAATATTCAGCGAGATTAGAAACAGCCAAATTAGAACTAGATATGCCACAATTGAGAAATACGGTAAAAAATTAACAAAACAAAGAACTAAAATAGCCTCCAGGTTCGGCTCTGATACCGCAGAAACAACCCATAAATGCATTGATGAAGAATGGGTTTCAGAGGAAGAGCAATACTTACTGAAAGGTTGCCGGAAGCTTGGCGAGCGGCGAGTGATCTATCAACTGTCGTCTGGTGACTGGCGAGAGAGAGTCGAGCGCGAGCAAGGCAAGGGTCTCGGGAGAGAGAGAGAGAGAGAGCTGAAGGTCGGGGGTCTCGGACGTTCGCGTTTCTGGAACTCAGAAAGGAGCAGAGTAAAGATAGAGGAATATAATTTAAAAAAAAAATAAAGTGGAATTAGCCGAACTGGTCCGGTCAGGTTCTCACTCCATGCAGGGGCATTCCGGGAAGAAAAAATAGACACGTGAAAAAAATATGATATTTTAACAGAAATGTAAATGCAAAGATTTTGCATATAAGTTGGCATTGATTTTTTGGCAATATATATATATATATATATATTTATGGCGATAATATATTTTTCCAAATTGATTTTATTTCTTGGTAATCAAGAAATAATACATTCTGATTATTGGATGGCGTCCTATTAACAATCATGAAGATTCTGTAAAAGAGAAAAATAAGGAAACAAGAATATTAGAAAAGTTATTGATAGGCACTTGCTTTTTGGAAAACTTTTATTTGGTAAGTCGTTTTGATGGTAATTTAGCCAAATCTGCTGGGCTTCGAGTTCCCATGATTAATGGGATGATTTCCTAGTTTTTTTGGGCTAATATCTGATTTGTTGGAGATACTTTCTTAAAGTGTCACACGGTGTGTCACACAACTGAATTTGTTAAGATTTGTTTTCTTTAATTCTTGCGGCGTCATATCCAATTTGGTAACTGTTATGAATCGATGATATGGAAGTTACCAAGGTTATTTAAAGCTTTCATTTTCTGTGAAAGCTTATTGACGACGGAGTTTTGATTTTCGCGTGAGAAGGTTTCTTCGTTTTTCTGAGTCGTCGCTTTTCTTTCACTCCCTAGGTTTCTGCGTATGGGTTTGTGATTGTTTTACACACTCGACCTAATCTATGAATTTCATCGTTTTATTGAGTGTGTTGATTATTGCATCCAAAGACTTCGATCTGGTGTTCCAAGAGGTGTCCCAAGAGGCAATATTCTTTGTTCTTCATTGAAGCTCAGTCTCGGGAGAAGGTTGCATCCGAACTCGGGAGGAGTTCTGTTTCTTAGACAATGGGAGTTTGTCGTTCTTGATCGTGGGCGAGGGGATCTTGCCATAACAAGGATTCTGGGAGGAATCAACAACAAGGGGATCTTGTTATTATCTAGATCTCGGGAGAGGTCGATCTAAAGTCGAGGGGATCTCGCAAAAACAGTTTTCTTGGAAAAGTTACCTAGAGGCGGCGACAAAGATAAGAGGAGTTCTTTATTTGTATAAGTCTGATTGTCTTGTAACTTTGTAAACTCAAAGAAATATTTTTATATCTGGGCGTGGCCCCGCAGACGTAGGCTGGTTGCCAAACTGCGCTACCAACCTCCTGTGTCATTTATTTCCACATTTTTATATTGTCCATCATTGCATTAAAAATCGGTGTCACACGAGGATCTTTGTGTGACATCGCATAACTGATCTTAAACTTTCAATTGGTATCAGAGCGGGTCACTTCTGTTTCTTAAGCGGGATTCGCGGGACAAGATCATAGTTCGTGTGCGATGGATTCTATGAAAGAAGGAGGTTCTACAATGCGTCTGTCATTGTTGGATGGAAGTAATTAGGCATATTGGAAGGCAAGGATAAGGGCATTCATTAAAGCTATTAACGAGAAGGCTTGGAGATCTATTTTAACAGGTTGAAATCCTCCTATATGTACTGATGCAGATGGTGTTATTTCTCCTAAGCCGAAGAAGATTGGTCAGTAAATGAGGATGCTTTGGCAAATAGTAATTCGAAAGCTCTCAATGCTATCTTCAATGGTGTTGATCCAATACAGTTCAAACTCATCTCCACATGTGAATCGGCAAAGAGGGCATGAGAAATTCTTCAAACCACCTATGAAGGAACATCTACGGTAAAGTTGTCCAAAATGCAAATGTTAACCACTCGATTTGAGAATTTGAAGATGCGGGAAGATGAGACTATTGGCGAGTTCAACGCCAAACTATGTGACATAGCAAATGAAGCGTTTGCTCTCGGTGAGATGATTTTCGAAGAAAAACTTGTGCGAAAAACTCTACGGTCTTTGCCACAAAGATTTGCCTATAAAGTTACTGCCATTGAAGAAGCCAAAGATATGTCTAAAATGAAGATAGAAGAGTTGATGGGATCTCTCAGAACTTTCGAAATGAATCTTGGAGGAGAGACCGAAATTAAGAAGGCAAAGGAAGTTGCTTTTAAAACAGAGGTACAGAATTACAACGATCATGATGAAGATGACTTGGAGGAATCACTAGCCCTACTTTTCGAAGAATTTCAGCAGAGTTATGAAGAGATTTGGAAGAAATACTCGCGGTGTCAAGCAGGGTGTCACAAACTTCAAAAATGGTTCTTCAAGCAACAAGAAGCACATAGAAGAAACTTATGTGTCTGATCAACCATTAAAGAATAAAGGCATTCAGTGTAGAGAATGTGAAGGATTTGGGCATATACAAGCAGAATGTGCTAATACCTTGAAGAAAAAGAAGAATTCTTTGAATGCAACCTAGAGTGAGAATGAGTCAGAGAAGGAAGATGAATTTCAGAGCAATCATGTGGCGCTCGTCGGAAAGGCAGAATGTGAAGAAAAAGGCAGTGTTATACGCGGTTGTAATACCCAGCTTTTCTTGATATTATTATTTTAATGTATAATGGCATTTTCGTAAATATGTCAAATCAAGCCCGTTTTACGAAAAGAAAGCTTTGTTATAATCTTAGAGATTAATAAGAATTTTAAGAAATTTACAAGAATTTTCGGAGCAGTAACGCTATATTTCGAGTAATTACATTTCTCGTAATATAAAGGACATTTTAGTAAAAATAGTAAACGTGGTCCGATTTGCGAACGGACAGTTTCGATAAATCCCAAATAATGAGTTGGACTTATGGGTGAAATAAGAAAATTTGGAGAAAGTAAATCGCTAGTCAATTAACGAAACAATGGACGAAACAAATAGAAAATATGAGGAAGGGCAAAATGGTCATTAAGCAATTAAATTTATAAATAAGGCAAATGCCTTAATCGATTTTCATTGTTTGAAAATCGATTTCCAGAGAACCAAAAATTCTCCTCTCCCTCTCGGCTTCTCCTCTCTGCCCGCGACGAGTTCTCAACGCCGACCTCCGTTCTTCCTCCCGATCGTCTCGTTTCCTTCACGCTCCTTCCTCCAATCGACGCTTTAGTTATGATTCTATAGTTTTAGAGCGTTAAATTCCGAGTTTCGTAGAGTTTATCGTTTGGGTTTTCGTTTAGGGTTTCGATAAAAATGTCGATTTAGGGTTCGTAATTAATAAGTTTATCGTGTTTAAGGATATAAAGGATATATTGGACGTTATTGGACTAATCTAGTTGATTTAGGAAAAATGTTATAATTTGTGAAATTTCGAGATTTTAGGGAAAACTCGTAAATTAGGAATTGTGGTGCCGAGCGTAATTTGCTCGAATAAATAGCTCAATAAATTGGATTAGAACTTTAGGAAGTTCCTTAGTTAAGGTTTTGTAAATTTGGACGATCGATAGTTGAAACTCGTTTTAACTTCGATATTATGTTTTTGCCTCAAACAAACAACGCTCGTGGACGGAGCTTGAGCTGCTTTGGACACGAGGTAAGTTCTCGTGATCTTCTCTGGCCGATTTGGCCTACACCGTACGTCAAAGTCGTTTTGAGGAGTTTTGGTGATGCGTTTATTTAAATTGTTTTGGTTGGGTAGTTAGGTTAGTCGTTTATAGGTTATATTTGTTTATCGTCTTAATGGTACACATGTTGGTTGTTCACTTTGTGCATTTGACTGCTCATGCACCGCATCTGTTAAAGCATCTGTTTAAAAGAACGAACGAAATGAATCTACGTAATCTGTTATCTGGTCACGGCGAGGTGGTTTAGACCTCGGTGACATTCTGTCTGCGACCTAATTAAAATGTAAAATGAACCAACGAAATCTGCGTAATCTGTATCTGGTCACGGCGAGGTGGTTTAGACCTCGGTGACAATCTGTCTGCGACCTAATGAATCTGAATGTGAATCTGTTATCTGCATGTTTTATGAATGACACACGCATCTGCACGCATCTGCATTTACGAGAGCTTGCTGAGATTTTTATCTCATAGTTTGTCTGTATGGTGTAGGTGACATTGAGGCAGGTGAGGATGAGATCCCTCCACCTGAGGAATGAGGCAGTTGACGAAGGATGGCCTGCGGTGGTGTGCTAGCACAGTCGATGCTTGACCCGACCCGTGGGGAAGTATGTATAGGTTTTGGGGTTTTTGGGATGTTTTGGGCTGATGGTTGTATAGATATTTTAGGATGCTTGGTTCCGATAGTTGATTAGTTGATAGACTGATGTTTTAACGTTTTATAAACTATTTTTACACAAAACGTTTTGTTAAAGCTTTTATTTGCATACTATGGAGATGTTGGAATGGTTTTTAGGTTTATTAAGGATATGCTCGATTTTTAGAGCTATCCACGCAGTTGGATTTCGCAAAGTCCGCTGCAAACTGGTTGAGATTAAGTTATAAGTTCATTGTGTTATTGATGAGAAAATTGTGTGAAGATGCAGGTGGTTTACTCTCTGGAATCAGATTCCAGAGAGCATGTTATTCAATTAAACAGGTTGCCAGAAGGAGTGGCGAATGATCACAGGAGGCGATCGCTGCACGGAGTGTGCAGCGACCGATCGCTGCAGCGATCGATCGCTGCTCGCTGCAGCAATGCAGCGATTGATCGCTACAATGCTGCAGCGATTGATCGCTGGGGCAATTGTGGCCCTCAGCGATCGATCTCCTGATTTAGGAGATTGACCGCTGCCCCCTGTTTGTCACGGCTTGGACAGTTTTGCCCTCCCATGTTTTGATGATTGTTTTATTTGTTTCATTTGTTTTATTAAACGTTATTTCTAGTTTTAATAAATTGAATTGAAATATGTTTTAAATGAATTCCGATTTCGATTCTGGTTTCGATTTCGGTTTAGTTTCCGTCTAGAGTTTATTTAAAGTATAGAGAAAAAAAAAATTCTAAAATATGTACGAGAAATTGGGTACAGTATTAGGGTCATGAAAATTTATGGTATCAGAGCCCTGAGGTTTTAAAATCGGTTCTGTAGACTGCTCGACTACACAGCCACTACGCGGACATTCTTCATCAACTGTGAGTATGTTTATAGTTTTATTTGATTTCAGTTTCTTAGAGATGTTTGCATTTTACTTTTATAGGAGTTATTTATAATTATGGTGCGTCGAGGAAACGATCGAGATGACCGAGACGATACGATAGATACCCTCAAGGACTTCATTGCTCAACAGTCTCAACATATGGAGCGACAGGCTCAACAGATGGAGAGACAGTCTCAACAGTTAGGCACCCTTATTGACCGAGAGGGCGTTAGAGCTCGGGAGATAGCTATTTTGGGTAACCGTGGGATGGAGAGATTTCAGAAGCTCCAGCTCCCTATCTTTAACGGACAGTCTACGGATCCCTCTTCAGCCGAAGAGTGGATTCGCACCATGGAGGACATGCTGGCATATGCTAGCATTGAGGACGGAGAGAGGGCTGCTTTGGTGAGTTACCACTTAGCATTAGATACCCGATTTTGGTGGGATTCTATCAAGGCGACCACCGATGTGACGATTATGGACTGGGAACGATTCAGAGAGTTGTTTTACGATAAGTATTTCAGCCATACCGTACGAAAGGCGAAAATGGTCGAGTTTATGCAGTTACGACAGGTCAATTCTATTGCCGAGTACGTGAGGAAGTTTGAAGCCCTTTCTCGATTCGCGCCACGTCAGGTCAGCGTTAACGAGAACAAGGTACGCTGATTTTTACAGCGACTTAGTCAGGAGTTCCGGATGCGCTTTACTATATCTGGGGTGCGGAATGTATCGTACGACGAGATAGTGGCCAGGGCGCTTGATATTGAGGCCGTTGATCTGAGTTATGTCAAACCGAGGGAGCCAGCTAGGGGCTTCTTTCGTGAGATCCAGCCTCAACCCCGAAATGAAGATTGGCAGCCACGAGGACAACCACAGCAACAACAGAGAGGTGTTAAAAGGCTATATGTGGGAAATAATGACCAGGGCAAGGGTAAGCAGGTACAAGGGGTTTCACAAATGCCTTGGTGCCCTAAGTGCCAGAAAGAACATGGTAGCGAGTGCCGGGTTGGCACGAACAAATGTTTTAGGTGTGGCGGAGCTGACCATTTCGTCAAAGATTGCCCGAAGCCCGGCCAAGATCAGTCAGACAATGATCGGAGGAGGACTATGCCAAGGATTTTTGCATTCATCGAGCCTGGTGACATCGATGATGGGGCCCAGCCTCCTCTTATTACAGGTACTGTCTTAATTGCCTGTATGACGGTATGTTTATGTTAAATAGATAATGATAATAATGATACGCTTAAAAATAGAAAAGTAAGAAAATAGAAAGTGGGTAAGAAGGATTATTAGGTGAACCTCAAAGAGAAAACGGTAGGTTACATATAGGACAATAAAGACTAAATAGAAATATAGTTATACATTAGTAGGATTAGTTTGATTTAATCAGCAGAGTTTGCGCACTTAAGGTTTAGTGACAATTAGAGGAATACACCCTATGAAATGTGTTTTTTTTAAGTAGGTAGGGGTTATGTCTAATTGACAACCCCCTGGGAGTATTAGAATACGATTAATCAAGAAAGATGAAGGTTTAGATATAAACCTATTAAAGAATACCTTAGTTTGTTGTAATACTTGGAGTGTGTTTAAATAGATGAAGTACCGTAGAACTCATATATTGGAGATTCGTGTGAAGTTAAGAGTGTCTAGATTAAGATAGAATTCAAGAGATAAACTTAGAATAAATGTCGAGTAGAATAGTTAGAAACTGACTAGGATGAGCGAAAAAAAAAATGGTAAGACTAGTCAGTAAATTCGGTGTAGCCTTACATGAATTTAAGGAGGAAGTGAGAAAGATTGTTGGAATAAAATGAGAGGTTAAGATTGGAAGTAGGTCAGGGTTTAACGGCCAGCAAATTGCAAAATTTGTAAATTATAGAATAAAGAAGATGGGGATTTTGACTGGAACCATCTAAGTAATCTTAGCAGTGAGGCTAAGTTAGCGAATTTTCAAGTGTTCGACTTGTGTTTGACAAGTCAAGACCAATAACTACATAAATGACCTAACGTTAGAACACACAGATTAGAGCAGATCATGGGTGGAAATTATAGAATTTAACGGCACTCGGAGTTAATAGAGATCTAAGATAGACAAAGGAGTGTAACGTAAGTAGTATGAGATTTTTAGTTAAGAATATAGTGATAGAATTCAAAGACGAAGTTTTGAATGAATGCGATGTTTGTAAGAAATTCTGGTGACATAGTTTGAGGAAAATAACAGTGTGAACTTAGTTGTGAAATCCGCCCTGAAGTAACTGGCGGGATTGGTAAGTTGCCAAGGAAAGTGTGTGATTTCGGAAAATTGGTAAGACCTAATGTGTGAGTGAGGATATGTACAATCCAATTGAGAGTAGAGATTACGAATTTAAGGCTAATGTTGGAAGGTATAGTCGACGTTTTGGTTTAGAATCATAGAGATTGACCCTAAGAATGACGGGATCGGAGTTAATAAGGGGAAGTTCAAATTTTGTTAGAGATAGGATCCTACGTAAGTACCGACTATAGCTCATAGTTTGACGCACATAGACCAAGTAGTGTTATAGTTGTATAGTTGCGGAGTATAACAATGAGGACCTAATTAGGAAGCCCGCACCGAAACAGTCTCCCACAGTCAATGGAATACCCAATAAGATAGGTGACCAGGAAATCCTATGGATGAAACAGTTACAAGAAATCGTTACCCGAACGAATATAGAAATTTGAGTTGGCATGCGTTTCAACTACTGACGGAGTCAATGAAATTACGGAGAAGTTTGGGAAAATCTATTGGAGATTTAGGAACTTGACTATGCTCAATACCTTAGTAAGGAAGTGTACGATCAAATCGAAGGTAGAGAATACGAATTTAAGGTCAATATTAGAGAGTAAAGTGTAGAGTTTTGGTTAGGAACCACGAAGAATGATCGTAAGTACAGATGACAATCGAAGTATAAGGCCGTATGACGTGAAACATTAATATCAAAGACTATAAGTTAGGGCAAATTTTGAGGACAAAATTTTAAATAAGGTGGATGGAATGTAATACCCAGCTTTTCTGGATATTATTATTTTAATGTATAATGGCATTTTCGTAAATATATCAAATCAAGTCCGTTTTACAAAAAGAAAGCTTTGTTATGATCTTAGAGATTAATAAGAATTTTAAGAAATTTACGAGAATTTTCGGAGCAGTAACGCTATATTTCGAGTAATTACATTTCTCGTAATATAAAGGACATTTTAGTAAAAATAGTAAACGTGGTCCGATTTGCGAACAGACAGTTTCGATAAATCCCAAATAATGAGTTGGACTTATGGGTGAAATAAGGAAATTTGGAGAAACTAAATCGCTAGTCAATTAACGAAACAATGGACGAAACAAATAGAAAATATGAAGAAGGGCAAAATGGTCATTAAGCAATAAAATTTATAAATAAGGCAAATGCCTTAATCGATTTTCATTGTTTGAAAATCGATTTCCAGAGAACCAAAAATTCTCCTCTCCCTCTCGGCTTCTCCTCTCTGCCCGCGACGAGTTCTCAACGCCGACCTCCGTTCTTCCTCCTGATCGTCCCGTTTCCTTCACGCTCCTTCCTCCAATCAACGCTTTAGGTATGATTCTACAGTTTTAGAGCGTTAAATTCCGAGTTTCGTAGAGTTTATCGTTAGGGTTTTCGTTTAAGGTTTCGATAAAAATGTCGATTTAGGGTTCGTAATTAATAAGTTTATCGTGTTTAAGGATATAAAGGATATATTGGACGTTATTGGACTAATCTAGTTGATTTAGGAAAAATATTATAATTTGTGAAATTTTGAGATTTTAGGGAAAACTCGTAAATTAGAAATTGTGGTGCCGAGCGTAATTTGCTCAAATAAATAGCTCAATAAATTGGATTAGAACTTTAGGAAGTTCCTTAGTTAAGGTTTTGTAAATTTGGACGATCGTTAGTTGAAACTCGTTTTAACTTCGATATTATGTTTTTGCCTCAGACAAACAACGCTCGTGGACGGAGCTTGAGCTGCTTTGAACACGAGGTAAGTTCTCGTGATCTTCTCTTGCCGATTTGGCCTACACCGTACGTCGAAGTCGTCTCGAGGAGTTTTGGTGATGCGTTTATTTAAATTGTTTTGGTTGGGTAGTTAGGTTAGTCGTTTATAGGTTATGTTTGTTTATCGTGTTGATGGTACACATGCTGGTTGTTCACTTTGTGCATTTGACTGCTCATGCATCGCATCTGTTAAAGCATCTGTTTAAAAGAACGAACGAAATGAATCTACGTAATTTGTTATCTGGTCACGGCGAGGTGGTTTAGACCTCGGTGACATTCTGTCTGCGACCTAATTAAAATGTAAAATGAACCAAACGAAATCTACGTAATCTGTATCTGGTCACGACGAGGTGGTTTAGACCTCGGTGACAATCTGTCTGCGACCTAATGAATCTGAATCTGAATCTGTTATCTGCATGTTTTATGAATGACACACGCATCTGCATTTACGAGAGCTTGCTGAGATTTTTATCTCATAGTTTGTCTGTATGGTGTAGGTGACATTGAGGCAGGTGAGGATGAGATCCCTCCACCTGAGGAATGAGGCAGTTGACGGAGGCTGGCCTGCGGTGGTGTGCTGGCGCAGTCGATGCTTGACCCGACCCGTGGGGAAGTATGTATAGGTTTTGGGGTTTTTGGGATGTTTTGGGCTGATGGTTGTATAGATATTTTAGGATGCTTGGTTCCGATAGTTGATTAGTTGATAGACTGATGTTTTAACGTTTTATAAACTGTTTTTACACAAAACATTTTGTTAAAACTTTTATTTGCATGCTATGGAGATGTTGGAATGGTTTTTAGGTTTATTAAGGATATGCTCGATTTTTAGAGCTATCCACGCAGTTGGATTTCGCAAAGTCCGCTGCAAACTAGTTGAGATTAAGTTATAAGTTCATTGTGTTATTGATGAGAAAATTGTGTGAAGATGCAGGTGGTTTACTCTTTGGAATCGGATTCCAGAGAGCATGTTATTCAATTAAACAGGTTGCCAGAAGGAGTAGCGAATGATCACAGGAGGCGATCACTGCTTGCTGCAGCAATGCAGCGATTGATCGCTGCAATGCTGCAGCGATTGATCGCTGGGGCAATTGTGGCCCTCAGCGATCGATCTCCTGATTTAGGAGATTGATCGCTGCCCCCTGTTTGTCACGGCTTGGACAGTTTTGCCCTCCCATGTTTTGATGATTGTTTTATTTGTTTCATTTGTTTTATTAAACGTTATTTCTAGTTTTAATAAATTGAATTGAAATATGTTTTAAATGAATTCCGATTTCGATTCTGGTTTCGATTTCGCTTTAGTTTCCGTCTAGAGTTTATTTAAAGTATAGAAAAAAAAAATTCTAAAATATGTACGGGAAATTGGGTACAGTATTAGGGTCGTGACAGCGGTGTCACAGACGATTTTTCTAATAGTAGTGATGAAGACGAAGAACCAGTCACAGAAGAAGATCTTATTGGAGAATATAAGTTTCTGCATGAAAAATGGACCGATCTTGTTAAAGTAAATCAGCTTCTACACACTCAAATTAGAAATTTGAAGGATGAGAAGAATAATCTTCAAAATGTTATTGATGATTTGGAGACAAAGCTGAAAGCAAGTAAGGGTGAAGCTAATACTCTAACCAATGAGATAAGCCTCATGAAGAAGAATGTCAAAATGCTGAATTCGAGTTCGTCTAATCTAGATGATATTCTAAATATCGGCAAATCAAGCGTAAATCGGTTTGGACTGGGATTCAAAGGTGAAAGTTCAGGTTCAAAGACTGTAGCAGTAAACACCCAAAAATCTGCCAGTGATCGGAGCTCAATCGAGCTCGTCACCCACGACCTAAACTGAACCGAAAACAGGGAGAAATCCGGGCCTTACCGTCGGTTCGTGCACGGAGACAGGCCGGACCTTGCTCGCCGCCGTCGTCTGGCCGGAGACCGTCGAGAATCGCCGGTGAACGGCGCCGCATCGCCTCCCCCTCGTCTCCCCTGTTCTTCGCTCGCAGGGCTCGGGCTCGAGCTCGACAGAATAGCCTCGGCTATTCTGTTGATTTTTATTTTATTTTTTTTTAATAATAATAATAATAATAACCATTAATTAATCAAATCCTCATTTACCGTTTTACCCTCCCGTGTTTCCGACCATTTCGACTTTCGTTAAATCTCGTTCTTAATTATAACTCACGGCTTAATTTCACGAACCTAATTTAATAAACATTTTAGTTCAACCAATTTATTCACTTTTAATTACTTTACCTTGTTATTATTTTCTCTCCAATTCTTTCGATTAATTTAACTGAGGAAAAATTCTCGGGTGTTACAATCCACCCACCTTAATTAAAATTTTGTCCTCAAAATTTGACTTAGCTGCAGCCCTTGGCATTACTGTCTCATGTCTTGCGGCCTTATACTATGATTTACAATTGCTCCATTTTTTTCAAGTCACCTTTCTCCATCCCTCCAAAATTCTGAACTCACACACAAGGGCTTCGATTCTAGCCCATACTTAGGGTCAACCTCTATGGTTCTAAACTAGAATCCCTAAAATCAAATGACGCACCGTTAACCTCCTAACCACGTCTACTGTGTTTGATTTGATTAACCAAGTCTTTGGTTGTGCACCACGTGCTAGTAATCCTCACGTCTCAAATTTTAATAACCCACTGCGTTAATACTCATGTAGATAATTTACACACACGTTAGTTTCCATTTAGTCGTCTTATCGATAATTTAAACTTCCTTACTCTTCTGACTTGTCCTTATGTTAAAGCTTCCCCGATCTAAGCCTAATTCAAGTCCTCAATCGAGTGATCTCTAACCGGGTACTCGAAACTTAACGTCTCGAGCACGTGTTGGTTTGCATCTAGTCACCCAAAACGTCAAACTTACTCTAACTTACTAATTGGTCTCTACTAAAGATTGCCTCTTATCCTCAATCCTCGAAATAACATCAACTTCCAATGTCATTTGGGTTGACTACCATTCAAGGATTCCTATCAACATCCAACTTGTAATTCAAACTCTCATTTATTTAACTTAAATTCCTCGAATTGAGTTCCTTTAGTTCCTAACTTTCTTAATCCTGTGTTTATCGAATACATGCCTAACCACTTCACGCCCTCAAAGCTTTCTCAACTAGAATTCTATTCTCTATGCTTTGCAAGGTATCCCATCAATGATATCCTACGTCACCTTCTTCCTCGAGTAACTCACCAACCCCGATCCCTTTTCTGATGCGGTTCTCACAACTTAACTTTTTCCATCGTTATTATTATATTATTATTTTTTATTTATTTATTTTTTTTTTTTTTTTGCTAACTATATCCCCAAAATACATTCAAGGCCTCAACAGGCTTAACTGAGAGCTTAAGTTGCTACTATTTTAAGACCAATGCTCACTTGTAAATTAGATCCTATAATTATCAGATTTCATTCCAAACCACATTAGTGAGTTCTCTCGTCATGTCCTAACCGAAATGCTTATACTATCTACAATATGTTCATTCGTTTAACTTAAATTTTCATTAACTTCGAGCACAGTCAAATCCCTAAGTCTTGCCATGGATTTGCTCTAAACTATTCCTTCTAACCGTAGGTCATTTATGCATCCATTGGTCCTAACTTGTCAAATACGAGTCAAACCTCTGAAATTGCGAACTTCACAATTCGTACGGCACTAACCACTGAGTTAAACTTCTAATCTTAACTCTTCATTGAATCTAACAATCCCCCGCACTTAACTCAAATGTCGCACATGGACTTCTCTCAAGTTACCTGATGGTCTACATCCCTTTGTTCCCTTTAGTCAGGTTCTAAATATCCCACTTTGTTCCCTTGCAACGATTTATTCCACGATTTTCTTGTTAGCAAACTTGTTGTAGACAAGTTTACGCCTTTATTCCAATACTCCTTATGTCCTCAAATCCTACCATTTTTATTCTCCAATAATTTGAAACATCTCTTCTTTAATGATAACCTTCCTAGTTCCTCAAACACTAATGCTTCAACCTTCATCCTGGAGGTAGCCTCATGTTTGTGGCTCCTAACTTAAATTGTACCTACTATAGATTCACAACTTAACTCCTATATCTTTTGCTTCATAATCTAATCAAGCAACACCAATTGTCTGACGTGTCCCCGACTCGTCGATTATTTTTAACTTCTCCAAGTCTCCCCCTTACAGTGTGTCGATCAAAATCTTTTCACGAGC
Source organism: Begonia masoniana (assembly GCA_022432975.1). Lineage (NCBI taxonomy): Eukaryota > Viridiplantae > Streptophyta > Magnoliopsida > Cucurbitales > Begoniaceae > Begonia > Begonia masoniana. Next base: position 77,615,431 of record CM039502.1, read on the forward strand.
CAACAATTATTCTTTATTTGTCAGACTCCTAGTACGGCACTTATTTCCTAGAAAATGACCAATTTCAGTAACCTGAGCATCACTTGCATATTACTTTTCATATAACTCTAACCCTTATTGTCTCGAATTCGTTAACCTTCTAACTCCGCGTAACTACCTTTATTATTATTATCATTGATATAGGTTGATATGCATACCCCGATGCCATCGCTTAGATCTCACATCACGATCTTGCATTGATTCATTACGTCCTCCGAATCACCGTGGAAATAGCCTCTCCCCATATCCCCTCATCAATTAATCTATGTTTTAATTCTTGAATATCAGTTTCATCTAGATACTTCCAGCTTCACATAGATCTACGATCTACAAGGCTCGACTACATTTTCTTATCTGCTTATGCGCACTATTTACACCTTTGCAATTCAGAGCATCCCTCAATATGTTTATACCTAAGTTTCAAAACAACTAAGTTTCAAAAAACAACTAAGTTTCAAAACAACTAAGTTTCAAAACAACTAAGTTTCAAAACAACTAAGTTTCAAAACAACTAAGTTTCAAAACAACTAAGTTTCAAAACAACTAAGTTTCAAAACAACTAAGTTTCAAAACAACTAAGTTTCAAAACAACTAAGTTTCAAAACAACTAAGTTTCAAAACAACTAAGTTTCAAAACAACTAAGTTTCAAAACAACTAAGTTTCAAAACAACTAAGTTTCAAAACAACTAAGTTTCAAAACAACTAAGTTTCAAAACAACTAAGTTTCAAAACAACTAAGTTTCAAAACAACTAAGTTTCAAAACAACTAAGTTTCAAAACAACTAAGTTTCAAAACAACTAAGTTTCAAAACAACTAAGTTTCAAAACAACTAAGTTTCAAAACAACTAAGTTTCAAAACAACTAAGTTTCAAAACAACTAAGTTTCAAAACAACTAAGTTTCAAAACAACTAAGTTTCAAAACAACTAAGTTTCAAAACAACTAAGTTTCAAAACAACTAAGTTTCAAAACAACTAAGTTTCAAAACAACTAAGTTTCAAAACAACTAAGTTTCAAAACAACTAAGTTTCAAAACAACTAAGTTTCAAAACAACTAAGTTTCAAAACAACTAAGTTTCAAAACAACTAAGTTTCAAAACAACTAAGTTTCAAAACAACTAAGTTTCAAAACAACTAAGTTTCAAAACAACTAAGTTTCAAAACAACTAAGTTTCAAAACAACTAAGTTTCAAAACAACTAAGTTTCAAAACAACTAAGTTTCAAAACAACTAAGTTTCAAAACAACTAAGTTTCAAAACAACTAAGTTTCAAAACAACTAAGTTTCAAAACAACTAAGTTTCAAAACAACTAAGTTTCAAAACAACTAAGTTTCAAAACAACTAAGTTTCAAAACAACTAAGTTTCAAAACAACTAAGTTTCAAAACAACTAAGTTTCAAAACAACTAAGTTTCAAAACAACTAAGTTTCAAAACAACCCATTTTTATAAATAGCTCCTATAAAAGTTAAATGCAAACATCTCTAAGAAACTGAAATCAAATAAAACTATAAACATACTTACAGTTGATGAAGGATATCCGCATAGTGGCTGTGCAGTCGAGCAGTCTACAGAACCGATTTTAAAACCCGGGGGCTCTGATACCATAATTGTAACGACCCTAATACTGTACCCGTATTTCCCGTACTATTTTTATATCCTTTACACTTTTAACTTTAACTATTCTTAAGACGGAACCGAAATTGAAATAAAAATCAATTATCAAACTAAAGAAAACGTTAAATAAAACAATTTAAAATCAATTAATAAATGAATTAAAACACTTACAAACAATTATTTAAACCAATACTACCAAACACCTACAAAATACAACCTCACCACATTTCACTAACACAATTCTATCTACATCACAAATACTATCCACATCACAATCATACACTTCAAAATACAACTTAATTTCAAACAACCAATACTCCTACATCTCCATAATCTCGCTCAAAACAACTCGTAACATATTTAAACAAAAACACATTTCCATGAAAACGAACTGCATGGTTCCGTTTAAAAGTATAACATTTCCTCCTGTTTCAAAGAAAATACCAAGCAGTTCCATATCATTCAAATAATTGATTTAACAAAACGCTTTATAAAACAGTTTGCTAAAACATTTGTATATCAATCTATCAGCTAACCAGAACCAAGCATCCTATAATTTCTACACAACCATCAGCCCAAAACATCCCAATAATCCCAAAATCTATACATACTTTCCCACGGGTCGGTTAAGCATCGACTGCGCCAACACACTCCCGCGAGCATTCCCCGTCAACTGCATCATGCCTCAGGAGGAGGGATATCGTCCTCACCTGTTTCCTCGAAATCACCTACACCATACAATACACTATGAGATAAAAATCTCAGCAAGCCCTCATAAATGCAACTATATGCTATGCGAGTGAGTTCGGAAATCATGCAGCATTTTCTTTACTCTGTGGGTGTCACCGAGATCTCAGCCTCCTAACCGGAGAGAGCACATCCTGCGGTCGGACTACTCTTTCCAGCTAGAAGAGGGGGGTACACGCTTACAACACGTACAGCCGTGCCTGAGCCCCATCTCGCGTGACCTATAACTGTATGAGTATGTGTTAAATGCGGTATTGTGACAGACCCCTTCGTGCCTACACAATAGATCAATAGCCCCTCTCCAGGCCGCATTACCATTTTCTTAAAAACATCGTGTAGAAATTCATTTTCATGCTCTTTCTTTAAAACACGTGATGCATGAACAGTTCATAATAAAATTTAAACACTCAGCATACATACCATCAAGACGGTAAAACATAAACTACAAAACAATTAAACCTAACTACCCAACCAAAGCAATATAAACTAGTGCGTCACCAAACTCCTCGAAACGACTTCGATGTACGGTGTAGGCCAATCGGCCGGAAAAGAATCACGAGAACTTACCTGTCTTCTGTAGCTCGCTGGGGCTACACGGTTACCTGCCCGCCCACGGCTCGGCCTACAACAAATATTCAAACTTCATTACAATTAAGCTCACATTCACCAATTTACTCTCAAACTACTATTTCTAACCTAATCCAATTAAAATCTAACTAAACGGGCCATTAATTTGGGTTCGGTAAAACCGACCTGAAACTTTGAACGCGCGTAACTTTCGCGTCGGTTATCGGAATTGAACGATTCCAGCGGCCACGTACTCCTCTAATAACCTATTTCAACCTGCCAAAAGGAATTTTAAAACAATCGACCGTAGCTAGGTCAAATACAGCAAAACCCAAACTGCCCTAACCCGGGAAATTTCCCATTTCGATTTTTTTCATCAATTCACACCAATTTCTTCACCAATCTATCCTCCTCATACCTAATTAACATAAACTAATCAAAATTCCGCGGCATCAAGCAAAACCCGAAATCCCCCAATTCGGGATTCACTGATTTTCGCTCAAATTAAGCACCACACGGATCAATGGCCATCGCCGGTTCGAGGGTCGGCAAACCCACGCCGGAAACACCCAAAATCGACCGGTGATCGCAGCTCAATCGAGCTCGTCACCCACGACCTAAACTGAACCGAAAACAGGGAGAAATCCGGGCCTTACCGTCGGTTCGTGCACGGAGACAGGCCGGACCTTGCTCGCCGCCGTCGTCTGGCCGGAGACCGTCGAGAATCGCCGGTGAACGGCGCCGCATCGCCTCCCCCTCGTCTCCCCTGTTCTTCGCTCGCAGGGCTCGGGCTCGAGCTCGACAGAATAGCCTCGGCTATTCTGTTGATTTTTATTTTATTTTTTTTTTTAATAATAATAATAATAATAACCATTAATTAATCAAATCCTCATTTACCGTTTTACCCTCCCGTGTTTCCGACCATTTCGACTTTCGTTAAATCTCGTTCTTAATTATAACTCACGGCTTAATTTCACGAACCTAATTTAATAAACATTTTAGTTCAACCAATTTATTCACTTTTAATTACTTTACCTTGTTATTATTTTCTCTCCAATTCTTTCGATTAATTTAACTGAGGAAAAATTCTCGGGTGTTACAAAGGTATTGATTTTGATGAAACATTCACTCCGGTTGCTCGTCTTGAATCTATTTGGCTTTTATTATCTATCGCTTGTGTTATGCAGTTCAAGCTATATCAAATAGATGTGAAGAGTGCTTTCCTCAATGGGTTTCTCAATGAAGAAGTTTATGTTGCTCAACAAAAGGGTTTTGAAGACCCTCATCATCCCGAGTATGTGTATAAGTCGAAGAAGGCGTTATATGGGCTCAAACAAGCCCCTCGTGCATGGTATGAACGCCTCACGCAATATCTATTAACCAAGGGATATGAGCGAGGGGGAGTAGATAAAACTCTATTTGTTCGCCGTGAAAAAGGTCAATTCCTACTTACTCAAATTTATGTTGATGATATAGTGTTTGGCTCGATGTCACAGGTTATGGTGGATGAGTTTGTAGCTCAAATGACCGGCGAATTTGAGATGAGTATGGTTGGAGAACTAAATTATTTTCTCGGCCTTCAAATACAACAAGAGAAGAAAGATATTTTTATCTCTCAAGCCAAATATGCCAAGAATTTACTGAAAAAATTTAAGGTTGAGAATGCTTGCCCGAGTAGAACACCCCTTGGGACACGTGAGAAAATTTCTAAAGATGAAAAGGGAATTGTTGTTGATCAGCGCTTGTATAGAAGTATGATTGGAAGTCTCTTATATCTAACTGTCAGCCGACCAGATATTTGTTATAACGTGGGTTTATGCGCTAGATTTCAAGCGAATCTGAAGGAGTCTCACTTAGTGTCGGTTAAACGAATTCTAAAATATGTTAGTGGAACAACTAACTATGGCATCTGGTATTCTTTTGATTCTAATGCAAATCTGGTGGGTGCTGACTGGGCAGGAAGTTCTGATGATCGAAAAAGCACTTCGGGTGGATGTTTTTATGTGGGACACAATGTAGTGTCATGGTTCAGCAAGAAGCAGAATTCTATTTCTCTATCTACGGCTGACACAGAGTATATAGCAGCAGGTAGCAGCTGTACGCAGCTTCTTTGGATGAAACAAATGATGAAAGACTATGGTGTCACACAGGGTGTCATGACCCTCTATTGTGATAATTTGAACGCTATTAATATCTCTAAAAATCCTGTTCAGCATTCACGGACAAAGCATATTGACATACGACATCATTTTATTCGATCTTTAGTGGAGGACAAAATTATTAATTTAGAGTACATGGTGACCGAAAAACAAATTGCCGATATTTTCACCAAGGCATTGGATGGTGCTAGATTTGAAGAGTTGAGGTCTGACTTATGCCTCTGTGTTATGTAAGTTTGTTATTGCTTTCGCATTTATTTTATATAAAATAAAATAAAATAAAAATACCATGTGCCTTAGGCATTTTGTTTTGGCGATCTACTGTGTTGTTATTCACCCCCTGCAGCAAGTAATTATTTTTCTATGGAATAACACCGAGTGTGACATACAAAACTGGGATATTCTTGTGAAATCTGGATGATTTTTTCTCAAAAAAGATTGGAGCAGCATTATTTTATTGGTCTTATTTCCTAAATTATGAGAGATTGAATATTTTATTTATGGTAATTCTCGGATTTATTTTCAGAAAATTACCTAAAAATTATGGATTTTTTTTTTTTTTTTGGTGATTTGATGGGCATTTATGGAGAAGAGATATCAATATATTTCAAAGTCAAATTTCTGAGAACACTCTTTCTTTTGCTTCTCCTCGATTCTTCAATCTACTAGGGTTTTCTTTCGCTCATCTCACAATGGTCATCATTGAGGAAGTTTCCGACGAGATGTTCTCTGGGGATGTTACTGTGAATATTCCAGCAAAGACGCCGAATTCCGAATCGGCCATTATGGTTTACTCACCTATTTCACCTTCGGTAAATCCCTTTGTTACCGAAAAGGATTTTCCAAAAATTATCGAGGCGATTCCAATTCGACAAGTTGACGCTACTGGAGTCCAACAAAAATTTGACAAGAGTAAAGGAGATAGATTCAAAACCAACTCCGTGCCGCCCAAGGCACCTAGAAATTCAAAGGTTTCTATGACATCAAAAGGGAAAAGGTCTAGAATTGAAAAAGAATCATCTTCTGACAGTTCATGGCTTCAAGAAGCCGTTTTAGAAGTAAATACAGATGATGAAGATGTTTTCATGACAAAATCACCAGAACAACCAACCTGAAGATCCTCCAGATTAACTGCTCCGAAGAGATCAAAATCTTCTATACCAAAGGCCTTAAAATCGCCTGCTTCGAAATCTTCAAAATCCACGACCACAAAGCCCTCTATGGAGAAGCTTCAAAAGCCTACCATTGTCAAAACACCAAAAATAAGTCCATCACCTGGCCCAAAATCCAAAAAGCAAAGGACAAGTGAAATTTCTATCTCTAGAAGCGCTCTGAAATCCAAATCTGCATTGAAAGGTGAATCAAAATCCAAACAAGGTAAGTCTTCTTTAAAAGTGTCAAATGATGACTTTAAGTTGAGGTTGCATGCAAGCCGATGGCCAAATTTCTCCCCACAAAATATTTGGCCAAAAAGAAAAATTCATGAAGGAGATTTCTCTCAATGTGAAGCAGTCGTGTATCATTTGCTTAGTCTGGGATTAGAGAAAACTTTTAGAAGTATTTGTCCTTTTGTTTGGAAAATAGTCCAAGAATTTTATTGTAATCTTGATTCAGATGTGAAAGACTCTACGCATTCTGATTTTGGCCGGGTTTATGTCAGAGGCCACATGTTTAATTTTAATCCTTCTGTTATAAATGATTACTTGGGATTAAAGATGAGTAATTCTGAAAAGCTTGTGCTGGACTATAATGCAATAATTTTTGATGTCACGGGGGGTGTCAGACGAATCTGGCCCCATGGCAAAGACTAGCTTCACAGCTCTCTGTAAAATATGAAATTCTTCACAAAATCTCCATGAAAAATTGGATGCCTACATCCCATGGCACAGGGGTGAACAAGGCCATGGCAGCTTTACTATACAAAATTGGAAATTCTATACCTATTGATTTTGGCAAGTTGTTTTTTGATCAGATCTTGAAGCATGAAGATGGTAAGAATACGAGGTTAGCTCTTCCTTTCCCATCTCTGATTTATGGCGTTTTGACTGCTCAATGATCTATCATTAAAGAAAATGAAGTGTTATATGTCGAAAAAGAGGAAATTAGAATTAGCTACAAACTTCGAATGGGGGAGCACAAGAATGATTTAGAAGGTTTTGTCGAAGGTCTGCCAATTTCTAAATCTAATACTGACTCTGCTCTCCTAGCTCGCTCTGTAAAATTTTTGTTGAATATGTCCAAATCTCTCAGCATACAAATTTCTGAGTTGGAAAAACAGAGATCAACAATTGTTGTGTTATTAAATGATATTTACAAGAAAAATCCTCACATGGCAGACTCAGATCTACAAACCAGAGCAATAGATGAAGCTGGTCTATCAAGTGTCCCAGAGGATGTTCCAACGGGTGTGCCAAATAGTGCTTAACATTGAACTATTTTAGTGATGTGTTTGTTCTCTGAATATTTTATTTGATTCTTATGGTACTCGTATAACTACTCTATCTGCATCTGAATATGATATTTTTTTTTTTTACTATTTTGGCTATTTGAATTTTTTTTTGTGGATACTATACTTCTGCTATGACCCTTATATGCTCACCCTGGTGCGTCTCTGAATGATTATGTTGCTGATATTGATTATTTCCTCTGGTACTGATTGTATGTCTGGTACTTATCTGGTGATGTTGCTAAATTTGTGGTACGTACTACTCTCTTCTTTGTCTATTTGTCTTTTTATGGCAAAAAAAGGGAGTATTTTGGTGACTGGTGATATGTATGGTGATATACTCTAATATGTTTATGATGTTTGAAGTCATAATTCAGGGTAAGGTACAATTCAGAGGGAGTTTTTCAGGGGGAGTTATTGAAACTCTATGTTCCAGGAGGTGTCCCAGGAGGCAATATTCTTTGTTCTTCATTGAAACTCAGTCTCGGGAGAAGGCTGCATCCGAACTCGGGAGGAGTTCTGTTTCTTAGACAAGGGGAGCTTGTCGTTCTTGATCGTGGGCGATGGGATCTTGCCATAACACGGATTCCGGGAGGAATCAACAACAAGAGGATCTTGTTGTTATCTAGATCTCAGGAGAGGTCGATCTAAAGTCGAGGGGATCTCGCAAAAATAGTTTTCTTGGGGAAGTTAGCTAGAGGCAGCAACAAAGATAAGAGGAAGTCTTTATTTGTATAAGTCCGATTGTCTTGTAACTTTGTGAACTCAAAGAAATGTTTTTATATCTGGGCGTGGCCCCGCAGACGTAGGCTGGTTGCCGAACTGCGTTATCAACCTCCTGTGTCATTTATTTTCGCATTTTTATATTATCCATCATTGCATTAAAAATCAGTGTCACACGAGGATCCTTGTGTGATATCGCATAACTGATCTTAAACTTTCAAGAAATTAGAATAGTAATGGTCATTTTGCCCATTATCTATACATTAAAGTTGTTCTTGCCCATTATCTGAGTTTACGGTGTAAATTGCTCATTTCACTTAATTGTAGGGGTCAAATTGCACTTTACCCTAAATTTAACTTTTAATTCTACACTCTAAACGCAATTAGTGTCATTCATTCAAAATAAATTATAAATAGTTAATATAAATCATCGATTGCATCTTTATTAATACTCGTCGTTTCAAAATGTAAGATTAGAGTTTATAATTATAAGGCAAACTTAATATTACTCTTTTGGCAAATGTATATAAAAAATTTTGAAACAAAATAATAAAAGTATATAACTTTAAGAAAAAAAAAAACTAAAATTTATTTTATAGTTTAGAAATAATGATTACTAATTAGAAACTTTCAAATAAAAATCCAAAATTTAAAAAGATTATTTTGTATATTTCTTACAAAAAATTATATAATTTTGAATTTCAATATGATATTGTTATTTATGTCCAAAGATTTGCAAAGATTTTATTTTTATTATAACATTGTCTACTATGTTAATGTTGCTGGTCACATAAATAATCGAGACAGAATCAAATCTCCACCCATTTTAAAAATGTATATATTCGACTCTCGTGGTCTTCTTTATATATTATATCTTAATTATTTCAAAATCATTAATGGAAATTTAATTGTTTTCTTAGTATATTTGTTCGCTATGAAGAAAAAATATTGATAAAGACAAAAAAGCTGTTTAATTATCAATTTCTCATAATTGACTTTATAGTTTAAATAAAAAAACATACAATAAATGATGCACTACTTTGAAACAGATACCTTAATATTATTATAAAAATATAATTAATCCACTGTGATTACATTAAGAAAATTTAATTCTATTATAATCTTTGACGTTCTAGATTGAGAATATGAAGACAAATGCAAAATACACGGAGTTGTCGGAGCATTCTACGAGGAATTGTTCAAGTGTGATAAGAAATTTATTTGTAAATTAATAAATCAAATTAGTAAAATAAACTCAAATTATTGCAAATAATAATAATATAAGAATAATAATTATCAATAAAAACTCTAAATTATAGAGTCCCTGACAAAACAAATTTAAAATAATATTCGTAAACAAAACAAAATCTTAAACTATCATTCGCCAGCAATCTAAATTTTTGCGATCATCCACAGTTTAAATGCAGTCGTTCACATTTGAAATGAGTACAAAATGCTTTATGGGAAGAGCGACCTCGTCTTTAAGCTGTCAGACGCTTGGTCTCCTGTAGGTAAAATATTGTCGCCCGCACTTGAAAACAGGAGAAGGATTGATCGCGTATGAGTTTAACGGTAAAATAATTGACTTGTTACCCTGTGATAATTTTAAGATTGTTTTTTTACTATTATACTTAAAAATTTGTCACAGTGATTTAAGATTTTTTTTTTTTTTTTTCATAAAAAGAAAATTAAAAGTATTATTTGAGCACGTCTTTTTTAATTCTCCACCACCATTAATGATTCTACCACGTGGAAGAAAAAAAAGTCAAACCCATACAACACGGTATTATATTGGAAAGTCGTAGTCAACTCATTTCCAGCCGTCCGATTGTTGTTAAAAGGAATCCAACCATTCTACTTAAAATAATAAATAAAATAGGGGTGGGGAGTGGTTCTAGAACTTGAACATATTTTTAGTGGACTGAGCCCTCCAAGTCAACCTCCATTCCCACTGTCATGTTAATTTTTATTTTTTATTTTAGGGAAAAGTATCATTTAGACCCCAACGTATGGGGTCAGTGACCATTTGGTACCTAACGTTTTTTTTGTACCGAATCAGACTCTAACGTATAAAATGTTTGCAATTCAATGCCTACCGTCAATTTTTCAGTTAAATTTAACATATTTTTTTCAAAATTCCTAAAGTACCCTCTCTCTCTCTCTCTCTCTCTCTCTCTCTCTCTCTCTCTCTCTCTCTCTCTCTCTCTCTCTCTCTCTCTCTCTCTCTCTCTCTCTCTCTCCCTCTCTCCGCTGAGCAATGAAGCCTCTGCTTCTTCTTCATCCGCTGCCCATCTCTTCCTTCTCAACTTTACAGTCTTCCTCTCAGTTTAAGTCCTGCTTCCGAAACCCTGCGTTCTGCACGTCGCTTCGATCCCAGTCGGTGTGATATTCGAATTTCTTATGCTTCTTGTTTTGCATTTGTTGAACTCACCAAGCTCTTTCATGCCTGTTTTCTCTCTTTCCAGATAAAAGTTGACGATGCGGCTTCGATATCTGAGTACAAGCCTTGATGACTTGGTTCTCAATTTTTTTCGAAACAAAATGGTTGAGGTGATTGCTGGCTTTAGGTCTCGTCGACAATTTTCCAGAATTTCCTGTTTGATTGTCGAGAAAGAGTAGATTTATAATCTTTGGTTTAGTTTGCTACGTTGAATATGTTAATCCTGTTTCTCACAGGAGGTCAGATGGAATTCCGAAACACCTGGATACGATGGATTAATTGAAGTGGCCAATCGGCTTATGACAAAGGGGAGAAGGAATTCCGACGCTGTAGATGCATCGGTATTTCTCGTTTACTAAATGGAATAAACATGAGCATCAACAAATTTGTAACTGATGTGCATTCTGTATAAATGAATGTCTCTGAGAACGAAAAAAAAGTAGGTAGCAGAAATATGAGAGTAGGTAGCTTCACCAATGTTGCCTAGAGCGACTTCCATTCGCCGTGAATGGACATTTCTTATCGATCGTTTTCAGATTTGCAGGTACGGGTATCGAAAGGGTTTCCTGGTTTTTGCTGAAATCTTGTTTGCTGAGAGAGAGAGAGAGAGAGAGAGAGAGAGAGAGAGAGAGAGAGAGAGAGAGAGAGAGAGAGAGAGAGAGAGAGAGAGAGAGAGAGAGAGAGAGAGGGTAGTTTAGGAATTTTAAAAAGAATCGGTTAAATTTAACTGAAAAATTGACGGTAGGCATTGAATTGCAAACGTTTTATACGTTAGGGTCTGATTGGGTACAAAAAAAACGTTAGGTACCAAATAGTTACTGACCCCATACGTTGGGGTCTAAATGATACTTTTCCCTTTATTTTATTTTATTCTAAATATTCAAGCACTCTCCGTTAATCAAGGAGGCCCACCGGCTCCACCCTCCACCACTTCTACCTGTTCAATCAATCATAGACATCTTCAAACTAATCTCATCCGTTAGATCAGATGCCGTCCCCTTTGACTCCCGTTTCTTCCCCTCCTCTTTTATATCAAGTACCGTGCCCCTTTTTTCTAACTTCTACTGCAACTCCGATCTTCTTCCTCCATCCACCATTTTTGGCGTCTCTCTACTCTGATGGCGTTAGATTTCATCCCAGGATTTCCCCCTAACATCGAAGGTCGGCAGATGGCTCTACAGGAAGCGGCCTCTCAAGGCATCAAAAGCATGGAGCGCCTCATCTACGTCCTGTCCCAGAAGCAGCAATCTACTCACTCGGACTGCGCCGATCTCACCGACGCTACCGTTTCGAAGTTCAAAAATGTCATTTCACTTCTCAACCGGACCGGTCATGCGCGGTTCAGGCGCGGTCCGACTTTCTCTCCCTCCTCCTCTTCCGCGTCTCTCTCCGTTCCTCACTTACAGACTTTGAACGTCACGCCGGCTACTTTTACTCCTCCGGTGACTGTCTCTACCGCTCCAATTGTTCCTCCGGCGAGCTTCGTTCAGCCTCAGCCGCAGAGGATGACCCTTGATTTCACAAAACCTAGTATTTTGAGCTCAAATGTTAAAAGTGCCGAGCTCGAGTTCACTAAGGAGAGCTTCAGCGTCTCGTCCAGCTGCTCGTTCATGTCGTCAAACATCACCGGAGATGGGAGCGTATCGAACGGAAAGCTCGGATCTTCGATCTTCCTGTCCACCGCACCAACAGTCTCCGCCGGGAAGCCGCCTCTCTCATCGGCGCTCTATAAGAAGAGGTGTCACTCCCACTCCCTCTCCCACTCCGAAAACGTGTCCGGTAAACTTTCCGGTTCAACTACCACTTCCGGCAAGTGCCACTGTTCCAAAAGAAGGTGCTTTTTGACATATTCTATTTCTTTCAATTTCTGAAAATCTAAGAATATATTAGGTTAATCTAGGCTAAATTTAATCTAATTCTTTAACATACGTTCCGAATTGTTATACTTAAAATTAAACTTTTGTATGATCTAAGAAAATTAGTGAGTCGAGAGAACAAAAGAACCTGCTCACTCGGTGGAACTCATCGAGAATACTGAGTTCATGGTCAATGAGTCTGAGTCGGATTCCTTAACCGAGTCATACTCATTCTAGTTGGCTAACTTGATAGGACAAACGAGCCAAGTCTGAAAACATCTGGTATATCTCTGGCGTAACTTAGCAATCCTCGGAACCCGTAATTCTAATTTATCTGATAAAGCAGTTTTGTCTTCTTCTTCTTTTTTTTTTTTTGACTCTTTTGACCGTTGACTCCGAGAACATAACAGATCCACCCACCTGGTAGAGTAGTGGTAAAACACGATAGAGTAAATTATGTCGTGTATGTAAAGTTTATGAACGTGGTTATATTGTGGCACAGGAAGAATCGGGTAAAGAAAACAATCAGAGTGCCGGCGGTGAGTTCAAAGATAGCGGACATTCCGCCGGACGAGTTCTCGTGGAGAAAATACGGGCAGAAGCCGATCAAAGGGTCACCGTACCCACGGTGAGAAAAAGCTTCAGCACAGCAATGGTTGATTTGTCTTGTAAAAAGCGAGGCGATTTAACACTAATTATTGGATTTTCAGGGGATACTACAAGTGCAGTACAGTCAGAGGATGCCCGGCTAGGAAACACGTAGAGAGGGCCACGGATGATACGACGATGCTGATCGTAACGTACGAGGGGGAACACCGTCATGCGCCGGGCGGGATGGAGGAGAACGCCGGCGTGTTGGTGTTAGAGTCAATGTGATGACGACGAGTGAGAACAGTTGGCCGTGGATTGTATATATATTTTTGGAATGGGTCCATTATAAACAAAGTGGCTTCATTTGAGTTGCTTGTTCCTTGTCATGTTTGAGAATGGATGAAGTGGTTCAGTGGGTGAGATATTTATTAAAATTAGAAGGAATTAGTTTAACCAAACCTCGCAGAAGACACTGAAAAAATGGAGGTACTTGACTGTCACGCACTTTCGTCATTATTGTTCGAATATTTGCCTGTATCCTTCACCAGCTTTTCCCGTCTTCTTCTGATCTCGCTCCTTTTTTTCCATCCTCGAATCATTCGCCTCTCGATTCTGAATCTCTTCACTCTTCACCCACTCTTGCTCCCCCCGCCCTGTTTCACTTCCTTATCGGACCTCCGCCTTCTTCTCCTTAACTCCCCAGGTCACTCTTTTCTCATTCTCCTTCTCTTTTTCTCTCTGTGTGCAGTAATCGGTTGATGTTCCGGTTTCCGAGCTTTTATTGAGTCTTTTACTCTACTTTGTTGTGATTTTCTGAATCAAATCAGTGGGCGGGGGTTTTTTTCCGATTGGAGAGTGGATTCCTGCTTTGTTGTAATTTTCTGAATCATAACAGTGAGCGAGGGATTCTTCCGATTGGAGAGTGGATTCCTGCTTAATTTTGTGAGTTTGCCTGTTCTCTCAATGACTCCTTGGGATATCGATGGAGATTGAGAGTGTAGGCTCGGAAACAGTTGATATTATTGATTCTGAAGCTCACTTCTGGTTCTCCACTAAGATTGAGTCATAGATCAAGCAATAGGTTTTCAGTCGGAATGGCTGACATTGTAATTGACAAATTAATATCTGCTAGAAAATATTTGAAGTTTAGCTTGGAGAAATCTAAGTCTTTAGGATCAGCTCTTGATAGAACAGGCCCCAGATTGGAAGAGATTAAGCGGAGATTACCTACCCTAGAGGCGGCTGTCCGGCCTGTCCGTGCCGACAAGGATGCTCTAGCTGCAGTTGGTGGCCATATTAACCGAGCAGTAGGACCTGCAGCGGCTGTCCTTAAAGTTTTTGACGCCATTCACGGACTTGAAAAGTCACTTTTATCAGATCCACGCAGTGATTTATCTGGATATCTGTCGGTGTTGAAACGCCTTGAAGAGGCATTGAGGTTTTTGGGTGACAATTGTGGATTGGCAATTCAGTGGTTGGAGGATATAGTGGAGTACCTACATGATAATACTGTGGCAGATGAGCGATACATAGCAAACTTGAAGAGTTTGCTGGTAAATCTACGAGAATTGCAGTTTGATAAGGAAATTGGACATCTTGATGGGGGGCTTTTGGATGCCGCATCAGACAAATTAGAAAATGAGTTTCGGAGGCTACTAACTGAGCACAGTGTGCCTCTTCCAATGTCTTCTCCCTCCTTGGTTGGAGAGCAAGCAGCCATTGCACCATCACCTTTACCTGTAGCTGTCATTCAAAAATTGCAGGCTATTCTGGGTAGATTGACTGCTATCATAAGACACGAAAAGTGCATGTCAATTTATGTTGAAGTACGCAGCTTGAATGTTAGGAGAAGTTTGGAAGCTCTAGATCTGGATTACCTCCAGATATCAATCACAGAGTTCAACGAAGCACAAAACATGGAAGGATACATAGTACGGTGGGGAAAACACTTGGAGTTTTCAGTGAAACATTTGTTTGAGGCAGAACATAAGCTTTGTAAAGAAGTAATGGAGACACTTGGACAGGAAATATGGATGGGCTGCTTTGCGAAGATAGCAGCTCATTCTGGCATTATTGCGTTTCTTCAGTTTGGGAAAACAGTTACAGAGAGTAAGATGAATCCCATTAAATTATTGATGTTGTTAGATATATTTGCATCATTGAATAAATTGAGACTGGACTTTAGCCGTCTTTTTGGCAGAGCAGCATGTCTTGAAATTCAGAACTTGACGAGGGATCTTATTAAGAGGGTGATTAACGGGGCTGCTGAAATCTTCTGGGAGCTTCGGAATCAGGTGGAGTTACAAAGGGGAATTCCACCTCCAGTTGATGGGGGTGTTCCGAGGTTAGTAAGCTTCATTACTGATTACTGTAATAAACTGCTCGGAGATAATTATAGGCCAATCCTAACTCAAGCTTTGGTCATTTACCGTAGCTGGAAACACCAGAAATTTCAAGAGAAACTTATTGTTGATGAGGTTTTGGAAATTGTGAAAGCAGTTGAGATGAATTTGGAGACGTGGATTAAGAATTACGAGGATTCAACTTTATCAAACCTTTTTGCAATGAACAATCACTGTCATTTATACAAGCAATTGAAGGGAACGAAACTGGGGGATCTTAAGGGTGACTTTTGGCTGAAAGAACATGAACAATTCAAGGACTATTACGCCACAGCTGTTCTGAGAGAGAGCTGGAATAAGCTACCAGGTCATTTGAGTAGAAAAGGTTTAATTTTGTTCTCTGGTGGTCGTGCTACTGCTCGTGATCTTGTCAAGAAAAGGCTGCGAAGTTTTAACGAAGCTTTCGATGACTTGTATAAGAAGCAATCAAAGTGGGTTGTTTCCAGCCCGGAAATGCGAGAGAAGATATGCCGGCTCATCGTGCAGGCAGTTGTGCCTGTTTATCGAAGCTACATGCAAACTTATGGGGCCCTAATTGACCAGGAAGGAAACTCTACTAAGTATACCAAGTATACAGTACAGAAAATGGAAAAACTGCTCTCCTCTCTTTTTGAGCCAAAGCCCTCTAGATATAGCAGTTTCAAAGAAAGACAGCCTAGTGGGAAATTCAGCAATGGCACTGCAGATTTTCGACGTACTGCCTCTGCAGTTATGTGATGATCTGAAAGGAGTGGCACGAAAGTTTCATATCATGTGGATAGTTCTTCAACTAGTCTATATAGATTGAAATGCGAATCTCGGAGGAAACATTTTGTATTTCTTCTTACATTTTGATAAGTTGGTCAAATCTCTGGGTGCCCACTTCTGAATAATTCTTCCTGAAACGGGAATTGGAGAATATTTCTGAGTTGGATCAAAGCCAAGTGCTTTTAGTCTCTTAAGCTGCTCATTGGATTTTCTTGGAAGTAAACGAGGTAGTGGATGAGCTTCATAGTTGATTCTTATAGGTATTAATGCTATTTTTTATTTTATGTTCACTCATTGATTAATTTGCTAGATAAGCTGCTAGAATCTTGTAATCTGATAGATTTAATGTTCAATTTTTTCACCAAGTAAGCCATATATATTTTGAATTTCATATGGGTCAGATATCGTAGAAGGGCTGATAGTGTTGGAAAATAATATTTTGTCATATATAATAATATTCGTGACAATTAATCTTTAATAAGATTTTGGTGTATTACTTTCCTCATAGAAATGCCGACATTTAAGCTGTTACTAAGTTCAGGCTACACGAACCAAGTTTAGCCCAATCGTACTCGGTTTAAACTAGCCCAGTATCGAGCACACCCGGACATAGCACAGGCCACCCGGTAAACGCTAAGTTCAGACCATCCCGCCCCTACCAAATTACTGCCCACTCAAACCCGGCGTAGCCAAGTCTACACAGCCTAGCGAAGCCTAGCCCAACCCATCATACTGCGGTTCAGATGAGATTGATCTGTGCTAGTGTGGGCTGGGTCAGTGCTGGCATTAGGCTGGGTTCGATTGGCTGGGCTGGACTTCGCTGGGACGCCCTTGGGGCGAGTGGGTTGTGCTAGATAATCATTTTGATGGGCTAGATTGGCTGCTCTGGGTTGTATTGGACTGGGTTGGACTTAGTTGGGTTGAGCTGGGATGGCTGGATTCGGGTAGGCTGTACTGGGTGGGCTAGTGGTCTGGGTTGGGATGGGCTGTGCTAGTGGGCAGCTACATAGGAATGAAGATCAATGTTGTAAATTAATCAAGCAGCTCTTTATGCCTTTGACCTATTAAGTACATTTAGGTTACCGAAATTTATTTCTAAAGAAGGTAAAGTTGACCATTTTTACATTTAGTTCATGTTTAAAGGATGGTTCGCATTTTTTAAAAATTATTCACAAGATGTATTGAATTTTAAAATGTACTCGTCCATTTTTTGTTATTACTTTAAGAATTCCTATCAATAAGAGATTGTTGGCTCTTGGCAATGTTACAAGTGCATTGGGAGATGAGAAGAAAAGAAAAGACAGAGGCCATGTACCTTATCGAGATAGCAAGTTAACTTGTTTGTTACAGGGATGATGCCTATTTAAAATTATAGAACTCTTTGATTTTTTTGTTCTTTAAATTACTTGTTCGGCTTTTACATATGTGCATTTTGAAGAGGATTTACTTATGCTCACCAGTTAGTAATACTTATGCTCAGCAGTATTAATAGAAAAGAATGATCAATGCTGAGATTTTTTTTTTTGTAATTCTGTCATGTAAGAATTTTAGTATATTTATAATAATTATATGCACTCAATAAAATTCTTACATGACAGAATTACAAAAAAAAAAATCTCAACATTGATCATTCTTTTCTATTAATACTGCTGAGCATAAATATTACTAACTGGTGAGCATAAATAAAGCCTCTTCAAAATACACATATGCAAAAGCTGAACAAGTAATTTTTAATGTAATTTGAAAGGATTCTGCATTATTCGAAATCACACGTGTTCCATAGGTGTAAAACGTAATGTAAGAACAACAATGATAGAATTGAGGATTATTAACAAAGCCTTGCTCATATTTCCAATTACCATTCTCAGGATATTCAAGACAAGAATCAGCCCAGGCAAACATGTTGGCCCCCTACCGCCACATTTTAATCAAAATTACATTCGTGTACCAGAAAAATAAGCAGACAACCCACTTCAAAGCACAAAATTACAGGTTTCGCAAGTGTAATCAGTGATGTGAGAACAAAAATAGCTCGTTCTAAACACAGATGAATAACAAATCATCAAAGTACAGAGACGTCGAGGTTACCCTATACAGAGATTAGCATAAAACAAGCGTTGAAAAATTACTGTAATAGATCACCATCTGTAAAAATCAATCAATCTCTCAGAATCTCTCATTTGAAAGAAGAAACGAAGAGACATACAAAGCACATGAGTAATGCGGCGACGCTGATTGAATGAAAACAGAGGATAACGCAAGCTGCAAACGCTTACACCTTAATGGAAAGCCCTAATTCTCAAAGATTTCGATCAAAATCAGGAAGACATCCAGTAACCTGGATGAGCCCCGTAGCTGCTTTTCTAATTTGAGCAAATGCTCTTGAGCAAAATCAGGAAGAGTTTGATGGCGTGTGGCTTCGCTGTGAAATTGGGTGCGAGGAAGAAAGGAATTTATAGAAATTTTTCTCAATTCTTTCCTTTGTGGTGGAAGTGTAACAGAGGAAAGTCTTAAATTCTTTCCTTTGAAAGGATTGTGCATTATTCAAAAATTCTGGCCACGTTCCAATTCTCTATTGGGAATTTAATTTACTTTCCTTATTTCTATTTTAATCATAATTAATTATGATTAATTATGGAAATAATTGAATTACGCGTGAATTAAATTCCCAATTGTATTAATTAAGACTAGATAGGGATTCTTTAGAATTAAATGAAATTGATGTTACAAGATTAATTACCCTATTAAGTAGGTTTATGTTAACGAAATTTATTTCTAAATTTCAACCCTAGATTTAAAGAAAATATTTAATTTAGGAAAAGGATGCACTAGTTTTCCTTTCGTTATCCCATCAAAATCTTGATGATAAAAATATATTATAATACATTTCAATATTATAAGTAAAATTCTAACTACTATAATCTAACATAGGTATTGTCGACCTGTATTTTTAAGTCAATTAAATTCTACGTAACACGACGATTCACAGTTCCGCCAATTTAAGTATTAATTTATCAGAAAATTTCGGTTTGTTTGAAGAAGATGCAAAGATTTGTCTTTGTAAAGCATGTGAATTTATGCATTTCTTAATGAAATTTCTATGGAAAGAGTTTTCATATCCTATAACAACAACTCCATTGCATAGCAACGTACTTGAGCCAAAGGTTTCCTTGGGAGGGAGGGAGAGGGTTGTATTTAGGAGGATTGAAGCATAGGTTGGTGAAACCAAAAACAAGTACAAGGGGAAGAAAGTGAGACACAAATCATCCAATCAAGTGTTTGTATTAATAAATTCACCTAGTCAAATAACTAATCTCTCTAAATCAAAACTATGGTAAGCCACATATTTTTGGATATAAAAAAAAAGTATTTTTTTCTAATAATTTTTTGTGGGTCAAAACCTTTGGCCCCACAAATAGACTAGAGTGGCACCAACCCAAAATCACCGTACAAAAAAGAGAGATGCCATAATACCCATTATAAAAGGTAACAAAAGGGAGGGCAATGGAGAACATTATGGATCACTTTTCCGAATATTTGGACCCAAAAGTAATTCCCTCCCCATCATAGTTTGGGTTTTATCATTCCAAAAGTTAAGGCTTAATTACATCAATTATTATTAAAACGATAACAGATATATTTAGAAAGTAAAATAAGAAAATTATTATTAAAACGATAGCAGATATATTTAGAAAGTAAAATAAGAAAGTAAACGTAGTATTATTCTACGTTGATTTTCCCTCCATCTACGTATTATTGTATTTTGCTTTTTTTCTCTTTATTTTAGTTTTTAATTTTAGCTGTTTATTTTTTAAAATGGAACTTGATAAATCAAACAATAAAGATTGAGAAAAAGGAGGTCGTTATAATTGCAGCCGTTGATTTTGGACAGACTTGATCCAGCGGCTAATATTTACTATCACTGTTTATTTCGCTAAATAAAGAAAAACGGAACGAATGGAGATGCACCCCAACCAGCTTTCTGCCTCGGATCATTCATTTCCACATTTTCTCTCTCTTTCTCGATCGATGGAAAAGGGCGAGGAGGAAAGCCTCTGAAAGCGTTAAATTCTCTGGAGGAGAAGGCGGAGGAGAAGTTTGCGTTGCAGACTCATGTGCTACCTCCATTTTTCCTGACTTTTTCATCACTTTTGAATGCAGTGAGTTTATAAATTATAACCGCTCTTTTTCTCCATTTGGTTTCTTCTTGTTTTTTATGTTTTGCGCGATACAATTTTGGTTCGTTTTATGAGTTTCTGCCTTTCGGTGTGAATTCCCGTTTGATTTTTCTGACTAGTTTTATTCTCTTGCAAGGATAAACTGGTTCCCCTTTTTGCGATTTCTTTGTCCAATTTTTCTCCGAGTTTGATTTCTATATATGCTCTTTTCTCTATTGGTAATCCACCTTCTGGTTTTTTACGCGTTCTTATTATTTTTTGTTCTCACTTGCCAGCAATTTGGGTCGTTATATTACGTCCAAAGAGTTCTTTTGAACAGAAATGTGGAAAATGAAGATAGTTGTGTTGAGTAAGTTACGCAAAAGAAATTATCCCTTTTAGTTTTCATTCTGATAATTTTGGTGGGGAGATCAATAGTAGGTGGATCACTTTGCTTATAAGTTCCTCTATGCTCCTAATAGATTTTTCTAATTTTGGTTTTATTTCGTTTTACGTTTAAATGGTGGGTGATTGTTATCTGAAATTATCTCTTTTTACATTTTCTTTTGAACTCGCTTTTTTGTGGTGCTCCATTAACCATCCACTAAGCTAGCTCTTGTCAATGTCTACCACTAAAGTCAGCGGTAAAATATTCTGAGTCTCCATCTCGCGACGTTTTCCAAATATGGATGCCTTAAATGACTCGGCAGACTTTGCCAATTCTGCGTAACATTTATTTAAATATAAATTGTGTTAGTTCATAATGGTAATCCCGGTAATGTATTATGTGTTTTTTATAGGGACATCAGCTTTGTATTGTGCTGGACTAGTGAAATTTATGAAAAACTTGCTTCTTTCTAAATCAGATAAACGAAGAAATAAAAGCCACTGTATTTACATGTTTGTACTTTTTTCTCATTTAGATTTGAAGGTTATTCATGGAAGGGTACTCTGGCAAAAGAGCTGCTAATGGGTTCATTGTCTCCACAGAAAGAAGTCGTCTGGTTCTAAGGGATACTTTGAACGATAAGGATTTAGATGCCCAATTTCGTAATCGACTTGGTTGCAGTGGCAGGCTAAATTTTTCAAGAGCCAAACTCACGAGATCATCACTTGGCTCTTCTTCTTGTAGCACAAAAATAGTTAGAAGTTCCACTAGGACATGCTCTGCAATGAGCAACGCTGATAAATCGATATCCAAGCCTCTTAGAATGTTATCCTCCGAGGTAGAAACTGCTTCACCAGAGACTAATAGCATGCAAGATGAGCCAGAGGTTTCAGGTTGTGTCCCAATTCCTTTATCTGCAAAGTGTAAAAGAGGGCTTCAAGTCAATCCTAGAGATATCAAGTCAACTGATTTGAAAATGATGGAAGTGGGGAGCTCCAGTGGAGCGTCAAATGTAAATCCTCTGAGGAAGTTTGGTAAACGGTGTGGAGGAAGCAATCAAGACCCACCAAGAGTTTCTTCTTTTTCCTTAAGGTCTAAAAGTTCTGGTCAGGAAATGCATGTTAGAAGCAGCAGGAACAAAGAATCAGGTCAATATTCTTCAGAACAAAGCCTTAGACGAAGGAAGGATGTGGCAGAACAAAGACGTTCTGAGGGAGAAAGTAGATTCTCTGCTAGAGGGAAGAAGATGAGTGGCTCATCATCAGGAAAGAATTCAAAAGCCGTTTTCATGGCTGATTCACGCAGAGCTGGGAACATCCCTCCTAAGATTGCAATTTGTGATCCTTCAGTTAGCGGTACAAGATCAATTAATCCCAATGCGATCACCATGAAAATTCTCTCCCCTCGAAGTGGAAATAGTATCCCTTTGCATGAATCCTCTTCCACTGTTTATCAGATGCCTCAACCTGATCTCTGCATTGACACAAACACCTCTAGTTCAGCTCAGCAATACTCTTCAGAGCCATTGATGTCTTGTCCAATTTCTTTTGCCCAAGCAAGTAGCAGCGTTGGGAATATACGAAGTACCAGACAATCACGGCCTGGAGAGGTTCCAATGACCCGTCCTTTAATCAGTTCAGATGATTTCAGAGGGTTACACATTGATGGAATTACCCAGGTTTTTAATCATTTCAGTATTGTATGTACATTGTTTCGTCCTTCTTGTTAAGAAGATGGAAAGAAACTTGAACTGTTGTTTAGATCTTAAAAAGTAATTTGTACAGGTGTTATTGGCTTTGGAGAGATTGCAACAAGAAGAAGAGCTAACATATGAGGTGAGTGGTTGTTAGGTTTAATCATTTTCTACTTGATTAATCATAATATGAGCTTATTAAAGGCCTTACTTTTTTAAATGCAGCAAGTATTTCTTCTGGAGAATAACTTGTTCCTCAATGGATTAAACTTCAGGGATCAGCATAGAGACATGAGGCTGGACATTGATAATATGTCCTATGAGGTTTGTTCTTTACTCCTTCCACAGTTCATCATTCAGTGCTGATTCTAAATATATTCTTTCAAGAAATTTCTTTTATGTATTTTATTTGGAAGTAAATAATGTGGAAAACAAGTTGCGTCACTGGTGTGTGACAGGAACTATTAGCTCTGGAAGAGAAAATGGGAAGTGTGAGCATAGCTCTATCTGAAGAAGAAATGACAAAATGCTTGACGAGAAGCGTGTATCATTCCACTCCAGAAGGCGGAATCTTAAGTCTTCGCGAGGACAGTGATGATTTCAAGTGCTGTATTTGTCAGGTCTTCTTGGCAAACTTCTTTCTCATTGATTCCTACCCAATTCAAGTGAAAAAAAAAATTGAGCGTGATTGGTGACCCAATCAAATAAAGTAGGCCATAGCTTTTCTGCATCATTAAAATCGTTTTGTCCAATGAAAATTAACATGTTTGACGAAAAATATTAGATTCCCTGGCTTAAGAATGCAAATTCTTATTGAAGTAGATAAGATTTAGACTATTTGAGTGTGTCAATACAGTAAGCATGATTTTACTTGTGTTTCTTCTTTTGTGATTTCTAAATCAAAGAAATATGTTGACTTAATGCAGGAAGAATATGCAAATGGAGATGAAATTGGGTGTTTACAATGCAAACATAAATTTCACGTGGTTTGCATACAAGAATGGCTGCGACTGAAGAACTGGTGCCCTGTCTGCAAGTCATCTGCCACTGTAGCCGACTCATAGCTGGAAATCCCTTTCATCTCATAAAAAAAGAGGGTTCTATCTTTTCTGCCTTAGTTGTCTTTTGCTTTTGTTGTTTTTTTACTGAAGAAAATCCCTCACACTCATGACTTGTAGTTACTAGTTTCTATTTGGATCAAAGATCCAACTATTCAGGAACGTTCTATGAAACCGCTCTATATTTAGTATTAGCCACTCTTGGCATCAAATCATTCTTACCAGATTAATTCTGTCTTTCCAGTCATCACTCGAAGAATTGACAAACAACTCTATTTCCCTTCGTAATCCTAGATTTATTCAACTGGGAGGACAAATCTATGTGATTGATTCTCAACCCCATTGACAGATAACAGTTTGTCCAGCCGAAGTCTCGGAAAGCATAAATTTTCCCATTTTTATTCCTCAAATGATATCGTCCAAATTTTTTCGAGCATCACGGACCAATCTTCCCGCTTTGGATTTAGCTCCATAGCTGTTTTGAAATCCAGCAACGATACCAAGAACTATGGTCTCTGCATATTTAAATCATCACTTGGGCATGTGCCATTCGTAACCTTTCGTTGCATGTGAGGCTTTAGGGCCGAGTACTTTTCAATCTCATGCATAGACCTCGACTCAACCAACTCGATACAAGAGCAGATCATTCGCTTCAAATACAAATTCAGGATGTTATTCAACACATTAGCACATTCGATCAAAACACCCCCCATGCCCTGTGCCGTTGCAATATGATCCATCCGTCTTCTTAGCATCTCTGTATCGGACAACTCACTATTGTCGTCGTAGCTGACTGAATCAAGTCTACCACTAAATGGTATGCATTTCCGAGACCCCACCTACACTAGCTGAGCAAAAAGGAATCCCAAGAGGTGCAAGTAAATGACTTCTACAGAACTGCAATGGGTTTGACCTTTCCGATTCGTTATATCTCGATTCGGGTAATTCGGCTACAGCCTCAAGTTTCTGCACAGGTCTCTGATAGTCGCACAAAGTTGCATCGCCATTGTTGGTAATAACTTTTCCATTTGGCCTATCTTTAAGCTTCTTAGCACTTATCTCAGACTTACCCTTTTGCAGGGACACTGGCGAAACTCCGTTTTCAACCAAATACTCACACTGTGATTAGAAAAACCGGGTCCACTCCGTCGATAATCGGCCTCTTCGCCGGGAGAACTATTTGATGATTGTACCGATTTTGAATAGCTTGATTGGCAAAGTGAAGGTTGACGGTTTGCTTGAGAAGCGTTTTTCAACATTGATCGTATAAATCGATTGTGAAGCTGTAGATTATTTTCCTTCCCCAGCACACTAAGAGACAACTTATCGAACTTATTCTTGCTCAAATTCTGTCTCAGCAACCTATTCATGTAAGAGAAGTACCATTTCAACCTATCAGCTCCCAGCTTTTTTATTATCTGAGCTTTCAAATCGCCCAGATCAATCCCTGAGCTCCGGTGAGGCTGCATTTTTCAACAGAGAGATTCATGCACCGTTGATAAGCACCAAGAGAAGCCCGTAACCTAATCGCAGAAAACTTATTCGTTTCGAAAATCTTCCTCGGTCTACATTTTCAGGTATCATTCAATTCGAACCCAGATCTCGTTTTTTTTTTTTTTTTTTCTGAAAATCGGAACCCTAGAGATCGAACCCATTACAGAACTTACTCGATCCCGCCAAAATGAAAAATTATCCAAGCTTAATTTATAGAATATCATTCTATATTAAAGCCCTAAGTTAGTGTAAACAAACCCGGGTCTTGAGCGCCAAGCTCTGCAAGGCACTCCACGAACCGTCGCTTGCACCATCGGAGCAACCCAAAACCCTCATTTCTGCGCGCAATTCAAAAGCTCGGAACTTCACAATTCAAATTTGAAGTTGAAGAAGCGAGATCAGTGGGTCGAAGGAATTGGAGAAGAGAGACGAGAGCACGATTGCTATAAGAGAAAGTGATGGCAAAATGAAGCACAGAAACCAAGATCGAAAATATAACAACAGAAAAGTTTGAAGAATGGATTGAACTCTGACCTCAACAAACTCGACAAATAACAGAGCAATCCAACTTCAGTAACTGGGTCCGAATCTTGGAGGTTCTGCCTTTCCTCCCTCCACTCTTTCTTTTCATCAGTTCGTTATATAATATTTACCGATACTACTAAAAATTGCAACTCTACAATCCTCTCTCTCTCTCTCTCCAAATTGCCCTGTAATTCTTCTACGGCGCGGAGGATTTCCTTCTCAAAATTCGAACTATTTTGGTGTTTCCTGCAGCATTCTCTTTCTGATAACCCTTACCCTGTTGCCAAAGGAGGAAACAACTCATCTGTCAAGAACATTTTCCAAACTTACTCCACCTTCTAAGATACTGTCGTTTCCCAAAACTCAAACCTTTTGTGTTTGTATGCTTGAACTTGAAGTTACCCATTAAGTAATCTTCTAGTTTTGAGCAAGTGTTCACCCAAGAATTAAATGTAAAAAACTTGGAAGGAAAACTGGTAGAACACTTACTTTATAAGTTTCTTGGCCAAATCTTGAGACTCCAAAATGAATCATGCGTTTCAGATCGACGTTTCAAACTTGATGATTCCATGGAGCCAAGAGTTTACTTTTCGCTAATGTCAAGCTTAGCTCCAAGCCCATACATCGTACGAAGCCTAGCCCGATAAAAAGTGCAGCTTAGCCTACTAGCCAAGCAACAAGCCCAACCCAGTGTGAGGAACAAAGTGCAGCCGAGCGGCATAGGAAAAAAGCACACGGTTCAAAACAAATTCGGTGGGTAGTTCAACCCATTAAGAAAAGTGAGAATCTCAGCTTTAGTTTGAAGCCTAGCCTGACAACAATCCCAGCCTAGTGTGTAGAGTAGTTGACTTTTTAGATTCTTCAAGATTTTTGCATGACCATGGACTACGTGATATGAGATGGGGAACCATTCCCGACCACCGTCGTGCAAAACCAGCCACTCTTATGTTTACCTTCTAATTTTACCTATTAATTCTTATTTGTTATTGTGTCAATCAGTTATTAGTGTAATTAATACAATACAATAGATCATGTATAATTAAAAAAAAAATACTTCTAACAAGTGATCGATCATACATCTATAATTTGATTGTTCTGATTTTTTTTGCAGTGTTTTTCGTATCATACAACTTTACTAATACTCGAAAGCATCGCCGGAAAATTGAACTAGTGTATCACGCATTTGAAGCACAAAATAAATATAAATACTGAGGTTTTATAATCCGAGTAACTATACACTCCCTTCTCATTTCGTTACCGTTCTATTTCTTCTCAAAGAAAACAAAAACAACAAATCCAAATCCAAATATAATACAATCAAACCATATGTAGGATGTTACTCCGTCGGCTCAGGTAGTGCTCTCGCTGTGACATTATAATTGATGGTTCGTGCATTATCGACAAAGATTACGCGTCCGTGAAGCAACTGCAAAAAAAATCATAGAACGACAAAAATAAGTTGAAAGTTATGATAAATTGACGTAGAAGTAAAACCCTACCTTGCCATTCATCTTTCACAAGGCAATCTGGGCTTCATCTTCAGAATAAAAAGGAACATCCAACCCCTTCGATCAGTTCTTAACCTTGTCCATAATTATCTTTGTTGCAAAAGGACATTTGAAGATCCTTAACAAGGTAAACAACAGTTTAAGAACTCGGAAAATGCTTAGGCTAGTGTGTCATATAGAATTATTTTGTTGTATTCCGTATAATACCAATCTAACTTACTTCATGAATAAAATATTTCTCGTGTCAAATTATTGACTCTAGAGATATTGATGAGAAACACAACGTGAATATTGCCAAAAGAGTGACAATCAGAGATATTGCCGAAAGAGTGACACTGATGAGGAGTTGAATTACATTCATTTTCAAATATAGAAGTTCAGTATCTTTTATAAATTGATTTGTCTGATAGCAATAGACGATGTGTTACGAATTCACGCAGTTCTCTCAAAATTCAATTGCGGAAAAACCCTCATAGTTTTGTAAGTATTAGCTTGATTTGTTCTTAGTTTCTTAACAGAACAATTACAGAATCTTGTACAATTGATTTTTCACAAACATAATATCAAAGAAAAACTCACATAACCATACTATTTTCTTCTCTATTTTGATAGAAGAAACTTAACGGTAGCATCTTAATAGTGA
The DNA here is from genome assembly GCA_022432975.1 of Begonia masoniana. Taxonomy (NCBI): domain Eukaryota; kingdom Viridiplantae; phylum Streptophyta; class Magnoliopsida; order Cucurbitales; family Begoniaceae; genus Begonia; species Begonia masoniana. The sequence continues at coordinate 77,643,231 of CM039502.1, forward strand.
AATGAAGAGAAGCAAGATAACATGAGTTTTCACAGACTTTCATTAACAAAACAATCAGGGAACTGCTTTAAAGCTTACCTGAATCCATAACGTGAGAAATAGTTTCTTTATAAGATTTTTCTCTCACTTTCCCTTAGTTTTCTTCAATGAAGATTTTGATAGAGAAAACCTTCTGTGTATTCGGCAGAGAAAGAGAGGCCACTTCCTCTTTGTTTCTTTTATTTCATTAATAGCAAGTTCCATCATCTTACCAATAATCAATTGTGCACCAATAAGAGTTTGACAACTTGAGCCACATCACGTGGGTATCATAAATGTAGGAGTCTTCATAGAGTCTTCATAGAAGACTTGTTGCAGAACAATAAATGAATGGGAAACACCCAACATTCTCCCACTTGGCTCAATGGTCATAATCTATAATACTTATACTATCATACATATAAGCAAAATCAAATCCATCATAATATTGAGCAAATATAACATCATTATTGAATATATGACAAATATGGATCATAGCGGTCATATGTCAATTATAACGACACATTTCCTTCTATGTATCACATATTAATTTTATACTCAACATCATCACTAAAAGGAATAACATAATGGTCCACATTAGTGTCTTTCTCAAAGACAAATCATGTTTAGGACTTCATCAGTTCATAATGTCATTATGAATGCATTCATTATAATCAAACAGGATTCATAAATGTATATCAGAAACTATCAACAAGGAGCTCAAGAATGTCTAGTACATAAATAACACAAACATAAACATAAAGTTAACTTTCAGATATGCCCATTCGTTCAACATGTTCCATAAATATCTTTGGTGGCAATCCTTTAGTTAACGGATCCGCAATCATAAGATTGGTGCTTATGTGTTCGATTGACACTCTTTGTTTCTGAACTTCTTCTTTAACGGCCAAGTATTTCAACTCTATATGTTTAGCACCTTTGGAATACTTGTCGTTTTTAGAAAAGAAGACTGCTGCAGAATTATCACAATAAATTTTCAGCGGCTTGGCAATACTGTCAACAATTCCAAATCCTGAAATAAAGTTCTGCAGCCATAAACCCTGAATTGTAGCCTCAAAACATGCTACAAACTCAGCCTCCATAGTGGACGTAGCAGTGACAGACTGCTTCGCACTCTTCCATGAAATTGCACCATTGGCTAAAAGGAACAAATAGCCAAACATGGACTTTCTGGTATCCACACATCCAGCATAATCAGAATCTGAATATCCAACCACTTCCAGATGATCAGATCGTCTATAAATGAGCATGCGTTCTTTCGTTCCTTGTAGATACCTCAGTACTTTCTTTGCAGCTTTCCAATGCTCTATGCCTGGATTACTTTGATACCGTCCCAGCATTCCGACAGCAAAACTAATGTCGGGTCTGGTACAAGTCTGTGCATACATCAAGCTGCCCACAATAGAAGCATAAGGAATGTCTTTCATTTGTGTACGTTCCAATTCATTCTTTGGACATTGATTGAGATTAAATTTATCTCCTTTCTGAATTGGAACAACACTTGCTGAACATTTCTCCATTCTGAATCTCTCTAGAACTTTATTAATATAACTTTTCTGAGACAATCCCAACAATCCTTGTGATCTATTTCGGAATATTTCAATTCCGATCACAAAGGATGCCTCTCCCATATTTTTCATTTCAAAGTTCATATCGAGATAGTTCTTGGTTTCGTACATTAAGCCAAGATCATTAGTAGCTAGCAAGATATCATCAACATACAGAATCAAAAATATAAACTTACTCCCACTTACCTTTAGATATATACACCGATCAACGATGTTTTCCTTAAATCCAAAGGAGGTGATGATATCATTAAACTTAAGATACCATTGTCTGGAAGCTTGTTTAAGTCCGTATAGTGATTTCTTTAGTTTACACACCATGTCTTCTTGTCCTTTAACAACAAAACCTTCAGGTTGGTCCATATAAACTTCCTCATCTAAATTTCCATTCAAAAAAGCAGTTTTCACATCCATTTGTTGAAGCTCTAAATCATAATGAGCTACCATTGCCATAATAATTCTGAAAGAATCCTTTTTCGAAACAGGAGAAAAGGTTTCTTTGTAATCAATACCATTTTTCTGAGTAAAACCTTTAGCAACAAGTCTGGCTTTATGTCGTTCGATATTGCCATTAGAGTCGCGTTTAGTCTTAAAGACCCATTTACACCCAACTCTTTTACAACCTTCAGGCAATTCAACGAGTTTCCAAACTTCATTTTGTTCCATTGATTTTAACTCATCTTTCATGGCATTTAACCATTTATCAGAATTTTCACTTTCTATAGCTTGTGAAAACGAAACTGGATCATTATCAAGTCCTAAATCATAATCGGACTCTTGAAGATAAACCACATAATCATTCGAAATAGCAGATCTTCTTTCTCTGACAGATCTACGTAATGGTATTTCTTGTGGTTCATCTATTATAGGTTCATTCACCTCATTATGTGGAATTTGATCATTAATTTGTTGTTCGTGTAAGTCATGGATATTTTCAACAACTGTTGGAACAACAACTTGAGTAGAAGTTATGGTTATTGGAACTTGCACCCTAACTTCTTTAATTTCCACTTTACGTGGTTCCAAACTCCTACTGATGTCACCACTTTCAATGAACCTAGCATTCCCAGTTTCAACTATTCTCGTACTATGGCTAGGACAATAAAATCTATATCCTTTTGATTTTTCTGGAAAACCAATGAAAAAACCACTGGTTGTTCTTGAATCCAGTTTTCTTTCATGTGGATTATAAATTCTTACTTCTGCTGGGCAACCCCAAACATGCAGATGCCTTAAACTGAGTTTCCTACCTGTCCACAGTTCAAATGGAGTATTTGAAACTGCCTTACTAGGAACCCTGTTTAATAAGTATACAGCAGTCCTTAAAGCATACATCCACAATGACAAGGGTAAAGATAAATTACTTAACATACTCCTAACCATATCCATCAAAGTACGATTACGCCTTTCTGCAACACCATTCTGTTCTGGTGTTCCTGGCATTGTGTATTGTGCACAAATACCACGACTTTCTAGGAATTTAGCAAATGGACCTGGATGTTGTCCATTTTCATCATAACTTCCATAATATTCACCACCTCTATCAGATCTCATAATTTTCACTTTTCTATCTAATTGTCTTTCAACCTCAGTAACAAACACTTCGAGAGCATTTACTGATTGAGATTTTTCATTAAGTATATAGATATAACCATAACGTGAAAAATCATCAATAAAGGTGATAAAATACCTTTCTCCACCAAAGGATGGAACATCAAACGGACCACATATATCGATGTGTATAATTTCAAGGAGCTGTTTGCTTCTTGTGGCTACTTTCTTACTTGTGTTTCTCGTTTGCTTTCCTTTAATACAATCAACACAAATATTTAGATCATTAAAATTCAAATTTGGAAGAATTGATTGCTTTATCAATCTTTCCATTCTTTCTTTGGATATATGACCTAATCGTTTATGCCACAAATTAGCAGAACATTCATTCATTATACCACGTTTCGTTCCAACATTACGATGCTCAATTACAAGGGTTTCAGCAAAACAATAATCAAGCTTTAACTTGTACAAACCATCATATAAAACACCAGTACCAATAAGAACATTATCTTTATACAACATTCATTCCCAAACATACAGGAATATCCAGCTGTATCAAGTTTCGATAATGAAACTAAATTACGAGAAACAGATGGAACATAAACAGTTTGAAAAAGATCTAACTGATGTCCGGTGTCCAACATTAACCGGTAAGTTCCAATAGCTTCAACTGAAACTTTCATCCGATTGCCCATATAAATATATCTTTCATTTGGGCTTATGGTTTGGGTCATAAGGAATCTCTGCATCGTATTAGAAACGTGAGTAGTACAACCAGAATCAATCCACCAAGTATTACAAGGAACTTCAGTTAAATTTGATTCGAAACATACTAAAGCACTAGACTTACCTTTCTTTTCGAACCATGCCTTACGTTTTAGGCAATCTTTCTGATAGTGTCCTTGTTTTCCACAGAAATGACACTTATCTTTCTTCTGTTCCTTCTTGTGAATTTGGAAAGAGGACTGAGCTACCGATGATAGTCCTTTCTTACCCTTTCCACCTTTCTTTCCTGGTTTCTTTCCAGCTCCTTCATAATTCATGAGATTGACAGCTTGAGTTCCTGGTTTCTTTAGCCTTGCTTCTTCCTGAATGAGCATGCTTTGTAATTCATGCACATTCCATTTAGTCCTCATAGTATTATAGCTCATATGAAATGGGTCATATTGAGGAGGCAAGGAGTTCAGGATGAATGTCACTAGGAAGTTCTCGTTCACTTCCATTCCCATGGATTTTAATCTTGCTGCCATGTTTGTCATTTCGACAACATGTTTATGCATGGTACGTGAACCATCAAACTTCATGGTGGTCAAAGTACCCATCAGTGTTCCAGCAAGTGATTTATCAGCTGATTCTGACTGAGAACATTCTTTCACAAATTTCATAAATTCCATAGCACTTTCGGTGTTCGAAAATGTGGACTTGATGTTACTTGCTACTGTCATTCGCATAAACATTAAGCTTAGTCTGTTTGATCTTTCCCAAGTATTATAGAACGATCTTTGATTTGTGCTACTAGTTTCAGTTATAGCAGCTGGTTTCTCACTTACAAGTGCTAAATCAAGATCCAGAACACCAAGGTAAAACTGAACTTGTTCGCACCATTCAGAGAAATTTAGACCAGAAAACTTCACAACAGATGTGGCTTGCGAATGAAGAGCAACAGGAATAAATGCTGCAAAATATAAAACACGATTATACATTAATGCTTTGAGTAAGGCAATCAAACAATCATTAATATATATTGAAGTTCTCCTTTGGGTGACACAACAATACATAGTTATAAACATAATTGATGCTCATCTTAAATTTCACATAATTGGTAATTAACATACTCGAAATAGAAATGTTTGTTATCTTTGGATATACTAAACACATCTACTCAAGGCATATCAATTTACCACAATCATATTCGTAATTATAAAATAACCAATCCACCTTTGGGCGATTCAACATATTTTATAATCATGAAAATTAATATACTCATGTCACAATCTTATTCTCATCATGTCATTTTCATTATTGAGCATCACATAAAACATGAGTAATTACATTTATTTAATTTTATATCTGAAAAAACAAACATTCTGATTCGGCCACTTTGGTGACTAACAAATCATCATAATGTAGATATCAAATTAAATAATAATAACATTTATTATATTTTGATCTAATTTCAATAATTAATAATGACAAAACGTAATTGTCATTTTTAAACAAAATAATCAAAACATCATTTTAACATGAACATAATATATATTTTTTTTTTATGAACATTAATCGGCCGGAATGAACATTAAAATCGGTCATGAACAGTAATCGTCGGTATGAACAGTAAATCGGCCATGAACAGTAACTCTGGTATGAACAGTAAATCCGGTCATGAACAGTAACGCCGGTATGAACAGTAAATCCGGCCATGAACAGTAACTCCGGTAACTTTTATTTTGACAGAAAACAATTATGCAGCAAATAAACATACGATTAACAATTAAAATCCATAACGGAAAATCAACAGTTCTATAACCAGCTCTGATACCACATGTAAGTATTAGCTTGATTTGTTCTTAGTTTCTTAACAGAACAATTACAGAATCTTGAACAATTGATTTTTCACAAACATAATATCAAAGAAAACCTCACATAACCATACTATTTTCTTCTCTATTTTGATAGAAGAAACTTAACGGTAGCATCTTAATAGTGAAAAGAAGAGAAGCAATATAACATGAGTTTTCACAGACTTTCATTAACAAAACAATCAGGGAACTGCTTTGAAGCTTACCTGAATCCATAACGTGAGACATAGTTTCTTTATAAGATTTTTCTCTCCCTTTCCCTTAGTTTTCTTCAGTGAAGATTTTGATGGAGAAAACCTTCTGTGTATTCGGCAGAGAGAGAGTGGCCACTTCCTCTTTGTTTCTTTTATTTCATTAATAGCAAGTTTCATCATCTTACCAATAATCAATTGTGCACCAATAAGAGTTTGACAATTTGAGCCACATCACGTGGGTATCATAAATGTAGGAGTCTTCATAGAGTCTTCATAGAAGACTTGTTGCAGAACAATAAATGAATGGGAAACACCCAACAAGTTTATCCGTACAATCCTAGTATTCTCTGATTACGTATGAAGCTTTTGTTAAATGGAATGGAAGAGTGATTGGATCATTTTGCCCAGTTCCTCTTGATTATGCTCTACATTGTCTTGAGACATGAAAACAAAACGTTCTGAAGTAATCACGTAAATCCATTTACCAGAAAAACCCAAAATATCCAGATTTAAACTAAAAGATGTTCAGTGTTCACGGTAGCCCAGTCTTTTCCATTTTAGCCCAGTCCAGTCCATGCCAGCTCATTTTATTCCAGCCTAGCCCAGGGAAGCCCAACTTTGTGGAACTGACCCAGTCCAGCACCCCACCCACACTTCACCCAACCAAATAGCCCATGTTCTGTTCAACCCAACAAAGTCCATGCCAGACCACTGCAGCCCAACCTCGTTTTTACTGGTAGCAGAACCAGAGAAAACCCGAAGCTTGATGGCGCCATTGGAGACGAAATTTCAAAGAGAGAGAGAACATCAATCCCATCCTCCCACCCATCAAAAGATTGATCTATCTTATATACACGAATGAATTTTTTCACTCTGAGTTGACCACTGAATCCGTTTATCGACAATCTAACTTCACTCCCGACCGAAA